>OU862916.1:33867847-34337847 GCA_917880885.1 Limnephilus marmoratus
ACTATTTATTATTTTAAATGAATAAATTGAAAAATAACACAAATTAATCAAATAAAATTTATTTGCCACGCCGGGATTCAATCCCGCGACCTTCGGATTGCGAGTCAAGAGCCTTGCTGGACCACGCCGGCCGTCTACTTCCTCTGTATATTACATTAATAAGACTGTTTATTTGTTAAAATAAAAATAAAATATACATTTTTACGAAATACTTTCGTTGCCTTAAATCACATATTATATCATTGGTTTCCACTAACGTCAGAATAATCAGTTCCCACCGAGTTTATTTCCAATTAAAGCGAAAACTCAGGCACAAATATTACAATTTATTTATATCAATTAGGAAGTAGAGAGAAAAAAATTATGGCTTAAAAAAAGCATTCGTAAAGTTACGAGTAGATTACAGATCAACAAACGCTGACTGAAAATAAATAAAAATATTTTATATAATAAGAATTAATAAATCGCCATTATTTAAAAACGATTAAAACCAAAAAGTCAAAGTTGAACAAGGTTCTGCCAACTTTGGTCAACTTTGACAATTTTTATTTTTCGGTTGATGTGTATTTAAAAAAAATTTTTGGCCCCAACCAGTATTTAAATATAATGAAATTTAAAATGATAATTTATAAATCACTAGCAGATCCGGCCACACGTGGCTGTGGCTAACGAAACACAACGCCATTACCCAACCTTTATAAAATCCACACCACCCGTTTGCCAGCTGCCCGCTGCCTGAATTGAATATTTGAATTTCTCGGCTTTTCTCTACTATAATAAGCATGTAAGACCTTCCCCTTGAATTACTCTATCTATTGGCGAAAACAGCATGAAAATCTGTTTCGTAGTTTAAAAGATCTATGCGCACATACATTTTGAGCGACTTCATTTTATACTATGTAATGCAATTCGAGCGATCGCCACTAATTATAGAATGCTTGCAAAGCTACACTGGATATTTGAAAAGGAAAATTCAAATACCTACTTACATCTATTTTCCAATTTCTTCCGTAGAACGAATTTCAAAAGTGGCCCGCCAGCCGTTTTAAATCGCACAAAAATATGTTTTCTTTGAATTTCTCGGCTTTTCTATAATATAATTTGCATGTTTTATACATATAAACATTCCTCTTCAATCACTCTATCTATTGGTGAAAACCGTATGAAAATCCGTTGCTTAGTTCAAAAGATTAACGCGCACATACATTTTGAGCGACTTCATTTTATACCATGCAAAGATAAAAAGTATTTTGATGTATTTAAATTTAAATTACTAACGACATATTTTTCGTTGGAATACAAAATTGTCGTGTAAATTGTCTGAAAATGCTGATACGAGAGAAAAACAGTATATTTCTTTTTCAGTGATTATATAACTAATGTAGGTACTATGTATGCATAAGTATTTATCAATTTCCTATTTAGGTATCTATCAATTTATGCACAGTAATTAGAAACATTTTGTAAAAATGCTAACCCATACAAATTTAATTGGTTTAAAATAAATGAGCCTCAATGTAATGTTTTTTTTTTATTTTTACAGAAAAATAAAGAATAACCTTTTAACTACTTTTGTTCCGACCAAGAAAAGAAACCTTTGACGTTATTTAAAATCAACATGTGACCATCACACGACTTGTGCAAACTTGAATATGTATAAAACCATTAACAACCTATTCATCGTTAAATCTTTACTTATAGTCAGCATTCACTAACTCCTTTTGAAGAAAATCCCGACGTCTGTAGGATTAGTGAAGAACGACATTTTTCTTTATTTACTTACACGTAATATGCAGAAATTCAATCTTCAGTCTGTCATGTTTTCAAGAATAAAGTATGACAAAGATGAACCTAGCACAATTAGTTATATATGGACAACGCGGGTATTCTGTAAGTCGTGATTTTTTTCCTTTAGTTGACAGATTTCATACTTAACTCTTTCAGCCGAGCGATTCTCTATCTTTTGTGCGATCGAGATAGATATCGGGCGAGAACTCTTTGTCAGATTTGTGTGATTTTCTGTGGCCGTTAAATGAATAAATAATTATTCATACTTGCAGGAATTCGTGTTTAAAACGACCTAAACTAAAATACGTGACTGCTCACAGCTGAATCTCACAAAAGATAGAGAATCGCTCGGCAGATCTGAATTAAAACTGGCAGTGGTAGAACATATTTTATGATTGATCGGTTGAGTTTATTTTTATTTTTTCAATAGTTTAGAAGTTATTGCTCCTTTAATTTAAAAGACATTAGGTCTCAGAGGACACGTTTCACATAAAATGAAAAATCGTAACTGTGGATAAAAAATATAACATTTTGTAAAATTTTAAGAATTACACAAATATGGAACATTAAAAAAAATACCCTCAAAACTTACATTAAAAAGAACACATTTTGTAAAATTTTAAGAATTACACAAATATGGAACATTAAAAAAAATACCCTCAAAACTTACATTAAAAAGAACCAGGAGGAAAATTGCAGTGTCAAGTAATTATGTCTGTAGGGACCGGTTGTTAAAAAAATTTTGAACAATTCATGAAATATTTGAAGTTAATATTCACGTTCTGTGTAGAATATCTTCGTCAATTTTATGAATTTCGTTAAAACATTTGGTGAGAGCATTCTTAACAAATTCATCTTTCAGATAATAAAATTAAAAATGTCAAAAAGTTACATTTTAAAGATACATTTGCTATCTCACTTTCTCTAATGATGCTAAAAATCTTCTGGAAACAAACGAAATAATTATATTTTTTATAATAATAAATAATTTTCGTGTACTTACGAATGAAATTATTACTTTTTCGTTATATGTTTTTGGGGTGTTGTGCCGTGTTGCGCTACCTCCTTCTTTAGCCAACGTTTCGGACATCGTTGCAGTGTCCATCATCAGGGCAGATCCGGCAGATCCGGTAGATGTGTCACATCTACCATCTACCCCAAAAACATATAACGAAAATGCTTCTGGCCGTGAAAATCTTAAAACTTATCGAAATTATTACTTCTTAAGTTATTTCTTGGCTTTCGCTAGAGTTTAACGTGTAATGGAAACATTTTCCCAACACACAGGGGGGCATTTGGCGCTTTTTTAATGCAATTTACTTAGCAGGATACGACCTTACACGACACATGACAGTTTAGTACTAAAACTAGGAAATCGAGTACAATGCAATTGCCTTGTTTTTGGTTTACCACGTTTATTGACGCAAAGCCAGTTATACCTAACGTGACCATTTATTTTTCCAACAAAACGGGACACCGAAAAAAGGTAGGTAGGTACTTAATAGTAATAATAAATTTTGACAACTTATATAGCGCTGTTTTCGCAAAAAATCGCCCCTAGAACGCTGTACAAAAGAGAATAGATTACAATGCTTCTTGCAGCTACCAATAGCATGGACGAGTGGAATTCTAGACCCTTGTTCTAAATTTAAAGAGATGTTTTTCTTCTAATAAACGAAATAAAGCAATGTATTATTGAATGTTTTGTGTCTATAATTAGTATGGATTTTCCGAGTGAATTCACGTTACTGTGTAGGAGGCTAGATCACAACTCGACTTGCAGCTACCAAACGCATGGATTATTGGAATTCTAGCCCCTTAGTCTATCTATCTATCTATCTAGCTATCTATCTATCTATCAATCTATCTATCTATCTATCTTCTATCTTCTATCTTTTATCTATATAAATTAAAATTAATCGCCGAAATGTATGTACGCGCATAACTTTCGGACGACTGCACCAAATTGGATAATTCTTTCTTTTTGTGTTAGTTATTGTCAGGACAAGGTTTGTAAAAACTTCTGGTGAGCTACTGCATTATGAAATTTGTATTAAAAAAATGCTATAGGTGGCACGCGAGCTGTTTGAAAACTGAATGTATGAAATGCAAGAGGGGGGAGGGGAACTCGGGTTGGGGGTTCGCGGAAGGAGGAGGAGGGGAATCAGGGAGGGGGAGGGCGACTCGGGAGGGGGTTCGCGGGACGGGGGAAGGGAGAGGTGGAATGGGGAGAAGGAAGGTGGAGGAGGCGGAGTGGGAACGTGAGAGGGGAAGGGGACGCGGGAGAGTAAGGGGGGGCGGAAGGGGAACGGGTCAAATGAGAAAGGACACGCAGGGAAAAACAAATTCTTTATTAAATGGCATAGGAACGCATGCCGGGTATCAGCTAGTAAATTAAATAAAATATCTTATAAACTTTTTCGTTTTAGGGGCGTCACACTTTCTTACAATACTATTAACATGATATTAATGTTTTTTTCATGTCATATTAGGGTTAGCTATTTATATATTTCAAGATTATCGGTATGTTTGTGTAGGCGCATAAAACGCATGAGTTCTTAAATATTTTTCAATAGTATCTACATAATATTTTATTTATTTATGAAAAGTACTTGTACATACAGGAATGAATACACGAAATAAATTTTAGTATATCTGGTGTTGATTTCAAAAACGAATGAAACTCTGTAAACGTCAGATCAAAGAGTGTATTTTCACGTCAGATATCTTTTATCTATGGTCAGATGAAAAATGTATCATTTTACTGCGCATACCCACGTCTTCATTTAATAGAACTATTTCTTCCGTCAGGATTCTTAATGTGAGCTTTTTTACAGTTTTTAAAATTCTATTGCAAGTTTCTTTTTTTTCGAAAACGCGACAGTTTGGAGTCCCGAAACTGTGTTCGGGGACACCGGGACACGCTGCCTGAAAACGGGACTATCCCGGTGAAAACGGGATGTCTGGTCACATTAATTATACCAATAGTTAGAAAATTTTATTCACTCTAGAAATTGAGGAAAAAATCTGAAATCTATGCAGGTATTTTTATATACAACACATGGTCTGAAAGGATTAAAAAGAAGCATCAACAAGCATTATATAATAATTATGAACGGAACAGGTTATTTTTACTGATTTTTTACAGACTCCTAGAAAAATAATTTGCTAATTTAAAATTTAATCACCTATTACGTCCAAATGCACATTTCTATTTTTTAATATATTATTTAATAACCTAGCAGATAAAAAAATAATATTATAATATTTCGTGGAGAATGACCCTCAGCCAGACCGTCGAACCAGGGTCGAAACCACAAAATACGTAATTGAATCATAAATTATTATTTTTGGGTTATTATTAGTGACCGATCGAAGGTTCGGTTTCGGTTTCGGTAAGTTTCGGCAAAAAAATCTAGTTTCAGCATCAGTTTCGGTTTCGGCAGAAAACCTTCGTGAATTATCGCGCGTCATTCGGCTGACTTCGGGCGAGTTCGTGGCTCGTGTGTCACAAATTATAGCATGACGGCATATTATAGTTTGTTTTAAAGCAGTAATATCAAAAAAATAAATTATTAATTTTTCACATACTTCAATTATTGTTTTTTGTTTATTTCATTGAACACGTATAATAAGAACTTTGTGATTCTAAGCGCAATTAAAATTAAAATAATCAATTAATGAGGTCCTTCCTTTATATTGACAATTTTTTGTTCCAAGATGTAGTTAACATGTTTTGTTATTTTTTTATAATTTTTGTTTGTTTTATATCAGTAATATAAAAAAAATATATACATTTTTTTTAATATACTTCAACTATTGTTTTTTTTATTACATTTAATACGTGTTAACAGTCTGTATAAGTGTAAAAACAAAGCCAAATATCAGTAAACAATAGATTTTTAGCATGTCTAAAAAAGTTTTGATTTCCGTTACGTTAAGTTGATACCGAAGATTCGGATTAGGTTTCGGTTTCGGTAGAAAATCCTGTTTCGGTCGGACACTAGTTATTATGCCGTGTTGCGCTTTTTTCGCCAACGAATCGAACAGCATTACGGTGTCAAGCATCAGAAGTGTGTGTTTAAGTACGTTGAAATAATATCGTGTTGCGAGCGCTAATCGTCTTAGGGCCGGTATTTCAGTATAACAATCAGTTAATTAACTACCTTACCTATGGAAGGTCAGGGCCGGCGCGAGGGGTATTAATGCATTTGTTAGAAAATAGTCAAACGATAGAAAATATAGTCTTCGGATTGCAATCAAAGTAATCTCATTCTTAAGTGAGAAAAGTTTTGCAAGTTCTAGGAAATACATGCCCGTTATTCAGGTCAATGCCTTCATGGGAACGGAGTACAAGTAGGTATTATGAAATGAATCTTCATTGTGAATTGTGAATTAGATTCAAACATACACTAAAAAACCATCAAAACCATCTTAGGACGGGTTCCTTCACAGAATTTGAACAATTCATCAAATATCTAGGTTGATATTCAAGTTCTGTGAAAATTCTATTAGTTCTACGAAGCAACTGGCCCATAATGATATAAAAACAGAACTTGAATAAAACTTTCACAAACTTGAAAAACAATTTGGAAATTTAATGAATTGTTAAAATTTTGTGAAACGAAATCTTTCAAATTAAAAAAATCATTTTCAAGTCCTGTGAAAGATCTATCAAGCTCTGTTATTATTTTAGTTATGTTAAATAACCAGATAATAACGATACATAACATAACATAATTTTAATGCAACCTTTACAGAACTTGAAAATTTACCTCTGAAATTTGATGAATTGTTCAAATTCTGTGAAACAACCCGTCCTTAATCTTGTTTGACGAAGGAGGGCAAGGCACAATCTCTTCTTTCAACATTTCTTACAATGGCATTAGCCGTGTATCGTGTGGTAACCACATCAGAGCAGTCTGATTTTCAACCTTCCTCTTTCCCTTCTCCTTCCCCTGATCAGCCTCACAACATGCCCGATTTGGTGATAACATTATGTTATTTATTTTATTAATTCAAAAGGGAGATACCTTTTTATTTTTTTATTTTTTTATTTATTTATTACATAAGATACATTTATACAGCAAATATAACATAATAATAATATTTCAAAATAACTGTAAATATTAAAATGTATACAAGTGTTATTATGTCTTGTTTGTCTATATTAGTTCTAGCTAGGCAGATTGCCCGTTTTAAGGAACCAAATGCTGGTGAAAAATGCCAAAAATATATTCTGTACCAAAAAAAAAAACAAAGTGTTTTTTTTTTTTAGATTAAATACCTATAAGTATACTAAGATTTTACTGGTTGTGCCATTTAATAGTTAACCATGTAAAAGTTTAAGTTTTAAGTGACATTATTTAATAATTTTTCAGACTCAACCCTACCTAAGCCAATCAACCATTTATTTATTATTGAACCGATAGATGTCATTTTGCATGTTTTAATGTTTAATTCTGGGGGGATTTTATTGTATAATTTCGGTCCCAGATATGTATGTGTCATTTGGAACTTCGACGTATTGCTCCCTGGGACCACAAGATCCTTTCTGGTGTGACTTCTTGTGATGTATTTATGATCAATTTTATTAACTTTTTCTAGATTTTTGTGTACGTGGATAATAACCTTTTTTATGTAGTTTTGGCGAACATCAAGTAGGTACATTAAATTTTTTGTAGAGCTGATCGCTAGAAAACCTATAGGGTTTACGCATAATGACTCTAATTATGGATTTCTGGGCCTTCACTAGAGGATCTAAAATTGTTCTACCTGACGCTCCCCAACCAATACAACCATACGTTTAGATGGGGTTGCATAATCCGAAACATATTTTTCTTAGGTCTTGCTGTTTGATTATATTTCGTAATACAAAGAATATGTGAATCAATTTTCTCACCCTTATTGTGAGGTTGTCGATGTGATATTTTTTTTTGTTAAGGTGATTGTCTATAATAACGCCTAGATATTTGATGTTTTTCACACTTTCCAAAACTTCACAATTGCAGATAGAATCAGTATTATCGGAATTACAGTTACGCTTATGTGTTTTTATTGTGTGTGATGTACTAGGTTGTCCTTTTATAGTTGAGCTGAATCTTATGTATTTAGTTTTTGCTATATTTAATGTAAGTAGATTTTTGTCAAGCCATTGTTTTATTGCTTTGATTCCACTTTCAGCATGTTTATGTGTTTGAGTCCAGTCGTCTCCTTCAAATATAGCTACCGTATCGTCAGCGAATGTAATAATTTTTCCTACCTACATCGACCCAAAAACATTGTTACACAGAAATAAGACAAATATAAAAAAGAGATAAGAGATACAAAAATAAGAGAGCATCTTGTTGTTAAATAGAATCGCTTCGGATATCGATATGATTAACATCAATGAAGCAAAATTCAAACAGCAAACTTTGTTGCTGTTAGTGTAAATCTGTTTATCTCATCTAAAATATTTTTCTCTTTTAAAAACGCATTGAAATTATAATTTTTTAATGTTTTTAAAATGAATAAATTAAATTGAATTGAATTGATAAGTGTAAACACGAGTCAAGGATCAAGTATGTATGTACTCAGGGATCAAGTATGTATGGACCCCAAAAACATTAATACACAAAAATAAGACAAATGTAAACACGACTCAGAGATCAAGTGTGTATGTACATAAATACGTGCGTCGAGGAAATTTGCAATACAATAACAGCGTGCATCCATTTTGGTCCAGTCAACTTTAGTTTCTAGAATATATTGGGGTGATATTTTTATAATTTATATATTTTTAATATCATTGTTAAGTTGCTACCCCTCTGTTCGACCGCCCGTGTGCGCCGTACACATTGCAAACAAAAATATGCCCCCTCTGGCCGCGATTATGACACGACCATGACCCCGTAAGTTGCACAATTCTCGGGCAAAGTGTTGACTGTCCCCTCCGAAGGCTGTTCGTATGCAAAAGCGCTCCATCATTACGTATTTTATGAACTTGGCCAGTTTCGTTTTATTTATTGAAATATTTTACGACGGCAAACAGTCGGTTTTGCGCTATTAGAATCTGCATAATATCATTAAAAAGAACCTTGATTTTATAATTTTTCTATTTTTCCGATATTAAACGATTAAATAATATATATAATGATACTAAACACAGCATATTTTGGGAAAACGACAAGGATTCTATGATTCCAAGGACTGTGAGAAGCCGCCAAAGGAATGATGGTAACTGGTGACGTTAGACAATGGCTTTAGGATTGCTCGTTGATCGAACTAAACGAAGTATAATAAATAAACTAATAATTACGTATTTTAATGGGCATAAGATCGTAACACTCTTTGACATTGAAATTAATATTTTTGACATTTAAAAACCTGTAAAATATTATGCTGCATTTGACCAGGCAGGTATTTGAATTTGGGGGGCGGGTACGGGTACCGCCGCCCCGGTAACCATTTATTGGATAACCAACACCTCTGCCATAGGTCACCCCAAGTGGTTCGTTACGTGTGGTGACTGAGCAGGGTGCCTGGGTTCATGGGGTGAGATGTGTCTAGGTCTTGGCAACCGATGGGTTTGCCCACCTATTGCGTTGCGGGACGGATCGGGAGAGATTGGTTGAGACAGGTTGGAAAAAATACCGTCGGAAAATCATTGTTATGTTTGTGTTAAAAAAATGCTATTTGCCTTTGTAATATAAACATCTGAAAGAGTTCTTCATCTGATGCCTTTCCCAAAATTACCCTTCCCACTACCCCCACCCAATTGAATCAAAACGTTTTGTACTTGCATAGAGTTTTTAAGTCAGTTTTAAGTTTGGTAGTTAATAACACAGATGTGTCGAAATCCGGTAGCAGAAAATTATGTACATTGAAAATTAAAACTCTTCAAAACAAAATGTCTAGAAATTATAACATAGTTAATGCCGAAGTAATACAAAAAAAAGATATTTTTTACTTGGTATTTGTAGTTAATTCAAATCTCCCAGTGGAACATGGAATATAAGCCACGTCATGAATTTTTAGCCAATCACCGCTCTACCCCCTCGATAAGCAAACCTTGTTAAGATGAAGCCATACTAAATAATGCAAAATCATACAAAATCATATGTTTTTGTTTTGAAAATTTGATCGCTCAGAAGTATTATAGATGCTTCAATTAACTACTGCGGGTAGAACATATCTTGGCCCTTAAAAATATCGGTCAAAAAGGTCAAGTAAAAGTCTTTTAGTAAGCCTAGAAAAAATAAAGTATTAGGTCTCTAAAAAACATTTTCAAGTACAAACTCTCCTACTTATAAACCCCTTTTCTGATAGGTTTTATTGTATAATATGGCAAATTCAGTTTCTTTTATAATAATCGCAAAAAATATATATTTACGCCCGAACTTCAAAAAATAAATTAAAATGTGCATTTTCTCGTTGTTATTTTTGACATCAATAAATACGGAACGCACTCTACTAATTTCGGATTCTTGAAGTGACCCTTACGGCTTGGGCACAAGAACCATGCACTGGGCATACCTATTTCGTATCAGTCACGCCCCGGCTGTGGGTGGTTAGGTATATTTATGCCCCGGCCGGAGCGGGAAATAGACGTGTGACTCCGCGTCGCTTAGTTTCGTGAAATCAATTTTAAATTTCCGTTTTATTACAATAAACAATGCGTAAAAAGGAATTAATATTTTTTACATGCCTTTACGAAATCAACCTGCAAAAAAATACTCAAATACCTTTTCCAACCTTTCCAAAAAACCTTTTTCTCAAGTATTTTTAAATTCCTCCCAAAAAGGGCGTGAATTCCGATTTCGATTTTTTCCTGGACTATTGGATCGCCTTAAAAGCATTTTCTACAAATCTTGACTACGTACGTTTGCGTTTACTTAAGAAGTCAGATACCAAGGAACCTATTTAACTTTGACTGTAATTTAATTTTATGTTAATTTGAAGCACACTTCTAAAGAAGTTGGTAATTTTAATATAAATTTTATTTACATATAAAACAAAGTCGGTTTAGTTACACCATTTATAACTCGAGAACGGCTGGACCGATTTTTATGATATTTGATTTGTTGGATTTGTCTCCGCCCCGAATTGCAGAAGAGCTATTAAAACATCACAAAAATTCACGAAAAAAATAATTATGCAGAAAATTCTTCTCGTACATTTTGTAAGGAACGAATTCTCATATTTTGAAAGAGCTGCAGGAATATGGTGGTAAGTACCTATAACATTGAGTAGTGAGTGAATTCAAAAATTCAAAAACGTTAAATTTAATGAGGTAATTGTTTTGCTTTTGTTCTTAAGACGACAATTACGACGTACCCTAAAATATATTCAGAATCTTAACGACGTAAGTAAAGAAGCCGTGTTTACAAATTGCGACTCGCGACCCGTGTATTGGACGGACCTACTAAAGAAAAGAAGACAAATAATGTGGGATTCTTAACGACTTAAGTAAATTTACGGTTGAATTCACCCTAGCAGGGCTGGAGATTCGACCTTCCTGCCGCGTTCATTTTAATTCATTGTGAAGAACTTATTACAAATATTTAAAATGTGTCTCCATGTTGCACTCCCGAAGTTATTAATTCACTGTCTAGAAAAATAAAATCTGGTGCTTACCGCTAACTTTATAGTGATATATATGAAAAACGGGTTATAAATATTTAAAATCGTTGTACGTAAAATATATTAATGGTAAGATATTGTTTTTATTCATCTTAAATACAAAGAACTTACATCCCCAGTGTTCTGTTGGAATAAAAAAGTTATTATCTATAGTTACGAATTCGCCGGAAATTATTAAAATGTGAGTTTTGAGCAAACAAAAATTATTAGCGTTATTTGTTTTTGGGTGCCACCTCCTTCTGTTAGGAGGTAGCGCAACATGGCACAACACACCAAAACAAATAACGAAAATACTTTTGGCCGTGAAAATCTAAAAACGTATCCTTAAAAAATTATAAGGGTTGTGTACCACCTTAAACATATAATGCTGCCCCTCTTTCTTACACACTAAATGTCAACAGTCGAAAATGGGACAAACGGTGAACGTATGTCTGCACCCCTCCACAGGAAAAATACAAAAATTATACAATTATAATTGTATAAAAATCTCCCTCACACGTATAAAGAAAATGAAACGCAATTCCCGTAAGTAAGTGGAATAGTAAGAATATCACAAAAACTATAAATCCTAACGCAACGCCATCTTTGACAATGACAAAAACAAAACAAGGACAGTTGCGCATCGATAATTGCTTAATTGTATAATTTTTAACTTAATAAAAAAACTGAATTTAATTCAGCTAATAAGTTGATACAACAGTTATTGATCCTGAGGCTGTTTCGCTGGGACAGTTAGTAATGTTATGCTGATTCCAGACTTCTCGCGAGGACAAGCACTTATCCACACTCTCATTTTTCTCACTCGTGATCTGTTTCCCATCCGGTATGGACGACATTACAGACGATATTCAAAATGCTCCAGGTTTGGTTCTGTGCGATAAATTGCAACTCTTGTTGATTGTTCCACATTTTTAACACAAGGAAACAAAATTTTCGAAACAAAAACAAAAATATAATGCACGTCTACTCTCAACCGCTCACTAAACAACACCGAGACAAAACGTGAGTGTAGTAGTCTTCTCGCTTCTCGCCCGAGAAATCCTTTGAAGCGGCCAAATTTACCGACAGTGATCCGAGAACAGGTGAGCCCGAGAAAGAGAATGCGAGAAACTCATCACATTCACGCTTCTCGGGTGTTTTCAGGGCTTCTCGCCGTGAGTCTGGAGGGGCTATTATAAATCGAATTTGAACATAATATTGCCGTCATATAACTTAAAAAAAACACTCCTCAATCAACGAATTTCCTAAGAACATAAAAATTAACCTTTATTAAAAAAAATTGCTCACACTCGACAAAAAGTTCAATATCATTAAAGTACATTAAATAAAATCATTAATATTTTTAACGAGTGTGCGAAAAATTCGTCATTAAAATCATAGTAAACGTATTTTGTAGGTCACGTAATGGAGCGAACTCTGTAACTCTGTAGTGTAGGCCACGAATAGTTACGAAATCCTATTCGGAACTCAGTTTCTATGGGACTGAGTAAAAAAAATTGTAGCACATTTATGTACAATTTGTTGGCCTCGAGTCACTATTGATTAGACTGACTTGGGATTGTCTAAAAGTAAAATTCATTATTGTCATCATTTCAATAAACTATTCTAGATTTAAGAATCAGCACATAAGCAAATGTTAGCTACATTTTTACTATAAAATAGAAAATATGTCTTCTTCTAACACAGCAAACTTATTTTGTGGCACCATTATGATTGAAATTAAAAAATTACTTCGTTTTTACCACTTTTATTGTTTATAAAACCGACATGTTTCAGGGTTTTGACACAACTAATTTTAAAAATAGACATATATGTAGGTAATAGAGAAAAATAATCGACATAAACAATAATAAAATTAGAAAGAAAATGATGTTTAAGGGACGAGGGGCAATATAGAACAATTAAAAAATTTTAAAAGGGGAATAGATTTAATAATGGGTCATTTAAAAACAATTTTTGATTATTAATAATATTTAAATTTGCATTAACACTCTTTCTAATCTCTAAAATTTCTAATTTGTCCAACTGAATGCCATTGACATTACAATGAATTAATTCTATTCCACTGTTAAAATTAAAGGTATGACTAGTTTCTATTAAATGCAACACAAAATGGAACGCATTCAAACATGAATGAAAATATTATAAAGAAATTGTGATCTTTCACCAGGGCGATACTGTCAGCATCTCCAACTCAGGACGTTAAAGGTTACTCTAACCTCAAATGCTAACAGCTTTTACTCCAAAAAGCATTTTCCCGCCATTAACCCATCTGTCAAAACCAATTCTAACTTTTGTTTGCAACACAAAATAGAACGCATTCAAATATGAATGAAAATATTACAACAAGACAGTATCTACCTAACCCAATTTCATAAAATTATGCAGTGGTAATGGGTACTTGTTTAATTAATTGCAAAGATTAGGTAGGTACTTAAGTGTTTAAATAAGTGGATATATGAGACAATTTATTGCATTGACTTAATTACATTCTTGCGACATGAATTGAGAGATGATGTTCATTAATATAATTTGTTCAACACACTGGTTTTAGACGAGAGAAGAAATGAAGCCATAAACCGGTCGGGTAATGGTGACTAGAACCAAATGTTTACATTTATTATTATGTAATGAATGGTTTTTTGCAGATATGAAAGTAAATGATCCAACACGTGACCTGATTTTATACTATGCGATATGCGATAATAAATACTACGCACAACAACAATACAAATTTTTTTCAACTTAAAAGCGGTTAAATAATAGTTATAATAAAATCGTACGAACAATAAAATAAAAGATAGCAAATACCTATCTAACTAATTGAGTTATCTATGGGGCCGTTCAAGTATTACGTAACGCACTTTGGGGGGGGTCTTGTAAAACGTTAACGGGTCTCCACACCATCCAATTTCTAGTGACTGCGGCAGTGACTGCAAAGAGCGTGGAGTTGAGCGAACTAGCGCTGTCTCGTTTGTTAAAGGGCCGCTAGAACGAGTCAGCGCTAGTTCGCTCAACTCCAATATGTAGCCATTCCAACATTTAGTGACTACATGTTGGGTGGTGAGGAGGTCGCTTTTCTGTGCGTTAGCGTGGCGGGAGGGGGGGTCCGAACAACGCGTTACGTAACATGTTTTTTTTTAATTAATTAAAATCTTCTAAGATGGCAATCCCTTTCGATTCGTAATAGACAGTTTTTCCGGCGATCTAATGATTTTCAGGTTTTAACAACCTTAAATATTTCGAGAAAAGACTAACTGAACTGACTAACTTACGACTAGAAAAAAGGGTTCCACGACAACTTAAAAAAATGACATTTCAACACCCCTTAAAAAAGGCATTATCATGATTTTTTTACATAGTCCATAATCTACCTAACGTTACCTATTTAACCAATTTAAAATAAAAAAAAATAATAATTTTTAATGACTCTTCCAACGAAGTGTTGAAGTTGCATTAAGTTGTCCGGAAAAAAGACTTAATAACAGTGTATATGTTACCGGAAATGTATGAAATCTAGGAATTGTATACAACTCTTGCATCTTATAAAAAAGTTCATTTTGTGCCTAGTAAAAATAGCAGACCAAAACTGTCGAAATAGTTATTCAAAAATATTAAATTCAGTTAACTAAAACAATATTTGTGCGGGATACGAAATATCCACATTTCGTGAAAAAAGTAATCAAAATAAATTGCACAACAAAACAGAATACCGAAAAAAAGTCAAAATAAATAAACATTTCATCAGCAAATTCTCCGGCCAAATTAAACAAGTGTTATGGAGTCCAATCTAAAAAATGTGTTCATTTGGGAACTTTCTTGGATCAAAGAAAACGCCACAATTTTATGCACAATGAAATAAAATTATTAAAAAAATGTTTAATAAAATAATGTAGGTAATTCGGCCGAACGAAAGTTCTGAAAATACGTAGGTAGGTGGGTCCGACTATAACAATGTAATTAGCACCATATGCCTGTAATATTCACATTATCTGATAAGACTCCATTACGGTATTGCAGAGAGCGTTCAATCATCTATTTAGCGAATAAATTCCGTAAACGTCATCAGGTCACCAAGGGAAGGAATAACAAATCTATGCATTATTATTAATATTATTAGCGAGTTCCCGGCATGCGTTGCTACGCCACTTAATAAAGAAATTGTTTCTCCCTGCGTGTCCTTTCCCATTCGTCCCGTTCCCCTTCCGCCTCCCTTTCCTCTTCCGCATCCCCTTCCCCTCACGCGTTTCCACTCCGATTCCCCTCTCCCCTCTCCCGCTTCCCCCGCCCCGTGAACCCCACTCTCGAGTTCCCCTCCCCCCTAGCGCATTCCATAAAATCCGGCCCGGTACATTCATTTTACAAACTACAAAATTTTTCAAACAGCTCGCGTGCTACCTATTGTTATTTTTTATACAAATTTTATTATGCCAGAACTCACCGCTAATTTATACCAACCTTGTCCTGACAATAACGAACACAAAAAAAATCCAATTTCGTGCAGTTTTTCGGAAGTTATGCGCGTACATACATTTCGGCGATTCATTTTTATTTATATAGATAGATAGAAAATAGATAGATACATAGATATTTCTAATTGATTTTTATTTAATTTTTATAAACAATTTCAAAATTTATCAATGTATAACACTGGTCAACACATTTTTTGTCCCTTTAACGAAAGTAGCCAAATCTGACCGGAAATTTCACGCTGATTTCAGATATGTGATTAGTTTTTTCTATCACGACAGGTTTTTATGGGTTTTAAGTTTTACTAAAATGTGTATTAATTCATATTTATTCGTGAGTTATCATTGATTTTTTTTATAATATGGCAACACTAGGCTCGGATGTCATTTTGACAGCTACTGCTGTCACTTTCGTAACCTCTCTTTATCTGAGCACATGTTTTCTTGTCTGTTTATGCAAATTGTGGTAGAAAACAAAGTAAAAATGCCTCGAAAGTATATATTATTATAAGTAATTATAATAATATATCATTACATAGTATAAAATGAAGTCGCTCAAAATGTATGTGCGCGTTAATCTTTTAAACTACGCAACGGATTTTCACAGATTTTCACACGGTTTTTTAAAAATAGATAGAGTGATGGAAGAGGAATGTTTATATGTATAATACATGTAAATTATATTAGAGAAAAGCCGAGAAATTCAAAAAAAACATATTTTTGTGCGATTTAAAACGGCTGGCGGGCCGTATTATAGTCACTTGAAATTCGTTCTACGGAAGAAATTGGAAAATAGATGTCCTAGAGTAAGTAGGTATTTGATTTTCCCTTTTCAAATAACCAGTGTTGCATTGCAAGCAGGGCCGGATCTACGAAATCTGGCGCCCTGTGCAGTAGGTACCGATGGCGCCCCCCCCCTACATTTTTATTTTGATTAAAAATTCGTTCACCCCAATTTTTTTTTTTTTCACACTAATTTATCAAATAAAATCAAGACATATAAAGGGTGTAACTTTTCCAAGTGACCCGGCGGTAGCTCTCACACTCGTTCTCATGGCAACGTACAACACAAGAATAGCATCTACAGCTTCTGACTAGCAACAGGTAGTCCCGACGAGAGACAGAGAGCCGTGATAATAAGAATATAACCTCAAATTTGTACCTTGCATTTCCCCTGTGTTGAGCGAACAAACACTAAACACTGACGTATGATATCAACGGCTTACGAACAAAAATACCGCGTTGTGATTGGTTATTGAATTTGGATTGCACCTATTCGTCGTAAAAGACGGTAAAAGATATATGGAAAAATAGATCTTACGTTTAAACTAAATATATGGAATTAGTAAAAAAATTCTGTAACTGACTATAAATTCGTAAGCCGTTGATACCAACCTGATGCGTGCGCATTCTGTTTCTTTGGAAAGTGTTGCTAGAGCGTAATACTTATTTCGTACTATGGGTAATTTTTAAACGATGCAGGGAATATTATAACTAAATTTTAATACAATATTTATTTTCCACGGCGCCCCTTCGGAGTTGGCGCCAGGTTTTTGCACGTTTTTGAACGTATGGCAGATCCGGCGCTGATTGCAAGCATTGTATAATTAGTGGCGAGTTAATTAGTTTATATGTATAATGCATGCTTATTATAGTAGAGAAAAGCCGATAAATTCAAATATTCAATTCAGGCAGCGGGCAGCGGGCAGCTGGCAAGCGGGCGGTGTGGATTTTATAAAGATTGGGTAATGGCGTTGTGTTTCGTTAGCCACAGCAACGTGTGGCCGGGTCTACTAATATAATAATAAGTCAAATTATAATTTGACTGATGATTACCTAATTTTAAACCCATTTGTCTTATTTGTATAATTAATCCAGTTTTTTATAACTGGATTATCACATGAATGAGAGCATCTGTAAACCCAGTATAAATAAATAAATAAAAAAAATCTGTTACGGCGTTCGTTTTCAGCATTGGTTATCCACATTGAGACGACTTATTTATATGAATTTATTTACCCCTACAACAGTTTGAAACCTCAGACTTAAACGCCGAAACAGCTGTCACAAAATTAATTAAACTGAAATGTCTACAGAATCTTATAATAACATTAATAAATTTGGCTTACTTAAAAAAAAATTGTGTTCTACGAATTAAATACAACAACAATAAATTGTGATTTCTCTAAATACACGCTTACTACGATTGCATTAAACGTGTCTTTAGAGAATTTTTCTTCTAAATACATGCCCTCAATCGACTCCAGATACTAATATCGACAGCCTTTATGTCGGACGAATATCTACATCTCATATGTTGAACGTTGATCTATCTATATGTTGATCTACGAACTTCAGAGTGTTGATTAATATCTACAGAGCTAAGTCGGACGAATATCTATGACGGTTCCAGTGTTGACTAATATCTACAGAGGGTAGGTTGAACTAATATCTACAGGGCGTAGGTTGGACTAATCAGCTAAATGTGTCCAATAGTCCGATATTAGGGATTTTTACATGCATACTTACTTAAATTAAGTTTTTTAAACTGCATACGCAATATTACGTTATTCCAATATGCTATACATAATTGCAAATCCAACCTCTGCCAGTGCTGTAGATATTCGTCAACACTTTAGTTCTCATAGATATTAGTCAGCAGTTTGAGCTGTAGATATTCGTCAACACTTTGGTCCTCATAGATATTAGTCAACAGTTTGAGCTGTAGATATTCGTCAACACTTTGGTTCTCATAGATATTACTTCGATTTTTTTAGTTTTTGGAATTCCTGTAGATATTAGTAGACGCCTCCCCTCAATCTATGCTTCCCTAACTCAACAGAGGTTATAGGGAGCAGTCATATGGAAGCAATAGAAGAAGATTTATTGGGTCTAGGTCTATTTCGGGCTATTTAGTCGGGTTAGGTATTCTGTGCATTTAACAAATATGTATTATGTAGGTACCTACCATAAAAACTTTTCAGGTTCAAAAACCTTATCAGAATTTTCTTTGACGGACAACAACACGCTTTCGGTACATAATAATAAATCAAACACAAAGAATAATGTTTTTTTAAATCATTTAAATTAATAGATAAAATAAACAGATTAATCATCCAATTACAATACAATCTTCTCATTCTGACGCTACGAAGATAATTAGACAAAAAAGTCTTAAGGCTATCTGAGTGGCAATCGGTCAACGTGAAAAATGCCCATCTCGTACAAGACCACACTGAGAGACAATGGGTTCGCATTGCCTCGCAAACGCTGGTCCCTGATCAATAGGATAAGGTGCTCTCATAGCCGTTGTGCCCATATGATGCAAAGAGGGTCGGCGATGTGTGAACGCGGTGCATTGCAGACCACCGAACATGTGGTCAACAACTGCCCGCTCCATTCATTCCCCGGCGGGATTGACGAGGTCCACAGGGCTACACCTGAGGCCCTAGACTGACTCGCAGACCTTGATGTCCATGCACCATACGAGAAAAGAAGAATACATCTAATGTTTCAGAAATGTCATTCAACAGCACCATTCCTCTTATCATATGCTGTGCCAGAACATTTGGTCTGCTTAGACAAAATAGAACTAAGTCTCCCCGAAGGGGTGTGCGGAGAAGCTGTACCGCCGAATAACAAAAGTATAGAAGTTGATTTTAGGTTTGAAAATTGGTAAAAAATGCACAAAAAATTATATTATTTATGCATTAAACCGCTTACTCGTTAATACGGAATATTTTTTATTCAAACTGTTGTATTTAGCTTTATTATCACGAAAAATGAGTATTTAAGTCGGGGGAGACCAAAAAACTTGCAAAAAATATGCATTTAACATTTTAATTTTGTTTAAATTAATTCACTTACGCGATTACAAATTCTTCGCCATATTCTATTTATATCAACAACTTATATATTCATAGACAATCAATCCTTCACATTTTACAAGGCACCAATAGCTAGAATATTAAAAAAGATTGCCATAGCGGAAAAATTGATTCTCAAATATTTTAGGAAGGTACACCAACTAGTATTGTGGAGTTTTTATGCCTTGACGCGAGTAGGCGTTATAAAGGGGCACTTTCTTTTGTATCACAAACCATGTTACACAAACCTAGCGTAGCCGCTAAACTACCTGAAAACTGGGATGTTTTTCTTGCCTTGACGCGAGTAGGCGTTATAAAGGGGCACTTTCTTTTGTATCACAAACCATGTTACACAAACCTAGCGTAGCCGCTAAACTACTTGAAAACTGGGATGTTTTTCTTGCCTTGACGCGAGCAGGCGGTATAAAGGGGGCACTTTCTTTTGTATCATAAACCATATCACACAAACTTATACCAACATAACAAAATGACATTTGAAAATGTATGAAAATGGACGGTCTCGTTTCACAAAATGAAAGCTAATTTTAATTTTACGTAATCGAAATTTAGAATGAAATATTTTCCACTTCCCCCAATGCAAATATTTGTCTTTTAATGTAAGGCGAATCAAAAGATTTTTTCAAAAAAAAGTGCGTATTAACCATTGCCAGCAATCTCAAAAATTTACCGTATTTTAGCTCAACCAGTGAGTAGGTAGGAGGAAAATATAACTAGTTGAATCAAGAATATACAAGAATTTATTTTATGATGTTGGTACTTTCGGCAAATGTCACATTTGATTGTCTATTATCTATTTGTTAAAAAAGGAATATTCCGTATTATCTGTGCTGCTGTGCATTAAACTTCGACAACACGAACGTTCCGTATTATCCGTGAGGTGGACTAACTGCATATTTACCAAAATTATAATCTTAATATATAAAAATGAATGTTTCTTTGTTTGTCCCTTATTATCTAAACATTTCATCCGATTGCGGTGAAACTTTGGTGAATTGATGTGCGCATGCCCGCGATGGTTTCCATGTATAATGGTGAGCTCTGGCATTATGAAATTACTTTCTATACTATTCATCCGATTGCGATAATGGCGAGTAAAACATTGGCGAGTTGTTGTGCGCAGGCCCGCAGGTTTCTATATATACCTACTGGTGAGCTCCAGCGTTATGAGTTTGTACAAAAAATTTGCAATAGATGGCGCGCGAGTTACTTAAAAAATGAGTGTATTTCATATATTTTAGCGGCATGGAGGGGAGGGGAATCTAGGAGGGGGAGGGGGAACGAAGGAGGGGGGTTCACGGAAGAGAGAACGAGGGAAGTGGGAAGGCGGGGAAGGTGGAAAGGAAACGGGGAAGAAACCATTTCTATCTTTATGCGGCATTTGCAACTCATGCCGAGTACTAAGTAGTTTTATAAAAATCATGATGGAGAGGGCCAACTGTCAGGGATCAACTATCTGGCCACCATTTTTCACATGTATTATGTTATATGCAGTCTGTTAGGTATTAAAGTACATTTATTTTGTTGTACATTGTACATTTCAAAGTATTAAAATGACGTGTGCAAATGCATAATAACATATTATGCAAAATGACATGACTGACGCAGTTGAAGGCCATTGCAGGTGTACTCACGTTTCCAAGTTAGTTTTAAATTATTTACCTTCACGTGTTGTCCAGTTTACATCATTCGCTGCGTTTGTTTTAGGACCGTATTAATAATGTCAAGGCTCCATGTACTAGTAATATTATTAAATCCAATATAAAACTGAATACCTATGAACATGATACTAAAGTTCACATCAAGTAGTCCTCGGAACGTCATTCAGACAGGAGAAAAAAATTAGCTCATTTGTTGTAACAACGCCAGGCTGCACCGCTTTTACGTACTCGTACATATTGTATTGCGTTTTTACTAAACACTAGCATTACTAATACACTCATTGTAGGATTTTTGATACTGAAAGATTACGTAAAGAACACATGGTAGTTGAGTTCGCAGTTACGAAAAATTGTGAAATTGAATGTGAGTAAAATGAGTGAAATTTTAATGTTTATTATCCTTTTAAAGTTTCCCCAATTTTATTCAGAAATTAGTAAGGGCGAAAGTAATTGTAGAAAAAATTTTTTTCATCGTAAATACTTATCTAGAAATAATATAAATACCTCATCTATAAGTCGTATAAGGGGCGTTTTCAAATTTTGCGCAGATAAATGAAGATTATAGTTTTTAATTTTATTCCTAACTCATTTTTTACTGCTTTTTTGGATTCTTCATTATAACAGCTACAGTATTTTGATTTTCTTTTATTTTATTTATTTTTTTATATGAATACCGCACAAGAGTCCCAACTGACCCATCTGGAGCCAGTGGGACTATGGCATCCCCAATTGGGGTATGATGTGAGACTGAAGGTAGTAGGGAGGGGAAGGAGATAGGGAAGAGGAAGGTGGGGAAGTGCCTGGCTATTCAGATCTGGTCACCAAACACGGTTAATGGCATTTCAAGCAACGTTTCAATTCTGAATGGTGGTCTTACACCAGTGCGATACTGAGAGTATCTTCCATTCTGGAACGTGCCGCAAATATACCATATATTATTTTAAATTATTCGATTCCGCGACCTTCTGTGTGCGAGTCAAGAGCCTTACCGCTGGATTTCGCCGGCCGTCCAGAGTCTAGAATTCCAGATTTCATTAAATCGAAGTCACACAGCCCAGACAAACAACTGATATATTATTATTTTTGATAACTCTAACATTATTTGAATATTTTTTGTCCATTTATGATGAAACCCCATTCAAATAGAAAATATGAGATTATTCTAAATTGATTGATTAAAATAGGTTCGGATAGTTAAAGGCGATGGGAAGGAGTAGGGGGAAGCTTAGGAAATACATAGCTATTCAAATTCTTCTTCTTTGTGTGCCCTATCAAGTCCCCCGACGTTGACGATCACTCTTGAAAATGTTTCTCTGTCTTGCGCTGCCCGGAATAGCTCATCCACACTTCTAATGCCAGTCCACTCCCGTATATGTCGCAGCCAAGACATTTGTCTCCTACTAGGCCCTCGGCGACTCTCTATCTTGCCTTTCAATATTAAATGGAGCAAGTGATACTTCTCCCCTCGAAGTATATGACCCAGATATGAAATTTTCCTGGTTTTTATTAATGTAAGCAGTTCTCTATCTGCTCTAGCCCGCCTGAGAATTTCTGTGTTGGTGATCATGTCGGTCCATGGGACCTTGAGCATTTTCCGGTGAAGCCATATTTCAAAAGCCTCTAACCTGTTGACCACACATAACATATTGTCATTGCAGAAGAGGGATTTCATTTTAATGAACGCACTTCTTGCTGCTTCAATTCTGCACCTAACCTCTACATCTGGGTCAAGAGTCTCCGTGAGAATACTGCCGAGGTATCTAAATCTTTCCACCATTTCGACATTGCATCCATTTAACTGTATCACTGATTCAGAGTGATCTAGTCGTCCAAATGTCATCCATTTAATTTTAGCAATTCAAATAACGGCCATTAAACATAGCAAAAGCCATTACAAGCGACGCTTCGATCAGGACGATGATACCAGTTGAGGATATTTTTCAAAACAATTATGAAAATACTTGCATGTGTGTAACGTGCGCACCCACCTAATTACCGTTTGACATAAAACATAAATAAAGCAATTGCCGAAAAAGAAATTTAATATTTCTCAATAGTTTGAATAACGTATTTGTTACGAGGTCAAGCCATATTATAATAAATAATAATTTTATAATGATTGTAATGCAATACGATGGTTTTTGACAAACAGCTCGGCGATGGATCAAGTTTCTGGGGATACGATCTATATCTATAATAGTAGAGAGAGACCTTCATCGATATTATAAATTACGAGGATTAAGTAATAGATTTGCTAATAATTGAACGTCGTTTTGCTGAATGAAGTGAGCTAACTATAACCGAAATGTGTATGCTTCGTGAAAAGTGTTCATAGTTAAAATCGAAATGTAGGTGCACAAAAATACATCGTGATTTGAAATTATTTTGTTCACCTGATTTTAACTGCCCCTTATGGTTAATGTATTGCTTGCCAAGGTATCTAAAAATGTAGGTACCTACGAGTATGTTATATTTTATGCGAACAACTGTTTCGGATTGTTGTAAACGAAAGACGTGTCCTATGCCATTGAAGTGAACATTTCTTGACGATAAAGCGACACTAAAAAGAGACAAACACAAATGAATATGGGAGAAATGAATGCACAAAAGGGTTGTATAATGAGCATCTAGTATCAACAGGTGTGCTGGGATTCCTCCCCAACCCTTCTTACCCTTCTCGGCCCTTCGTCGCTGAAGTATTTTATTAATTTAGGTCTGTGTATACAGGGTGTCCGGGGGTAAAGTGCATTAACTTCCTGAGGTGATTCTACATGATGGTAGGAGTAAAAAAGATTGACAACTTTTTCCCAAATTCCAACTTTTTTTTTTCCCATATAAAAAGACGCACCTACTAAAAATCCTTAGTGTGAGGTACGATGTTACTTGCTGAGAGCCTGCCGGGCGCCCGACTCGATTGTGATCGGCCCGTATCGTAACAGCGGAAAATAATAAATCTGGCCGCACACGCCGGACTAATTTTATCTTTTTACCTCAAAACTACCACTAAAAGTTGGAATTTCGAAAAAATTTATTTTTCTTTTTTACTTGTACTATCATGTAGAATCACCTCCCGAAGTTAATGCACATTACCCCCGGACACCCTGTATATTTAATATACCAATAGAGCTGCTTATCTCCGCTGATGTTGCGAAATAATGTCTTGCGCGCAGTCATAAATCTTTATACTACTCCCAACGATAAGACTTGCTAAATTTACTTAAAATAAAACATCTTAATATAAAATACTAGCTGACCCGGCCACGCGTTGCTGTGGCTAATAAAACACAACGTCATCTACTGGATGGTTATCCAATCCTTTATAACCACCGCCGTCTTTGAGTTTAACGCGAAGAGACAGACAGATGCCGCGGAGGACTTTAATTTATAATACGTAGAGATGGTGTGAAAGATTATAATAATGTGCATGAAATGCTTGGGGTAACTAACGTATTTAATTTAATAAGGATTAATACTGTATCCGTCTAAATAACTTTTCAATTACCGCAATGTACGTGACCATTTTTTTAGAAGATAGAATGGGTATGGTAAGCTATCCGTAAAAGATAGATATATGCCTTCGCGGACTTTTTTGTAGATCTATAAAAGAGGAATATCCCACCATGCATTGTTTTGTTATATCCCAAAAGGATTAGGCAGCGTTTTCGATGAAAGCTACCAGGCGGCTTGGCTTTTTCCGACACTTCTAACAATTATCGTTATGTTTCAACCAATTTACACAAATCCTTGACAAATTACATACCTTAAACCTTCCTCACGAAACACTCTATCTATTGGTGTAAACCGAATGAAAATCCGTTCAGTAGTTTTCGAGTTTATCGCAAACAGACAGACAGACGACGCGGGGGACTTTAATTTATAATATGTAGAGAGGATTAGGCAGCGTTTTCGATGAAAGCTACCAGGCCGCTTGACTTTTTCCGACACTTCTAACAATATCGTTGTTTCAACCAATTTACACAAATCCTTGACAAATTACATACCTCAAACCTTCCTCACGAAACACTCTATCTATTGGTGAAAACCGAACGAAAATCCGTTCAGTAGTTTTCGAGTTTATCGCGAACAGACAGACAGACAGACGACGCGGGGGACTTTAATTTATAATATGTAGAGAGGATTAGGCAGCGTTTTCGATGAAAGCTACCAGGCGGCTTGACTTTTTCCGACACTTCTAACAATTATCGTTATGTTTCAACCAATTTACACAAATCCTTGACAAATTACATGCCTTAAACCTTCCTCACGAAACACTCTATCTATTGGTGAAAACCGCATGAAAATCCGTTCAGTAGTTTTCGAGTTTATCGCGAACAGACAGACAGACAGACAGACGACGCGGGGGACTTTAATTTATAATATGTAGAGACGAACAAAAAACTTACCTATCTGATAAAGCTTATTGATTTAGAAGTACTTTTTATGATGACTTACCTGAAACAAATCAAAACACAAAAATTAATGCTTATATTATGTGACATACCTACTCGTAGTTTTAAAAGCGTCGATTTTACTAAGATGCTTATTAAAATACTAATAATAAATGTTTAATATGTTATTATTTATGAAAATAATCATAATATTTAATTGGAAAAGAGTTATTAATGTCATTAGTTATTACCCTTAAATTCTAGGTAGGTGAAGTTTTTTTTTTTCAAATATCTTCATTCGATGTACATTTCATTACCGTAATCTTTGATAAATGAAGCCCGATATTAATTTCATTTACAAGGAAAACATACGGTGCAGGAGGTCATATCACAAGTTATCAATTTGTTCACTTGACACGCGAGGGAAACTATAAATCCGTATCATGACACCAAATTCCTAACTAAGTAAAACAAACAGTTGTAGTTGTCATGCTATGCCGAGCAAGTATGAATGAATGAATCGCCGAAATGTATGTATGCGCATAACTTCCGAACGACTGCACCAAATTGGATAATTATTATCTATATTTTTGTTCTTTATTATTATTTTAATTGACACTGTGTAACCATTTACAACACACATGTGACACAAACTACACATTTATAGATAAATAAAAGAAATGTTAAATAGTAATATGAGATACATATCTACATATTATAGCGGGTAAGGGAACGTACCCATACTACGTGACACGTTTAGGGGGGGGGGTCTTCAAAATGTCACGCTCCATACAAATGAGCGGCGGGTTGCTTAGGATTTTGGTCACCGGGGGGGGGGGGTTAAAAATTGCAAAAAGTTGGTCACGTAGTATGGGTACGTTCCCTAATGAGTGGCACTTAAATTATATTTTTTTTACAGTTTTTAGAGAAAATGTGTCCTTACTGGGGTACCCCGTTCTAAGGACACATTGTACAAGTTTTATTATATGAATTATAAGTAAATACCTATGTTAGTATATTACCATTATTATATAAGCATTATTCTTTGTTAGGTTGCAAAATTGAATCTATTTTCTTTCTTCCCATGTCCATAATCCATATTTTTATGCTTCTTTTGAAGGCGGCTATTTTTTTATGGTTTTCATTGCAAGAGGGAGTAAATTAAATAATTTTATAGAGAAGTATTCCTCTTGAATTCTTCAAGGTTTTGGAAGCGTTATTTAACAGCGCCATGCCTTGTGTCATGCTATGCCGAGCCAATATGTCCGTTCTGCCGTTCTTACGTGGGATACATAGAAGATCGTGGTACCGTCCCTGGCTGTAGTTGTTTGGTACATACAATTTATAACATTGCAGGAGGTATGGGCTATCTATTAAATTATTAATGATTTTGTAGGTGCGCAGTTACTGCCAAGGCCCCACTCCTCCTCAACCTGAGACTTTGGCAACGCTAATATGTATGTTTGCGTTGTATTATTATTTTATATAACTATGAATGAGATAGACTAATCGGTCTTCTCTCTGTACAGTGCTTCTTAGCCTTCCCACTCTCGTCTACTTTAGTTTTCTAAAGGTTTCACTTCTACCGCGTGTGCATTGCACACTCTGATTTTTTTCAAACAGAACCGTTGAAGTGTTCAAACGGCATACCCGATCAAGGATGCCAAAAATGAAATTTACAAAACTCAGTTTCAAAAACCCTGATATAATTTCCCGACCCATTTTCCAATAAATTTTCCGAACCAATTGGTTTTACTCATTTTTTCCGGGATCAAAAGTTCCAACATAAAAAGTTTCCAAACTTCAAATAACAAAATCAAAAAGATAAAAGTCTAAATATTTTTTATAAAGATATCCCGATTCCCGACCCATTTTCCGACGAAATTGAAGGAGTTTAAAATTTTTAGATTTCCCAATTTCACTTAAATTCAAAAAGATTAATAATGTCTTTAAAAAAAATCCTGAGTCATTTTACCGATTTTCAGAAACTTTAGCTTCGACATATTTTAAAGGACAATAAACTGACCGATTTTATTACAAAATTGATGGAATAAATTCCAACTTGTATTCCAACGAAAGCTCAAATAGAAAAGTTATATCAAAAAATCGACTACAAATAATATGATGTAGTAAACCATTGTATAACTAGTTGGTTTCCGGACACCGTGTATAATCATTTACCACCTAAATAAAAATAGTATTTATGTGAAAACCAAGTCCCAACTGCCCGGATCAAGTTAAAATCCAATTCCTAAAATTAGGGTATGTTGTTACGCCGAAAGGAGTGGGAGGGGACAGAGATGGTGAAGAGGAAGGACGGGAAGTACCTCATTATCATGTATTACATTGCGATGATAAAATGGTAACCATATTTTTCATAAATAAATAAAATTTAATCCGTAATAAAAACATTTTTTTTTACTAAAGCAAATCTATTTTAAATTTACGGGCCCTCTTTTGGGCCAGCTAGTAGCCAATTTCAGATAAACGCATCTGTGTGTGACAGAATTCATTGTCATCGACAACGAGTCTATCTGCCGAGTTTTGACTCGATCGGATTCTCGTTAATTTTTACTTCCAAGATTTGCATTAATTTATTCAATATGAAACAAATCGAAATTCAAATAGATATGTATATAAAAAATGAATGTTAAAACCTCGGGCGAAGCCGGCTAAAAAACTAGTACCGCATTCTTAAGGTCTAACTGCGAATTAATTGGAATGATCCGTGAACTCCGCATCTTAACCTTGAAAGAAAAAAATAATAAATCCGTACGGTGAAAAACGATATTCAAAAATAATAATATTACTATCTTCTGTAGTTATTGTGTCCGACCATTTTACAAAACCTGTTTATTTGAGATTACTCTTCCTTCCAAAGAAAGACCGGTATTGCATAACACAGCCAGGTGTTAGTTATTTATTACGCATTAAGTCGTTTAAGAGTTTAGCGTAACATTCACATACGAATATGTTCGCCGGATCTGTCCGCCGAACGTGAATTCCTGCGACCCGCAGATCTATTCTTCGCAAGCCGATCCGTGTGATTGTACGCGGTTCCATGCCAACTCATTATCAACTCAATACCTTTTTCGTTATTTGTTTTTGGGGTGTTATGCCGTATTGCGCTACCTCCTTCTTTAGCCAACGTTTCGGACATCGTTGCAGTGTCCATCATCAGGGCAGATCCGGCAGATCCGGTAGATGTGTGAGTTTAATTAACTAATTCACACATCTACCGGATCTGCCCTGATGATGGACACTGCAACGATGTCCGAAACGTTGGCTAAAGAAGGAGGTAGCGCAACACGGCATAACACCCCAAAAACAAATAACGAAAATGCTTTTGGCCGTGAAAATCTTAAAACTTATCCAACTCAATACCTCTTTTAAAAGTGATTAAAAGCTTAGGAAAAAACAATTTTAAAAAAGCCCATAACCCTAACCTACCTTAACCTATTTATATTATCTTTAAATACAGGTATAATCTGATTAAATTTTGGAAAATTAAGGGAAATCGTTGCCTGGCAACGGTGAGTCAAGGCCACGCGCCGCTGTTTGGTTTAGAAATCGTGCGTTCAACGAAAAATAGATACACGTGATCTCTCATTATATCCCCCCCCCCCCTTCTTGTGATATTTCGTGATTTTTTCCGACCCACCCCCCATTCGAATCTCATGTGATTAATGGACGACTGCTTGGAGAGAATTTCTAATTTTCCAGATATTTCGGCACGTTGGCTTGAGAATTTTGGACAAATCTAGAATTAACAAAAAAATTCCCTAGATGTTGTGTGTTCTATCTCTAAATAAGTTTTTTTTCCTGGATGTAGGGAAATTTCCCTAGACATACCATCAATATTATGAGATGCTCAGAGATGCTCGTCGCTCAAATGTTCGAATGCGTGTTGTTTGCCGTCGGCGAATCTGCTCGGCGGATAGATTTGTGTGTATATTCTGTTCTTTAGCTACGCGAAGAGCATGAATGGATCGAACCAACAGGTAAATAGTAAGTACAAATAATATGAAATCGCGTGAGATAAGATATATTATTCGTATAATCAAATGTTTCATTGACAAAGCAAAATTGTTAAAGGAAAACCTCCAAAATAAATACATGTCATCTCCTATATTCCACATATGTACGGTCCTAAACTTGTATAGGTAACGCAATGAGAGTTGGAAGCAATAAAAATACTTAGGATTTATGTATTGGTGCATCCGTGTGAACGCCCAGTTACCCGAAACGGCCCTCCGTCTTTCTTACGCCCACTTGTTGTAACTAGTGTAGAAGAGACAACTAGTTTTTATGGCATCAGTAATAAAATTAGAAAAGTGCATTATGAAAGTTTCGCATCTCTGTGAGTAGGTACTCACAGTAGGTACTGTGATGAAACCAACTTAACTTGCTATAGACCTATACCACAAGCGGAAAACTAGTGAATTTACATCACATAGATATTGTGTCGGTGATTCAATGCAATATTGTATTTGTAAGCATCTAAACTAAAAATGAAAAAGAACAAGACACAGAAAAATAAAAATTCAAAGGTTGCAACTGAGACTCAAACCCAGAATCTTTTGTCTTACCGGGACGAACGCCTTAACCAATTCGGCCACTGAGACCTCTTATTTTGAAGTCATTATTGTCAATCTCATATTTCAAATTCAATATTAACAATATTTTCTTCGACCATTTGTCCCCATATTTTTGGCAGGTACCTTTTGTAAAAGGAAACAAATGTTCGAAGAACTGGTTTGTAACCTAGATAGTGTCTCGAATAAACATGTCCGATTTTATTTATATGGGACACCTATTGACCTTTTTATAAAGGGCCAAATGAATATTCAATTTTATATTAGAACTAGCAGACCCGGCCACACGTTGCTGTGGCTAACCTTTATAACCAACGCCATTTGTTGAATCAGCCCGCTGCTCGTGCCGCTTGGCCAGATATATTATATATGTCATAGTCAAAGGTCGATATGCAGTCTCTTCGCGGAATGACTGGTTTATCCTAGGTTTGACCAAAGCCTTCGGGCTAACCCCTTCAAGCCAGACCTGAGGATTGACTAGTCAAACCTAGGAGCGCTGGAGCTTCGAGGATTGACTATAACATATATATAAACCAATTTACATAAAACTTTGACAGATTATACAACTAAAAACCTTCCTTTATGAATCACTCTATTGGTGAAAACAGCATGAAAATCCGTTGCGTAGTTTAAAAGATCTAAGCGCACAGACAGCGGGAGCGACTTCATTTTATACTATGTAAAGAAGATTTGAGTTTTTTTATGGACAAAACTATTTATTCATTTTCATATTGTGTATTTATGAGCGCAAAAAATTAATTCTCCTTATTATTGTATAGCTTGCGAAACTTGTTAAAAGTGTGACAAGTGTTTTTTTCCTAAAATAATTACACTCGCGCCATAAAGAGCAGATTATGATGTTTTAAAAGTATCACCTTAAAAAAAGTAAAGTATTGCAAGAATCGCAGAAAAACGTGCTAATTATTTATTATTTTATTATCTAAGCTTAGTAAAAAATTATTATGTACATGTAATTTAATAGCATCATTAAGTATATTGCTCGTTACTTCTTATTACTTACGACTTCATTACGTCAGTGATCCTCTATTGCAAATGGGCAGGTTTAGCGTCGTTAATCAAATAAAATGCACAATTAAGTTACCCTAAACACAATAGGCCACTTGCATTTTTAAAAATTTTTTTCCGGTTTAGGCAAATATTCTAAGACATTCTGTATTCTTTTTAAATCGTATTTTTGAAACCCTGGCGATTTTTTTATCCGAAAAATCAGACCATTTTTTATAAACCGGAAAGACAGGACATAATTTTATGGGTGCGAAAAAACGATAATTACATAGCCGAAAATCATTTTTAAAAAAAAGAACGTTTTCCACACGAATGGCACAGGAAAATAACGAGGCATACCAAAAATATTACATCTTATAAATATTTTTTTCATTGATCCATCTTATTGATCATTAATCATTACAATGTTCAACGTATATACATATGACTTTCATTATTCATATTCAATCCATTGTAATATACTTGTACTGGTAAATAATAATAAGAATATTATAAAATTTGATTTTGTTAAAATCAGCACCATTACCATTATACCTCTAAAACAGGTACAGAAGGCATAAAAGTACGGGGTTCGCTTCGCAACAAAACGTCAAACCAAATGATAAGTTCGCAGAGAACAAACAATAAATCTAGTGAATGTTAAATGTCAAATTCAAAAATTCGCCTGAAATCAAAGTGTTGCCATATAAAAAAATAAATCGGTGAAAAATTTTACAAAATAAAAAGAACATTATCGGAGACGGGACATTTTCATGTCGTGACGTCACGAGCCCAAATAATGGTTTTATTTATTTAAAAAAAAAAACTGTACATTTCTAAAAAGTTTTACTAACATTTTCGTAATCTTCGTTATGAAATCCACGCAAGTGGCCTATTAGTCTTTATTTGGAGTAGGTACAATCAATGTTGGCCTCTGTGTTTCCTCCTTCCTACAACATGGGTCTCTTCAAGACCAATGTTCATTCCTTCCTCTCCTCAAAAAGTCCCTACACAACATCCCAGATGACATAGGCCCTGAGGGAAAATATTTTCCTCAGGGCCTCCTGTGTGGGGTTAATGTAAAAAAAAAAAAAAAAATTTGCAAATATGACACAGTTTAATAATAGTAAAACAGTACAAAACTATAATAGATAATAACTTTACGGGTACTTTAACAACCCAAAATGAAACTATGTAATTGTTCCCTCAACCGCTCGTTAAACCTTTTAACGAAAGGGTTACGAGTATTCACTCTGGGTAAGCTGAGAGAATTTCAGTCCTGCCAGGGGCTTTTCCTTGAAGATGCGCGGGTAGGAACGGAAGGCAACTTAACTTTTTCGAGTAGATACGGCGATAAAGTGGTACAGGAATGAGAACGCCTTCGAGATTGAATAACTCTCAATATACGCTTGAAATCTCTACATATTATAAACTAGCTGGTACCCGGCATGCGTTGCTATGCCATTTAATAGGGAAATTGTTTCTCCCTGCGTGTCCTTTCCCATTCGTCCCGTTCTTTTTCCGCCTCCCCTTCCTCTCCCGCGTCCCCTTCCCCTATCGGGTTCCACTCGGCATTCTCCACCTTCCCTCTCTCCACTCCACTCCACTCTCCCCCGTACCGCGAACCCCCCTCCCGAGTTCCCCTCTCCCCACCGGGTTCCCCTCCCCCCTCCCCCCACAAGCAATCCATACATTCATTTCCGGTACATTCAGTTTTCAAACAGCTCGCGTGTCACCTATTGCAATTTTTTTAATACAAATTTCATAATGCCAGAGCTCAGTAGTTTTTTTCAAACCTTGTCCTGACAATAATGAACACATAAAAAAAAGAATTATCTAATTTGGTGCAGTCGTTCGGAAGTTATGCGCGTACATACATTTCAGCGATTCATTTTTATTTATATAGATAGATAGATAGATAGAAGAAGAAGAAGAAGAAGAAGATAGAAGATAGAAGAAGAAGAAGATATAAGAAGAAGACAGAAGATAGATAGATAGATTAGAGTCGTCCAACGCGTCTGTCTGTCTGTCTGTTCGCGATAAACTCAAAACTAATGAACGGATTTTCATGCGGTTTTCACAAATATATAGAGTGATTCATGGGGAAGGTGTAGGTATATAAATTGTCAAGGTTTTGTGTAAATTTTTTGAAATATATAATATATAAAAGGAGCGGGCGGCAAGCGGTCGGTGTGGATTTAATTTGTAAGCAAATTAACAGATAGCATTGGTTATGAAGGTTGGGTAACCAACCAGTAGATGGCGTTGCGTTTCGTTAACCACAGCAACGGGTTGCCGGGTCAGCTAATTAAATATATTTGTTACACATGGTTATTGTGAAAATTAATCTTAATTTGGTTCAATGAATGTTTCTCTCTTATTTAAACGGACGTATCTCGTTAGTTACGGTTATGAGTATGAGGTATGTCTATAACTGATCTTATTTTATCTTTAAACCAGCAGCTTGAATCATATATGTAATAAAGTGCGATGCAAACAAACCAACTACACAAACGGAGATGAATCGGTTTTAATTAACGTTAAAGTAAGTGACGGCAATCAATCATGTTAGGTAACGATATTCAATGTAAAATAATCGCATTAGGTGTATTTTTGTAGCTAAAAATAGGTCAATTATTCGTATACATAGGTTCATGTAAGTTTTATTGTCGATGATTATTAGCACAATTATTATTAACAAATCGGTTTTGAAATTTATTTTTTTTACCTACACATCTGATGTTCCGGCTCGATTCTGACGTCATCCGATACCGCCCAGGATGACACCGATGGAGAGATTAGGTGCTTTTAATATTCTCACGTTTACGGCCCGGCGATGGCACAAAAAAGGCAATAAACATACGTTCCTTATCACAATAACGCTGCAGCTCTTTCTTACACCTGAAATAATGGTGAGACAAACGATGAGATACACAATGCACGTGTGTCTGTTTTGTCCAAAGGTAATAAGTTATAATTTTCTTGTATCTCTCTCACTCGTATTAAAGAAATGAGATGGCGCCAGTCGTACCGCCACCGCACCGTGCCGTTTCCGCCGGACTAGTAACTAGACTAGAGTATTTTAATTTTTTTTTTAAATATTTATCGTAGTTTTCTTCCGATCGTATATCAAGGAGTAATTTATTAAATAATTTTATACCCTTGAATATATAATAGTGTTGCTGTGCTGTTGTGGTTCGTACTAGTGGCACGGTTAGCCCTCCAACTGATATTATTCTTTTGCTTATATTTAATTGTGGTAAATTATTTTTACTAAAGAAATCTTTACATATGTATTTGTAGTAGTGCAATTTTGTCATAAATTTGGTGGGGGAACCGGGGAATCCTGAAAAACATTTATAGTTGGGTAGTAATAGGGCTTTTTTAAGATGATTTTTATTAATATTTTTTGAATTATTTCCAATGGGAGTAGGGATGATTTATATGTACCCCCCCAAGCCACGATTCCATATTGTAGTACAGAGTGCGCAAGCGCATAATAAATATCTTTTAGTATTTTTAATGATACAGTATTTCTTAGTCTAAAAAATATATAGATCAGTTTTCTCATTCTGTCTACTGTGGAATTTATTTGACTTTTCCATTTGATGTTATTATCGATAATTATTCCAAGATATTTTATTTCTTCTCTACTACTAATGTGTATACAGTTTGAGTTACAGGGTGCGATTCTAAGGAGGCAATCTCTTTCGTGAATTTTTATGTTTAATGGTATATGCAGCATGTTCCAGAGTTGGAGATACTCTCAGTATCGACGCGGTGAAGAACAACAATTCAGAAGCGAAACGTCGCTTGAAATGGCTTTTGCCGTGATTGCCAGGTACTTCCCCACCTCCTTACCCTCACCACCATATTCAGCTACACAACATGCCCCAATTGGCGATGCCATCACCGCACCGGCTCAATAAAATTGGGATCAATTGGTAGTCTTGCGCGGTATTCACATAAAGAATATAAATATTCCGAATAGGCGTACATCTTATATGAAAACAGATCAAATATACACACCTACTTACCTAAACAATTATAAAGAATCTTATTAAAGATCAAACAATTTTTTATTGCTTACCAAAATAATTTACGGCGAGTTGCGATATTTGCTGAATTTCTAAAATTTAAAAAGTAAAAGTTACATATTCCGTCACATTATTCCTGGCTGCTAAATTATTCTGATGCATTTAAACAAAGTAATCTGTTTTTGGTAGCAGAAATTCATTTTGAAGTGTTAAATGAAGCCGAACGATCGATAAAACCCTTTATCGATACGATATTGACTAAATACATCATCTATGGTCAGTTATCATTATTTGCGAGCACGGTCAATAATTGATGAGCGATATTCCGACCGACGATTGATAAATTTAGCGCGGCGGAGTGTCAGTTAAGCTGTCAATATACAAATCATTTTGAATAATGTCGTTTGTTATGCAAAATAAATGGCTTATTAATGAATGAAGGTTAACTAACGAAGCTCTTAGAATTGAAAGAAATCATATAAACGAACCATTAACTATGCACCGCTTATACGCTTTCGATCCCCAACCCTTTTCCTTCCCAGAACTTCCTCTCCCTCCCTCCCTTAACCTTTAACTGCTGACGTGGGGGTCGCTTCGTACTAGCAACTCCTCATCTCCCTATTTAAATTGACCAATAATTAATAATTTGGACCTCAAAATTTTCATGGATCTCTCATATATAAACATTAAAACGACGACCTCCGTAGTCCAGTGGCTAAGACTCTTGACTCACATTCCGGAGGTCGCGGGTTCGAACCCGGCATGCGCAAATAAATTTTATTTGATTAATTTGTGTTATTTCACAATTAATTCATTTAAAATAATATATAGTATATTTGCGGCATGTTCCAGAGTGGAAGATACTATTAGTATCGCCCTGGTGTAAGACCACCATTCAGAATTGAAACGTTGCTTGAAAATGGCTTTAGCCGTGTTTAGTGACCAGATCTGAATAGCCAGGTACTTCCCAACCTTCCTCTTCCCCACCTCCTTCCCCTCCCCACTACCTTCAGCCTCACAACATACCCCAATTGGGGATGCCATAGTCTCACTGGCTCCAGACGGGAGCAGTTGAGATTCTTGTGCGGTATTCACTGTAAAAAAAAAAAAAAAAAAAAATTAAAAGTAACAGGCCGCCCAGGCCCCCAAGTCAGAGTATAGGTAAAAAAAATCACTTCAGCAGTTAAAGGTTAAAAATACCCTCCACACAGCATCCCCAATGATGATGAATGATGACACTAATGAAATTTATTTTCCTCAGGGCCCCCCTATATGGGATTAATAAAAAATATATAGTGACGTCAAATGTACCCATCGGAAAAACATAACAACGTCATACGTCACAATGCAAACATTTTCCGACATAATAAGCGGAAACTCAATAAAATGGTGTCAAGTTAACTCTGACGGACATTGGGCGACATCTACATGTGATTATCGTTGTATTTACATAATATTATATTAATATGGAACCGGTTGCCATATTTGTCTTGAAGATGGTCATTGTCACCTATCATATCCTTCCAAACCGGATGCAACATAATGTACAGACAGATCAGGATAAAGAGATCTTTGCTTGTAATGTATCACGCGGGGTAAGAGGGGACTGAGGGTGGGTGTTCCAAACTAGTTCAAATCAGTTTGAGGGTACCCTTGCGCACCCATTCAAACAAGTGAACATTCATCCAAAAATTATTTGCTTATAAGAGGTAGGTATAAATATATTTTTTTACATTTCGACTGCAAGATAATGCACTTTCTTTTTCGAAAAATGTTTTCTTTAACCAATATTTTTGGTTTCAGTGTTAAATTTTTGGTTCATACGCCCTGGCTATATAATACTTGGTCGATGCACCGTATAGCTTTTAATACAATTTAAAAAAAAAACTTTACAAACAAAATGCTATTCAAAAAAGTTTGCAAAGAATTAAGGTCTACGCCCACTACACCGTTCCATACCATGACCGTAACCGTAGCGGCGCATGCAAAAAAATATTCTTTGTATCGATCAGTATGAAACGCTGCCCACTATCCCGTCGCGTCACCGACCAACACCATCACGTACCATGACCTGACTGACGGCGAATTCTCGATGACAATATTTTGCAGGTGCCGGTCCGCTCTATGCATGGCACGCGACGGTGTTAGAACGGGGATCATACGCAGATGATCCCCGTTCTAACCGCGTTAGGGAACGTACCCATACTACGTGACACGTTTAGGGGGGGGGGGGTCTTCAAAATGTCACGCTCCATACAAATGAGCGGCGGGTTGCTTAGGATTTTGGTCACCGGGGGGGGGGGGGGGGGGGGTTAAAAATTGCAAAAAGTTGGTCACGTAGTATGGGTACGTTCCCTTACCACTCTGTCAGTTCGTAATTTGTGTTCAGTTCTGTGAGACGTGCGTCAGCGGTAGACAAACATTTGAACGGGGATGGTACGGACACTAACCGCGGTGTGTACGATTATCATACGGTCACTATACCCGTTACACGTACGGGTATAATACGATGTTAGCACGTTCTAGTGGGCATAGTAGGGCGTAGCGTGTTTATTTCGTGTCTGATACGTTCATAGTACGGTCATGGTATGGAACGGTGTAGTGGGCAGAGACCTTTAACATGAATTCACGTGCATGATCAATATCACACAATGAAGCGATTTACCTTAACATTAAAAAATAAATAAAATACCACAGACTGTGTTTCCAGTACTACTGCGGTCAGATTGGTTGATGAACGACTATATAGAAAATTACATTTTATATACATACATTTTATCGAGATTAACGATGTATTATGTAAACCTGCAAAAGAACAATACGAAGCAAAATAAAATGTTGCATGAAAAATATTTTAATAGGTATCCACAACACTTTGCAAAAGCTTTGTTGCAGATCGCTCAGGCGATCGCTCGCTTGAAATCGCTCAGGTGAAATGACAAATGGATCTGGTTGCCAAGATCTGATTAGCCAGGTACTTTTAAACCTTCGTCGCCTCATCTCCTTCCTTCCCCACTCCCTTTAGCCTCAAAACGACTCCAGATACTAATATCTACAGCCTGTATGTCTGACGAATATCTACAGCTCACATGTTGAACTAATATCTACGAACTTCGGAGTGTTGACTAATATCTACAGAGCGTAGGTTGAACTAATATCTACAGAGCGTAGGTTGGACTAATCAGCTAAATGTGTCCAATAGTCCGATATTACGAATTTTTACATACACACATAAATTAAGTTTCTTAAACTGCATACGCAATATTACATTATTCCAATATGCTACACATAATTGCAAATCCAACCTCTGCCAGTGCTGTAGATATTCGTCAACACTTTGATTCTCATAGATATTAGTCAACAGTTTGTGCTGTAGATATTCGTCAACACTTTGGTTTCCATAGATATTAGTTCGATTTTTTCAGTTTTTGAAATTCCTGTAGATATTAGTAGACGCCTCCCTCAAAACATACCCAATTGGTAATGCCATATTCAAATCTAGTCTCTTTCAATGGAAGCAATCTTCCGAACAGGCCCTCCATCGAAATGCTTGGTGTAACCCTAAGTGACCAGCTCAGGTATGGGGGCTCCATCGAAGCCAGAATAAAGTTAGCCTCACAGAAACTGGGCGTACTGTACAGGGCCCGCAGATACTTTAATAGTACACAACTGCTAACCCTGTACAAATCACTAGTGCGCCCCACGGTTGAATTTGGCAGCCACCTCTGGTCTAGAGCTAGATTCTCCCATCTTAACAGACGGATTGCAATCTTTAGAGCACAGGCGTCGGGTGGGAATGCTATACTTGTTCTACCGGTATTACAATGGAAGATGCTCCGAGGAACTAGCATCATTGATCCCTTCGGCACCGGTGCATAGTCGGGAAACACGCCAAACGCGTGCCCAACATTTGTAAACGGTTGACATTTGCCACATGAGAACGGGTCGTTTCTTCGACTCGTTCTTGTGTTCAACAGCTCGGCTGTAGAATGATTTGCCGGCCTCTGTGTTTCCTCCTTCCTACAACATGGGTCTCTTCAAGACCAATGTTCATTCCTTCCTCTCCTCAAAAAGACCCTCCACACAGCATCCCAGATGACATAGGCCCTGAGGGAAATTATTTTCCTCAGGGCCTCCTGCGTGGAGTTAACGTAAAAAAAAAAAAAAAAAAACTGGCTCCGCACAGTCGGGAGCAGTTAGGACTCTTGTGCGGTATTCACATAAACATTTTTTGAAGCTGTGATTTTCTACGTATTCTTACAGAATATGATTGTATGAAGCGACAGTCTGTTATTTACTTTGCCATTATTGTTCGATAATAAACAAAGTAATATAACTCTGTTGACACCTTAAGCAAAACTATTTTCGCCTTCTTGGTAAATCTTAAACCTATTTGATCATTGCACATTTTTTGTTTGTTTTTTTTTGCATTTTAAATTTCTTGAAACTTTTTAATTGTAATTTTATAGCTATTTATTATTTCTTTCTCATGTTCAATTTTTTTTCCATGTGAAAGTTATACTGCCTACAATTATGTAAAAACCCTCTTCTCGTTTAATAAAAATTGCCTCATCCACCCACTGAACACATAAACGAAGTGTGATGTATATCGAGTCGAAATAAACCTGACGAAGTCATTTTCGTTATTTGTTTTTGGGGTGTTATGCTGTGTTGCGCTACCTCCTTCTTTAGCCAACGTTTCGGACATCGTTGCAGTGCCCATCATCAGGGCAGATCCGGCAGATCCGGTAGATGTGTAATTTTTAGTGGTGAAGTGTGTGCTTATTTACTTCGATGCGATACCGTGTCGCCAGCTCCACTAACTTTCACCGGTAAAAATGACCGTGACAAGCAGTGGCGTCATTGCCGCGGAACGGAATAGAAAGTTCACTAAATCGTGGTATTTATTCCGCCACTGCTTGTCACGGTCAATTTGTACCGGTGAAAGTTAGTGGAGCTGGCGACACGGTATCGCTACGAAGTATATAAGCACACACTTCACCACTAAAAATAACACATCTACCGGATCTGCTTTGATGATGGACTGTAATGATTTCCGAAACGTTGACTAAAGAGGGAGGTAGCGCAACACGGCGTAACACCCCAAAAACAAATAACGAAAATGCCTTTGGCCGTGAAAATCTTAAAATGTATCTGATGCAGTCAGTTTACATGAGACGTTTCAACTCTTGGGCCCCAAACAGGACAATGAATTTGATTCATTTCACCAGATACTTGGGGCAAATGGACATGGACACGTTCACAACACATCTCTGTAGGTTTATCTCTTCGTCTCGAGCCTATTTAGTCGAAAGGTCAAAATCTTTCGGCTTTTCAATAAAATCCAAATAAATATAATATTTCTGAAGGCATCCAAAAACTAAAAACTGTTTTTGAAAGCTGATGAAATATGCTGTTGCTTCATAAAACCTATAATTATACCAAATCTATCTATATAAATAAAAATGAATCGCCGAAATGTATGTACGCGCATAACTTCCGAACGACTGCACCAAATTCGATAATTCTTTTTAATTTATGTTCGTTATTGTCAGGACAAGGTTTGTATAAAGATTCTGGTGAGCTCTGGCGTTATGAAATTTGTAGTTAAAAAATGCAGTAAGTGCCACGAGAGCTGTTTGAAAACTGAATGTACGGGGACTGAATGTATGGAATGCGGGAGAGGGAGGGGAACTCGGGTAGGTTAATGCAGACGGGAACGGTTATAAGAATGATAAGACTTGGCCAGCTGTCAGACAGAATGTCTGCTGTGTGCTATCTGTCCATCCAATTGACCTTTCGGGTCTAGACAAAAAAATATCACGTCATAAAATATTTCTGATTTTTAATTGCAATTTCAAAAACATTAGCGGTTTTTTAATATATCCTAAAATAAAATACATTTTTAATAATCAGATAAAATGCGCTTTCACATTTTAATATTACAAACAGGCATGTAATTTAAAATTTAATAATAACATGAAAAATCGAAAAAAATCCTTTCCAGAACTTTCTATCCTTCCTTTCCTTAAAAAGACCCTCCACACAGCAGTGGCGGTCTGTGAGTTTTCAGTGCTAGAGTGCTATGATCGAAAAATATGACAATACTGATGTTGTAGCTGAGAATGATTTTTTTTTTCAAAATTTCAACTTTTTATATGAAGATCTTTTAGTATGTGGATGCGGCGCATCCCTTGAATGAAAGAATCCTGAAGAACTTCATACAAAAAGTTGAAATATTTAAAAAAAATTAACATTATTGACGTCAATAACGTTAAATTTTTCAATTTTAGCGACACATAGCATCCCCAAATACGACATACACCTTGAGTGAAATTATTTTCCTCAGGGCCTCCTGTGTGGAGCCAATGTAAAAAAAACTAATATGATTGATAACTTAATATTATAATGAACAAATAAATAGTAACTGGCAATGAACAATTTCGATTACCAATAGACAAGTACAAAACAAATTATATATTTATGTACGAATAAAAAATGGGAAAAATTATTTGAGGATAATTTTGATGATTCTGAGATTATCGACAAAAAATATAAAAAAATAATCAGTTCTCCTGGACTAAGACAGAGATCGTGGGTTTGATTCCGAGTTAACCAAATATATATATATATATATTTTTTTAAATAGCTATCTCTTAAATTAATTTTCACATTAATTAACTTACATTTATAATAATTTATTTTATTATTTAGACTTCCTATTATTACCGTTTGTTTTAAAAAAATATATTACAGAAACGCATTTTTTTACACATTCTAAAATATTTTTTATATTTCATTTCATATAAATTTTGTTTATTTATGATATTTGGAAGTAATTAATCACCTCTTCATTTTAATATTTTATTTATTTATTTATTTTATTTAAACGCCCATAGGGCTTTTACATAGAATGCAGTACATTTTTTTTAATTACAGTGTAAAGAATGGGTTTACAAAATACAACACACAATACAAGTAACATAATATTTGTTAAAAACAAAATATAGGTTAGAAAAAATATAAGGGTTAAAAAAAAAAAATTTAGGTTACATAAAATATAAGCGTTAGCAAAATACAGGTAACATAAAATATAAGAAACAAAATACAGTCCATAAAATATAGTAGTTGACATAAAGTAGGTAAGGTTTAAAATTGTTGTTCTCATTAGTTTCTCATTAGTATATTATTTTATCTATATATCTATATATATATATATATATATATAGATTTCATATTTATCTATACTTGTTTGTCTTTTGTTATTTTTAATATTAATTTATCCTGTAGAAGAAAACTTTGTTTTTGAAACATGTTGATATTATCTACTGATTATATAGTGGTGTTTTTACAAAGTTATTTGTTTTCATTTAATTAAAAATGACGCCACAAAGTGTATTTGCAAACTTTGTAGATTTATTAATATTATTTTCTTCTTTAATTAGAGGTACATACAGGGCCGTATTATCCATAAGATAGTGTAGGCAACTCCCTAGGGGCCCCGTTCAGAATAGGGGCCCCACATCAGCTAGGGCGCCCACATCGGCTAGGGGCCTCACAACGGCTAGGGTCCCCGCGCCCCGAGAAACACGGGGTAATAGTTCAGAGATCTCGAGGAAAATCTAGATATCGTCAATGTTGATCAAAATCTGAATGCATTATAAATACATACATACTTACTGCTACATCCAGGGTCGTATTTTACATAAGGCAGTGTACTCAACTACCTGGGGGCCCGCATCGGTTAAAGGGTAAAGGGGCCCCGAGACGTGCATTGCCTAGGGGCGTCGGCAAGTTTAATCCGGCCCTGGGTACATATTATTCACGGCAACATATGATTTATTTACAGAACACCAGGCTAGGAGTTCACCTGTGTTGTGGAAGACACGTTTCAAGGGTAAATTGATACGTGGTGGAAAACTTTACGATAATAATATAAGAATATTTTAAAATAAAAAACATAAAATTTAAGAGCTATACAATGTCCACGCAAATAAAATTTCGGTATTTATCAAGAGTAAATGGATTCAGCAGAAGACTGAAAAGAAAACATGATGATAATGCACAAATTGACCGTCGTAAAACACCGTTCCGTGCGTTGCTTTGGTAATCACTCGGTGATGATTAATCATGTCATGTATAATATTGTATGAAGATAATTTATAAATATTTACACTATTAATATTAATAAGTGTGTTACTTTATGCAATATGAGCCAATATAATATATTTCTAGTTTAATTAGCTTAGGGAACGTACCCATTCTACGTGACCTGTTCAGGGGGGGATACGCTTGGTATAAATGAGCGGCGGGTTTCTTAGGTTTTTGGTCACTGGGGAGGGGGGGGGGGTTAAAAATTGCAAAAATTTGGTCACGTAGTTTGGGTACGTTCTCTTAGGTTGTGCTGATATTGTTTAAGAGGAAGTCACAAGCCAAAAATGTATGTATTCTTAGTGTGCCTTATGTCGCCACGAATACAGGTATTAGGCTTAAAAATCGCTTGGCAAACGGAGCCAAGAGGTCACGATTTCAAGCGCAAAAGTGGCTTTTTTTGTTTTGTGAATAATTTTAGCTTAAAAATTGTATTTTTACTAAGTTGTTTCTTATGTACGAGGGATCTTCATTGACTTCGATGCCCTGAAAGAATAGAGTTCAAGATCTGCTTAATGACCTTCAAAGCATTGCAAGGAATGGCGCCAGCCTATATATCGGAACTATGTGTCCGACAAAACTTAAGCGATAGGCAGCTTACTCTAAGGTCAGCAGATCGAGATGTTACTAATCGTTTAATCGAACTTTCTAGGTCAAATCGAGCCGTTTACTATGATCGATCTTTTCGTGTAACTGGCCCGCTCATTTGGAACAAACTTCCCTCAGCCCTTACTAATATCCAGAACTTGGCTGAATTCAAAAGAGCTTTAAAAACAAACTTATTTAAAAAATCATACCTTTTATGAATTTTAACTCCTTTTCAATCTACTATAATAAGCCATGTTCCTCCATAGAGATATATGTTCCTCAAGTTTCTGGTAATTGTTTGGTTTCGATTACCTCCTTGCTATAGTTTTATGTGCACTCTGAATTTGTATTATTTATAAATGTTAAATACCTCCTGTTCTATATAATTTAGTTTAAATGATTCTTGTTGAATGGCACCGTGATGGTTTATCATTATATATTGTCCTGTGCCAAAACAGCACTCACTATTGTTGTTAATATTGTTCTTTAGGAATTGCTTTGTATATTTTTGTATATTCGTTATTTCACATTATTTAATTAATTTTTTAAGGACTCGTAAGGAACACTGTAGGCTAATTTTAAGTTTATTATAATTAAGCGCACTTGAAGTGAAATATCCCAAAACTGCGCTATATAAATACTATGTTATTATTATTATACATATCTAATAAAAAATACATTTTCAGCAATTTACAATTATATTTTTTCTAAAGATATTAACATTTAATATCTTTAGAAAATATGGATACGGTAGGAGAAGCTTCAATTTATCCAAAGCAAATATTTTTGTATTTATAATACAAACTGATTCGTAGTTAACCCTTCGAATAATAAGAAAATAATTTTCTGTCAAATTTTGCCTATCAAGGTTTGCGCGCAAAATTCCTGATTCTTCCCATGCATTTTAAATGTTCCTATTTATTGTTTTTTTTAACGCTTTTGCAAAAACAAAAATTGTTCTAAAATCTAGATAAAATAATCTTTTCGGTGTGTTTATTAGAAATCAACATTTTTGTTTCTAAATATTAAAATTTTAATATTGGAAATTTAAATTGGCTAAAAAGTGCATACCTGCGAATATTCGAATTAAAGTAATTAAAATACAATAAACTTAAAATTTAAAATACAGACTCCCTTTCTAAATAAAATTTGTAATAAAACTGTCACCTCACTTTTTATCACTTTCATACAATTTTATTTTTAAATAAAATGTATGATACGTCACAAATTGGCGAAAAATTAAACCGTCACTTTTGATCGGGTTTGTAAAATATCTGAAAAACCTAGCTCATATAATTCTAAGACAATGAGAAGCACTATTTCATTCCGTTTCTAACATAAAAGAAATCACAAATATTCGCATGACAGGAAGAGAGATATCTAACTTTTAATAATGCACTTTCGCTCTGGGACAATCTGGGTCTCCTGTTATTATAACGGCATATGATGTTTTGGGACAACTTGGGTCTCCTGTGATAATTAAAGATTAATTGAAAATAGTGATTTTTTTTAAATTTTTTATTATTATTGTACAACAGAATAGTTCCAATTACAGTACCGTATATGTTGTGTCAACATCAAAGTCCACAAAACAAATTTGAACACAGTCCACTCTTTGAATCGCAGTAAATCTAGATTACATTATTTATTTACGATTACAGTAACCGTTTAAATTCTGTAGAAATACATACTGCAACTTTAGGTAATATCTTTAGCCCTATCAGCATTTAGGCAAGTGACTCTTCAATAATATTTTTAAGACGTATAAAGAACAATCCAAATGGCTTGTAAGTTCATTTAACAGCACCACTCCCTTCGTCATGCTATGCTGTGCCAAGACGTCTGTTCTGCCGTTCGGTACTTTAAATACGTCATGATATCGACTTCGGCTGTAGTGGTCTAGTACGTATAAATCTTAGCATCCCAAGAGAAATGGGCTACCGATTTAATTGTTTAAATTTTGAATAGCAAGACTTGCTTTCCGCCTAGTTTCTAGACTCACAGAATCAGTTTCCTCAAGTCAATATGGTGTATGAACCTTGGATATGTTCCATGCTTCCGCATATAAATATACCTGAGGAATTTCTTCTGGATTTGCTCTAACATATCAATGTACTTCTGGTGGTACGGTGCCCAAACATCGCTCGCGTACTCCAGCTTGCTTCTCAGTATTCCATCGAATAATGCTAGCATAGCTTCTTGGCTCACTGCTTACAAATCCTGATGATGAACCCAAGAAGTTTGTAGCAAGACTGAGTGAATTGCGATATATGGCAAGAGAATGTCAGTTCGGGATCAAAGACGACACCGAGATTCTTCACGATTTTACACGTTTCGCCATTTAATTTATAATCGTAAACTATAATGTTTTTACAAGAGTGAAGGACATTGTGACAATTTTTTTTGTGTTAAAATCTAATTTGTTTGCCAACGACCATTCAGACAATGCATCCAGATCAGTTTGCATTTTAGAGTAATCTTGTTGGCAGCTTAAATCCATCCGAATTTTAAGGTTATCAGCAAATAGTACACATTTGCTGTTCCTAACACAGTTTTGGATGTCATCTATTAGTATTAGAAACACCGTAGGTGGGAGGTTAAACCCTTGAGGAAATTAATTAGCATTAATCTTCGTTGGTTGAAATATTTAGATCAGGGTGGATTAATATGTTACTTATAGTTCTGTGAAAACTAGACCTCGCGTCCAAAAAAGTACCATGTTTACAATTTTCTCTCATTTACTAAATCAAAACCAAAATTTTCTAGGAAATTATAAGATTTTTAAGTACCTACCTACTTAAATACACTTACCCACTTAATTATAAAAAACCACATTTTACTTAATTTTTTTATTTCAAATAAGGAATTGCACCATTTGTCTGAAGAAACGTCATCATCTCAATGATAATTATTCTTTAAAGCTTTCTTCAGGCAGGTATGTACCATAATATTGAAAAGCTCAGTCAAAGTTAGTCATCTAGTCAGTAAGGCTTGTTTGAATAATAACCTGGATGGTGACTGGTGACCCGACAGTTGACTCCCGAAATGACATTTAAGATAAATTTTTTTTGAGCATTATTTACCAATTTCAGACGTAAAAGAAATTCAGTTGGACTTCAAAAATACCCTTAGTAATAAGTTGGTAATTGAATATCAAAGGAATTTATAAACAATGTCGATGTTTTTGTACTTATGCGCTGGTACGTACAGTAAATAGAGAAGTAGATTTTTTCCTTGATGCATTTGAAGGAAAATATGTTTTATTCTTTTGTTATTCGGCGGTACATCCTCTCTGCTCATCCCTACGGGTTCACTTAGTTATATTTTGTGTAATTAGGTATAACGTATTTTTTCTAAAACGACTGCACATTGTATGTATAAGTAAGCCGGGGGACCAATTGTAGGTGGATCGACTGTCATGGTACCAACGTGGATACAGCAGATTTTTGAAAACGGAAACGGAATTAACACACAAATTTACAGACAGATGAAATTCCAAATGGCCGAGTTAAGTCGGGACTCGCTGCGATCAGTCAAATGTACCTACATTATATTCAGTCTTCAATACAATATCAGAAAATTATTACAAATCATAATGAACAATGCAACAATGGAATATCAAACAGTATTAATAGGTACCCTTGTACACAGATTAATTCAATAAGATTTAAAAAAAGCTTTGTAGAAACGCCTAAAAAATTACCAAACTAAAAGAAATGAAAAATTATACGAAAAGAAATCGTTAGAAGGATTTCACACCCAAGTGCTAAGTGAACTTCAGTAGGCTGTTTTTTGTTTTGAGTTTCCTGCGTCATCTTAGTATTTGTTTGATAAATATCTAGGTATTTGTCACTTTGAATACTTTAGTTGTTAGAAAAAAACATACAGACCCAAGATGAAACAAGTATGTGTAGATACTTAGTAAATACTTGGCGCAGAAGATTAAATTTTATGCACGTCAAAGTATGAAAAAACAATTTGGTATTAATTCCGACAATACATTTCCAATGTGTGTGGAAGTTTTTTTAAAAAGGATGTTTAAACTAAAACATCGTGTTATTAAGAGGGCATTACCAGAGAAATCCAGAAATATATCATTTTCAAATCAGATTTTAGACGTATTGACTCTTTTCCACAAAAAAATTATAAATGGATTTCGAAAGATTTTTCTTTTATCTAGCATTCGCATGTAATAAATTTTGAGATTTTTTTTTAATTTTTTGTATAGTAAGATTATTCCATAGGTCGTTGGCAGATTTGTTAAATTTTCAAAAAAGATTTTGTATTTCAAATAATATAATCACGCAGTAAAATAAATCAATAAATTATCTAGCAAACGCATGTTTTAGAATTTTAATTTTAGTTTCAATAAAATCATTCAAAAATATGTACGTACATGTGTTTCTTGACGAAAATTGGTCCATTTGTGTATTTATTTGCGCACTTACAAACTAATATATTTCAGATTTTTTTTACATTCTTATTAAATTTAGACATTATTGATAAATGATAAATACTTATAATCAAAAAATAATTACAAAATAAGTACATTATTAATTAATTAAAAAATAAGTACATTATTTTAATAGTTTTATCATCACGCCTTTCAGCATTTTTGGATGAAGGTATAAATTAAAGCTAATTTGGATTGAAATAAATTCGATATTGAGTTATAATTTTAAAAAGCTGGTACGGAGAATAATTAATGTTTCTCATTGTAACCGCCCTGCACGATCGTTAGAACAACAATCGACGAAAAGTGGATTTTCGTCCGCTGGCTGGTTAAACGCTCTTAAACTGTTCGCTATAATAACGAACACAAAATAGATAAATACTTATCATTATTCCGACAAACTATAAAAATACAATTATTTCACCTATTTATAAATCTGGAGATCCTCAACAAGTAACTAACTATCGCCCAATTTGTCTAATCTCAAACATTGGAAAGATTTTTTAAAAAATTGTGAAAAACCAATTGGTCGGTTTCCTAGAAAGTAATAAAATTCTTCAAAAAAACCAATTTGGTTTTATAAAGTCACTCAGCACACAAGATGCTATTGCTAATGTAACCTCATACATCAATGAATCATTGGATAAAGGTGAAAAATGTGCCGGTATATTTATTGATCTCAGAAAAGCTTTTGATAGTATATCCCATGAGATTCTACTAAAAAAACTAAACAATATAGGTATAAAAGACAATGCAATTAAATGGATTTCGAACTACCTAAAAAATCGACCGCAAGTCGTAAAAATAAATCAGATTAATAGCGATAAAGAAATATCAGACTTTGGAATCCCTCAAGGTACAGTAATCGGACCAATCCTTTTCACCATATATGTTAATGACATTTTTTTTCAACCACTACATGGCCAAATTACTTCATACGCCGATGATACGGTACTAATAATTAGCGATAAAACTTGGGAAAAAGTAACATTTAAAGCCACCGAAGACATAAATATTTTAAAGAATTTCTTCGACGTAAATTTACTATCACTAAATGGTGATAAAACATTTGTAATTCCATTTGCAATACACAAAAATGATACCCCTAAAAACATTGATATCATCATCCATGATAATTCCAAAACACATAGTAAAAATTATTGTATCCAAAACTGCACAATATTAAAAACAACAAACACAATCAAATATTTAGGAGTCATTATCGATAAAAATTTGAAATGGAAGGAACAAATTTGTCAAGTTGTAAAAAAAATTAGAAAATTGATTTATATATTTTTAAGAATCAGAAATTTTTTATCTGTAAAAAACTTATATCTAATATATTACGCTTTGGTTCAATCAACTTTACAATATGCTATCATTAGCTGGGGATCCGCATACAAAACTAATCTTTCCCCAATTGAAGTTGTGCAGAGGCTAATAATTAAAATCATATTAAAAAAACCTTCTGACTACCCAACGGATCAATTATTTAAGGAATTCCAAGTACCATCTTTCAAAGATCTATACAATAGAAATGCATTGATTCAAATTATAAAAGAAAAAGAAAAATATCAATTTATAACTGAAAACCGTACTAGACATAAATATATTTTTTCATGCCCAAAATTAAACACTTCCTTTGCACAAAATTATTATACTTATCAAGGAAGACTTATTTTCAACCGATTACCGGATGAAATTAGAAAAATAAATGATAAAATCCAATTAATAAACACTGTAAAAAAATATTTTAAAGATAATCTCAAAAAAAAAAAAAAAAACAGTTTCCGACTAATCTAATCTACTTATAACTCAGTTTCCAAGTGATACTCCATTCTTCAAATAAGTTAAATTTTGTATTGTTTTTAGCAACTAATTACAATAATTCTGGACACATTATCCAAACAGTAAAATTGTTTTGATAGTAGATAAATACTTATAATCACATATCACCGAACTTACAACTTATTGTTTTTTACATTCACATTGTAATTTAAGAACTTAAATATAGCATTAAAAAATGTACACTACTCTTCCAGACACAAGCTAACGCTTCCATGGAAGAGTGGTATTAACATATTTGAATATGAACATGTAAGCAAATTAATACATCATCTAAATGTACATTATGTTTTATATGCTAAAAAATGCTAAATAAAAAAAAAATAAAAAAAAAATTATTAGTACAAAGTCTTCAAGGATTTAGTTCCAAATTTTTTTCGGTGTCTACCATCAATGATTTAAAATCCCAGTAAAAACGGCTCTACAGTACTTTTCGTCGTAAGTACATACACGTACTGCAACGGTTACAGCATTAGCTAAGGTTGTAAAATTCGGTTATCAGGCCACTAACAATAACACTCCTAATGTAGATGGCGATAAGGTTTAAACTCCCGTTTTAAAACCAGGCGCCAGTTTTAATTTATTCCCAAAAAGCGTGTTACATTTTAGGTAAGCTTTCGAAATCACAAAAACCACGAAAAAAAATTTGTATTTTATAGTCGGTGGTTAAAAAGGTTTTCCTGGAAAATATTCGTATTAAGCGTGTCCAGAGATTTCGAAAGTTCACCACATTTTATTTTACAAAGCCCAGGCGCACATATTTAAATGTATTACAATAAAACCATAACCGAAAGGGGGTTCGTAAGTAGGAGATTTTGACCTTGAAGCAGTTTTTATAAGCCCGATACTTTATTTTTTCAGGACTTATAAAAATAATCCAAAAAATATTCGCGTATTTAAGGCAAATATGTGTTCTACTCGCAGTATTTAATTAAAGCATCTTAAATATTTCTTAGCGATCTAATTTTGAAACCAAAATCACACGATTTGGTAGTGAAATTTTTTAGTCTTAACGAAGTTTCTAAGGTGCTTACACAACTAGGATGCCTGATTGCCCGCGATGTACGCCTCACAATTTGCTTTCTGAAACTCGCTACGAAAATTTCCAATCTACCCTTCCAGTAACAGCATTTAAAATTAAGTTATTTTATTGACAGCCCAAACCTCCTGGAATGCTATAAACTATTCGTACCGAACAACTACCGCCACGTTCGACACCACGACTTGCTATGTACGTATACCACGTGGCAGAACGGACTTTCTGGCCCAGCATAGCATGACAAAAGGTATGGTGCTACTAAATGATATATCTGTTTCTTGACATTTTCAACATTGGCTTAGAAAGTTTCAAGAGTAATTTTAGGCAAGAACTCTAAAATATATTATTGTTAATTTTTTTTAATACAGGTATTATTGTTAATTTTTTTTAATACAATAATATTTAAGTTATATAAATTACTAGCTGACCCGACAAACGTTGTTCTGCTGTATAAATTATGTTTAGTGAATATTTTGGTTGTTAAATAAAAAATAACGAATGTATTGTAAGTGTGTGGGGATGAGATCTATGACAGAAAGAGGAATGGAGCGCTGTAGACGATGACCGCCGAAAAAAACAAAAAAACACCAACTAAAGTAGGAAAATAAAAGAATGAAAATCGATATGAATTTCGAAAAGCAATTGAGTGTACGATATTTTTTGTAAAAATATAATTATTTTTTCTGGATAGGCACACCCTAATCACATGAAATATACTTTAAAACCTATTCTCATACCTACCAAATATACATAAAAATTTTCATAAAAATCGGTTAAGCCGTTTCGGAGGAGTGCGAACACAAACACCGTGACACGAGATTTTAATATATAAGATTTCATGTGTACTATAATAGAATTACATACATCTGTACGTAATACTCGTTATTAAAAACAAGTTATCGGACTCTTGCATTTTGGGAGTTCAATATTTTTCGATTTTCCGAAAACAAAAAGTTATCTCAACAGGTTAAGAGGCATTTTGAAAACATTTTAAAGCCAGTAAAATGCAATTTAAGCCATTGAGTTTCAGCTAATGATTTTTTACCATGTCCATATACAATAACTTCTCAGAAGATGTACTACATACTTACGTATGTATATTTATATAATGCAAGTCATTGAAGACATACGTGTACAATTTATGATTTTAAAACAAAAATCTACTAAAATTTTTAACATGAAGTAAACATTTTTCATGAAAAGTTATAATTATTACTAATGGAAATATAATTCTTGAAAACAAGTCTTTTTATTTGCCTTCCAAAATACATTAATATTATAAAAGATTCGTCATTAGGTTAGTTTAGGTTCTGAGAATTGTCCATACAAAAAATAATTATTACGAAAACAAAGTCAACGGATGCTTACGAATTGGCATGAAGCGACTTATTTTAGAAAAAACTGCGATTTTCTTGATCAAAAATTATAACGTTGTATTTTTAAACCGAATTATGTTTTTTTTTCAAATTCCAGCGTCCCTGATACCTTCAAATTACTTTCACGTATAGACACAAAATTAATACTTAAAATAGTTACGACATATTGGAGGTGTTTATTTCTTGGACACTTATAGAGGCTTAGTTTGCGTATGGAAATAGCAATAAAAAAGGGTAATTTATTTAAATTATAAAAAGTTAAGATGATTATGATAGTATTGCCCTAGTGAGATATGCAGCTTATGTTTCTCATGTACTTCTTATTTTTTTTCAATAAATAAATAAAAATAAATAAATATCAGGGCATTGTAAAGAAGCCGAGCTTTTATTACGAGATTCGTGTTTTACTCAACACCCAAATGATTATTTTCGTCAGAATTATTTGAATCGAAAAATAAGATCTAATTTCTGCCAAAAATCTTTCTTACCAAAGGACATTTTGAATACCGACTGCACACTTTTGCCTTAAAACTTTCTCTTACCTTAATCCACAATTTAAAGTGTCTGCGTTTTTTTACCTTCTTACTTTAAAAGTACATACACATCGTTTCGCAATTTTCGTTGAATTAACTATTATTTGAATTAATAATATAATTGAATGAAAACAATTAAATAATTCAAAATATGTGTAATAACTGAGAGTGATGGTTTTGGATTACCCATGTTGTCGCTTGTATCATAAATCATTCTGGAATTCAGCTATATTTCATACAATCCAAATTTAATAACTTAACTTATATATTATTATGTACTTTTAATTTGCTTATTGTTATAGTATCTAATTTGCTTATTGTTATGTTATCTTTAATTTGCTTATTGTTATATTTTTTGTAGGTTTATAATTATATTTTTATTTAGTTCATATGTATATTTTTTGTTTAAATTACAATGTAAAACTGCATATCTCGATACAGGAATGCCCTAGTGAGATATGCAGCTTATGTTTCTCATGTACTTCTTATTTTTTTCAATAAATAAATAAATAAATAAATAAATTTTACTTACGTTAGTCATATTTTTATGCGATTCTAATGTAAAAAGATTGTGTAATGAATTACCCACTTTAGTAAGAACTAAACAATTCTTTCCGTATTCAAACTACATTGTTAACCAACTACTGCACACCTTCAAAGAACGAATTCTTTCCGTATTCAAATTACTAGCTGGTACCCGGCAAGCGTTGCTATGCCATTTCATAAACAAATTATTTCTCGCTGCTTGTCCTTTCCCATTCGTCTCTTTCCCCTTCCGCCACTCGCGTTCCCTCTTCGCCTCCTCCACCTTCCCTCTCCCCACTCCACTCCCCCCTTTCCCCGTCCCGTGAACCCCCCTCCAGAGTTCCCCTCCCCCCTCCAAGTTTCCCTTCCCCCCTCCGTTGTTTCCCTCCTCCCCCCTCCCGCGAACCCCTTACCCGAATTCCCCTTCCGCATTCCATACATTCAGTCCCAGTACATTCAGTTTTTAAACGCGTGCCACCTAATGCAATTTTTTATACAAATTTCATAATGCCAGAGCTCACCAGTAGTTTTATACAAACCTTGTCCTGACAAAAACGAACACAAAAAAAAATCCAATTTGGTGCAGTCGCTCGGAAGTTATGCGCGAACATACATCGGGACGATTCATTTTTATTTATATAGCTAGATAGATAGATAGATATATAGAAGATAGAAGAGAGATAGATAGTTATTGTTAACCAATACTACTGAATTCCGTATTCATACTAGGACCATTAGACCGTAGTCGCCGCCAACAGTCTGCCGGACATCATAGCATATCTCATTATATTTCAATATTTTTGACTACATCCATATATTTTCTTCCCTCCGTGTAAGAAGCTTAAAGCGCGTATTGTAAATACATTCTTCGTGTATCTATACTAAAGTTTAAAAAAAAGGAAACGATAATTAACACTTAAAATATTTTAATTGTATTGTTTTATGCCTTATTTGTCAGAAAGGAAAATTTAGCATTTTGAAAAGGTTAGCATTGTTAACGAGGAATTAGTTTTTAACTTCATTTTCCTTATTTATAAAATACTATTACTAATTTTGAATTTTATGGTTAAACAATAAATATATTCATTATTATCCGATTCAATTCTCCGAATGTTCAATATCTGATGACATTTGGACACGGGCTATTTATTCGACAGTTTGTAACATATATCGTATAAATTCTGCTTAGATAATTGAGGCTCTGCAACCGAAAAAAGAAGAAGATGGAGAGATACGAAATTACGAATGTTAGAGGAGAGCGCTAACATTTACAGTGACAAAATCGATGCGCAAATTGCGAAAATGTTTAATAAAACACGACTCGTTTAAAATAGAGCAAAAATCTCGCGGGCATTATCTTAAACAGCATTTGAAGAAACACTGTGAATTTTTTCATACATATAACTTGTAAAATAACTGAAACCAAAGTGTTTATAATAATTTTTGGTGCATACTTTGCGATTTTTTTCCATCGAGGGAATTTTATATAATTTGCGTTTCGGCACAGGCTCTAGATATTATCTTCAAGAATAACATATATTTTTTAACCCTCGACCCGTCGTGTGGGGTCTTTAAAAGCCCAGGTTTTACAGAAATGCTAATTATGTTCATTTTAAATGTTCCCACTGATTTCTTACTTTAGGTAGCTTCCTAAAAGGGACTATACTTGACGCAAGCGCCGAGAAAATTTAGTTTGCGAATGTGCGATGTGAGATACAGACTTGTGTTTCGGCGTGAGGCTAAAAAAATCAACAAAATACCATGAAAAATCAAGTTTATATGTTTTTTTATTGTATTTTGTTGATTTTTTGTTGTAATAATAATAAGTCTATGTCAACCTCAAATAGTTATGAGTTTGATGGAAATTGGTTAGATTTTTTTTTTAAGTTTTCTATTAAAAAATATGATTCAAAATTTCAAAAAAATGTTCCTTGTTGATTTTTAAGCTCTTGCATTGAAAATAAATAACTAATTTTAACATTTCTTTTATTTCAAAGCAATCATTATCACCTGACTGTAATCAGTTAAAATAACATATAAAATGTATGCTACAACAACAATTTAATCATATTTATTTTTGGGGTCCTAAGCGACCCCACGCGACACCTCGCGTTACAAAAAAGGCGCGACGAGCGGAGGGTTTAAAGAGCTTTAAAACTTACCGTGTTTAAGGGAAATATGTAATAAATCGGTAGAAATCCGGGTTGCGGGCCCTTAAAACAAGATGATTTTGGTTCTCTTTGTTTTTATGTAATGTAATTTGCTAATTTGCTAATAGATGCACAAAGAATGTTGTGATGAATGATGTGCTCACCAATGTTTCAATTAGCGCCCCGGAAACTACTTATTGGATACCCAAACCTCTGCCATAGGTCACCTCAAGTGGTTCGTTACGTTTGGTGACCTAGCAGAGGTACCTGGGCTCACGGGGTGAGGTTTATTTAGATCTTGGCGGCGGGCGCGTCTACCCACTTCCGCCTTCCATAGCGTGGAAGGCCGGATCGGGTAAGACTGGTTGAGGGAGACCTTTTGATTTCTCCAGCCGGATTCTCTCAACCCATCGCCTTGCCTTGCTCCGCAGTGAGAAGAATGGATTCATACGTCCGTCACTCCTGAACACACCGACCGCCAGATTCCTAGCCACCCCTCACACATTTTTCCTTTCCAGAACTTCCTCTCTTTCCTCCACACAACATCTCCAAAGATGACATATGCACCGAGGGAAATTGTTTTCTTCGGGGCCTTCTGTGTGGAGCTAATGTAAAAAATAAATTTTAAAAAATACATGCTAATAATATAAAATATCCGCTTTTTGGACTTTTGTTAAAAAAATATATCAAAACATCCGAAGCTAGTAACAGAAGTGACTTTGGGAGCTAAAAAGAGTCGCGTTTGTCCATAAAATCGAGAAATGTTGTTTCACAAAAACATAAATTTGCTTCTTAGAAATTAATATTATCGATAGTTGACGGCCGGCGTAGTGCAGCGGTAAGGCGCTTGACTCGCATTCCGAAGGTCGCGGGACCGAATCCCGGCGTGGCAAATAAATTTTATTTGATTAATTTGTGTATTTCACAATTTATTCATTTAAAATAATATATACTATATTTGCGGCACGTTCCAGAGTGGAAGATACTCTCAGTATCGCTCTGGTATAAGACCACCATTCAGAATTGAAACGTTGCTTGAAATGGCTTCTGCCGTGTTTGGTGACCAGATCTGAATAGCCAGGTACTTCCCCACCTTCCTTTTCCCTATCTCCTTCCCCTCCCCACTGCCTTCAGCCTCACAACATACCCCAATTGGGGATGCCGTAGTCCCACTGGCTCTAGACGGGAGCAGTTGGGACTCTTGTGCGGTATCCATGTAAAAAAAAGTGCACCTATGTAGGTAAAATATTCAATTGAATCATAGACGACTGCTACTATAAATTCATTCAAAAAATGTTGGCGAACCAAATAGGTACCAATAAATAATTGCAGGTGGTTGTGGGTCCAATTACAATACCAAACATTGCAATTCTGCTTCATATTATCTAATCTCTGCCTCTTTCATTGCATCACACGCTATAACTTTCGTTTACAAAATCAAAATTATAATTTAACGGCAGTACGGCAGAGACTTTCGCCCAGGTACAGAACTCATGGCCCGCGGCCTGACAAGTATCCGCTTAGCTCAGAGGTCGGCAAAGTGCGTCTTTTAAATACAATTGCTGGATTTAAAAAAACAAGGAAATATGGAGATCTAAATTTGACGTCTTTGTGCTGATTTGGAATTATTGAGAAGAAAAACGTGAGCTTATTCACAACACAAGTGGTCTGCTTTGAAAGACCTGGAGAAGGAAGACATGATCATCTTCAACGTCTTAGTATTCCTGACACTAATGATCAGCTGAAAATACTCGCGTTTGCTGTTCTTTCCTTTTTCGGTTCTACATTTTCAAGGATGCACTTTATCAAGAATTAACTAAGAAGTCGTCTTATTGATGAGAACCTGGAATCGTGCCTAAAATTAAGAATAACAACATTTAAACCTGACTTCCAAGTTGTCAGTTTCAAATTGTCAGTCATTGTCATGATTTAAATTTATGGATTAATTACATATTATTTTGTATCAATGAATAAAATCTTTATTAAGTATGAAATCGAGTTTTATACAGCGTACCAGTAATTTAATCAAGTGCTTAAATTATAACAAACTGGCCTGTTCCCAGCATGTGTTGCAATGGCATATTCAAAGAAATAAATTGTTTCTCCCTGAATATCCTTTCCCGTGCGTCCCCGTTCCCCTCCCGCATCCCCTTCCCCTCCTACGTTCCCCTTTCACCTTCCCCGCCTACCCTCTCCTCTCTCACGCTCTCCCGTCAGTCCCAGTACATTCAGTTTTCAAACAGCTCGCGTGCCACCTATTACCTACAATTTTTTTTATTCAAATTTTCATTTTTCGTACATCACAAATATTCATTTTTGTGCATGATAAGAACAATCAATCAAAATAGGTACCTATTTAAAATATCTACAATTTAAAATAATCCATAGACAATTCTTTTAATACAAAAAATAAACAGCTGCCTGCTAAATTCAATTTCATCAAACGCGTGAACTGTCAAACGTGCGAAGTTAAAATAATCGTTAAGTTTTCTGAAATTATCCAATTTTCTTAATTTTTCTTTCCGTAAGAACCTTCTACAAAGTACTAGAAAACTTTAAAGAAAAGACGAATGAAATAGGTAAAGTCGTTCAAAAGTTATGGAGTGACCAAGGGAAACAGGGATTTATTATATATATATAGATGTTTTCTAAATCAATAAACAGATTTGGCTTTTTGAATCGTTTCAATGTACAATTTGATTCTTTGGTTAGTAAGTTTGCCGACCACTGGTCTAGCTGAACAGCCATGACCCATAAACGCCGGCACCTAAACTGCCATAGAGAATTTAAAAATACATAAATAATAATGCAGTACCTGCTTGGCTAATCACCGTGAATCTGATTCCACGTGCAAAACCTGTTTGCATTGTGCAATATTGTTACATCTGAGTAAAGCCATAACAATATAACATGTCATAAAAAGCATATTACAGAGATTAGTAGGTACATCGATACGGTGTGGTGTCATTCATTTGCCATAGCAACGGGTGTCTCAGTATCGCCCCGGTGAAAGACACCCATTAGTTCTGTTGAAAGACGTTGCTTGATATAAGCAATACTTTTTGACAGATCTGAATAGTCAGGTACTTCCCCACCTTCCTCTCCCCAATCTCTGTTATTGCCCACTCCATCCAACTTAGACGACCTCCGTGATAGAGGGGCAACACTCTTGACTAGCGATCCGGAGGTCGCGGGATCAAATCCGACGTGTGTAGGTAAATTTTATTTGATTGATTTGTGTTTTCACAATGAATGCATTTAAAATAATATAGTATATATGGTAAGACCACCATTCAGTATTGAAACGATGCTTAAAATGGCTTTAGCAGTGTTTGGTGACTGAATCTGAATAGCAAAGTACTTCCCCACCATTCTCCTCCCCATCTCCTTCCCCTATTTACCTCACCTTCCACTTACCTTGAGCCTCACAACGCTCTCCAATTGGAATATTCTCACTGGTTCTAGGCGGTTGGGAGCAGTTAAGAGTCTTGTGCGGTATTCACAAAAAAAAACCTCACAGATAGGGTTGCCATACGTCCGGAATTTTCCGGACAAGTCCGGAAATATAGGTCTTTGTCCGGAATGCGGGGGGAATCCTAAACAGTCCGGAATTTCTACAATCAAATGGAGATTGATATAAAAAATGAAATAAACCAAATTATTTTTATTACGAATCAAAGTAAAAACAACACTTCTGATATTTAATGCCCACAGAAATATTATTCAACACTTCCGAATCTTTAATAATAGTTTTGTAGAACATTTCGCAAGTCATGATTTTTTAAAATTATACTGTGTTAAGAGAATCGACTTACAGAAAGCCTGTTTCTTTCTTTTGACCATTGGGTTCCTATTAAGGAAAAGACCCTTTCAACATTAGCATTTTGTGCCTGAATCACAAATACGAGTATATAAGAGCATATCTTTTTTAATTCCGAAACTTTCGAAAGTCCGGAATTTTTATCAAATGTCAGGAATTTTCTCCGGGATTTTGATTGTTTGATCTGGGAACTCTACTCACAGACCCGCTTCATAATTCAGGATGCCAGAATTCCATTGGCTCGGGACAGTTGAGAGCAGTTGCGACTTTTGTGCGGAATATGTTGCATTGATACCGTTGATAATAAGAATATTTACACAACAATTATTATTTGAGTGTTCAATAAATTTTGTTTGTTTAACAGACCCAAGCCTTTTTTCTAGTATTTTACGATCGAACACCCAGAGTTGTTTAGTAGCAACGACATTTTCAACAATAATTTATTCAACAAAAGTTGTATGAAAATAAAACTAGAGATTTTAAACATTTGAGAGACATCAACATAGTGCAAGGTCTGCGTTATTATGCTAAGTCTGCAATTTAATACAAATCGAAAAAGAAAATGCATAAATTTTAAAAACGTATTATGTTTTTTGTAAAAAAACTACCTGTTCTATGACCAGGAACCCTGAACTTACGTGCCAAAAAAATATTGATATGAAAAACGATGGTCCAATGACTAATTTAATACTAAAACCATTATTTACCACTTTTTGTTGGTATCAGGACATAAATTAATTAACTCGATTTAAAACCTGGTAAAGTCCAATACAAAAACAACCAAATAAAATCCAGACTGCTGTCCAGAAACACCAAGATATTAGTTTACAAAATACTTATCAGACCAGTACTCACATACGCAGCTGAGACTTGGGTACTAAAAGGAATCAGCGAGCACTGGATGTTTTTAAAAGGAAAATTTTGAGGCGTATCTTAGGACCGGTTTCAGAAAATGGATTTTGGCGCAGACGTTAAAATAATGAGCTATATACTCTGTATAAGGATCTAAACGTCACAAAATTTATAAAACTGGGAAGACTTCGGTGGCTGGGTCATGTAGAGAGAATGCCCGAGAATCAAGCACCAAAGTCCCTGCTGAACTCAAGACCAATAGGGCGAAGGAGCCTGGTAAGACCAAGTTTAAGATGGAGCGACAACGTCCTCAAACATATATCCATCTTGGAGATTGTAAACTGGAGAGAGCTGGCACAAAACCGTGATGAGTGGAGGAAGACTCTTGAGGAGGCCAAGACCCACGAGGGGTTGTAGAGCCAAGTGTGATGATGATGATGAAAGTCCAATAAAAATAAAAAGGTATATGGGGTTCACTCGCTTATAGAAATGAAAACAATTTTAAACACCCATGTTTGAAGTTTGCATCTCTTTTCAGAGTTGAAAATACTCTATGTATCGTCCTGACGAGAAAATGTTTAAAACTAAATGTAGTAATCAGATCTACATATTCAGGTTACTTCCAACTATTTGTTTTAGAGATGCCACGAATAGTGATTAATACCGAATATTCGGCCAGACTCTCGGCCGAAGCGACGAATATTCGGCGGCCGAATATTCGGTGACACTTGGTACATTTCGCGGGTGACAGTATCCGACCTGCATCATTGAAGTGCCTGCGGTAACCGTAGGTCGTGCCACAACTCGCATTATTTGTTGATTGTTACATCAAATTGTGTTACTTATATTGTGTATATTATCTTGTGGTAAGCCCACCCTGCGGCCAACGTTCCAACTTCAAACGTTTGGACGATCGTGTGGAGGGGTGTTCGTGCATTGGAAGTTCGAGTTGCCCGGGATCGTCTTCGAGGCGATCCTGACGGCCAACTCACACGAACCAGCCTGTCGTAGCTGTCCACACATCAGGCACGCGATCAAGACGCGCGTGCCGCGTACTATTAAAATGACAATAATGAGTGGTATAACAATTGTTTGAAAACATGTCGTGTATATAAGTATATAATTATACGTACGTAATAATTGTAGGCAATTAATAAGATACAGCGTAGCTACAACTGTTCGATGTCCGCAATTTTGGAGTCCGAAATTCGGGGTTGGGGGGTTGGCCGCAGCCACCACTCGATCGGCCAACCTTAAAGTGTCGTTCAGACATCGAATATAACCGCGAGCAGGTATCTGTTGAACCGCGAGCGCTTATGTTTCGTGCCGTTCACACGACGCAGATCAAATATTTCTTCCTATGGTAGGAGAGTGGTCAGATGAATTAGCGAGCGGCCACGGAGTGCGAATTTTTTGTACTGAATCTATCAACTTGACATCTGTCATCCACCGGTCTAGGCAGCTCCGTAATTAAAATGACCCCCTCCCGTATTTTCGTCGGAGTGGGGGGGCGCTTAACTGTTGGCATATCGCCTCAAGCGCTGTTATGGCGTAAGATGGGAGGCGTCTACTAGGCGTAATATCTACAGGAATTCCAAAAACTGAAAAAATCGAACTAATATCTATGAGAAGGAAAGTGTTGACGAATATCTACAGCTCAAACTGTTGACGAATATCTATGAGAACCAAAGTGTTGACGAATATCTACAGTACTGGTAGAGGTTGGATTTGCAATTATGTATAGCATATCGGAATAACGTAATATTACGTATTCAGTTTAAAAAACTTAATTTATGTAAGTATATATGTAAAAATCCCTAATATCGGACTATTGGACACATTTAGCTGATTAATCCAACATACGCTCTGTATATATCAGTTCAACTACGCTCTGTAGATATTAATCAACACTCTGAAGTTCGTAGATATTAGTTCAACATATGAGCTGTAGATATTCGTCAAACATACAGGCTGTAGATATTAGTATCTGGAGTCGTAAGATGTGCATTGTCTATAGTGGATGTGCGCATAAAGCGCTTAGGTGTGAACGGTCTGAAGGGATTGTATGCAGAGCGATATTTGGCGTGCTATGATCATATTTATATGCTCAATCTGAACAGGCCTTAACTTGAACTAATTTCGGAGTTGGAAGGTTGGCTTTAGTGTGGAAGAACCATTAAAAATACATTGAAACTTGTAGTGTGTATGTCTTAAAAAATACATGAAAACTGTTCGCCTAGATCGGATACCAGACCCTTACAAGTGGTGGTCAGCAAACGCAAAACAGTACCCAAGCCTAGCAGAATTTATTTATCATCGCCCGGGAGCGGTATAGCAGAATAGTGAGCGGCTTTTTTCGGAAGCAGGTATTTATGATGAAAAGCGCAATCGTTTGCTATCAACAAATGCTGAAAAAATGTTTTCATTCATGATAACTTAACACTGATAGATTTTATGTATTAAATATGCTGATTTTTTGTTAAAATAAAATATTTTGTGCGTTTTTTTTCATGATTTGGTATTCGGTATTCGGCCGAATATTGCGAATTATTCGGCCGATTACCCAATAGTTAAAAAAGTAGCCGAATAGGCCGAATACCGAATAGCAGCCGAATATTCGTAGCATCTCTACTTCGTTTGCCATTGATGATTTAACCATCCTGTTCACTTTGTCCCGTGAATTTAGGGCCCTCGAAAAGAATCATATCTTTTACATAGTATAAAATGAAGTCGCTCCCGCTGTCTGTGCGCTTAGATCTTTTAAACTACGCAACTGATTTTATAATACATTCATATCATAGTAGAGAAATTCAAAGATTCAATTCAGGCAGCGGGCTAACAAGCGGGCGATATGGATTTGATATGTATGCAAATTAACAGATGGCGTTGGTTATAAAGGTTGTGTAATGGCATTATGTTTCGTTAGCCAAATCAACGTGTGTCCGGGTCTGCTAGTTGAAAATAAATCTGGACTCTGGAGTTTGGAGGTTTTTCGTATTAATGTTTGTATGTACGAGTACGTTTAATAAAAAAGAAACTGTTTTGGCTTACCTTATTTTTAACCGCTTCATTTTTAACATCCTGTATAAAACTGCTGTTTGTTTCTTACAATAAATAAATAAATAAATAAGGGACTTTGCCATAACTTCTGAGTTACTTTTTTTTTATTTTCTATTAACTTAATAATGTTTGTGTAAATTAAAATTATATGTACTTACCTACTTTAAAAATGTGTTTTTTAGTTTAGTAAATATGAATGTATCAACATTACTAGATAGCTGTTGTTAAGTGTGCAAAAAGTAAAACAGTGACTGCTTGACTTGCCAAGATGAAAATCAAAAACTAGAGTAAAAAACATTACACATTTCAAATATGTATATGTAAAATAAAAATAACCGTCTGATAAACGATAATATTAGGGAACGTACCCATACTACGTGACCCGTTTAGGGGGGGTCCGTCTTCAAAGACCACGCTTGGTCACAATGGGGGGCGGGGGTGTAGGTTTTTATCACGTAATCAATCTAGAAATCTTTTTATATTTTTTCCACTAACTTTTTAATATTTTGTCCACTTTTAATTATAGGTATGCATGCACTCTTGACGTCACGCAGCAAGCGCCGTATTAATAAAGACAAATATTTTTTTTGAACTTTTTGTTAGCAAGAAATGGTTCAAAACCATATTTATGATTTACTACGTGAAAACTGTAGAGGGAGGGGGGGTCTTGGAATATACTACACGTGGTCACCGACGGGGGAGGGGAGGGGGTTAAAAATTGCAAAAAGTGGGTCACGTAGTATGGGTACGTTCCCTTACCAGTCCCGTTAAAAATCACATTTAAAAAAAATCACAAGCGTGCAGTTCACACGCGGTAGAAGTGAAACCTTCAGAAAACTAATGTAGACAAGAGTGGTGAGGCTGCGAAGCACCGCACAAAGAGGAGATCAATTAATCTATTTCATTCTCCCGCAGGCTAAATCCTATAGATAAATATGTTTCTCTCTTTTTAATGTCGCTTTTTTGTTTCAAATCACAACGGTGCTAAAGAAGTTTTCATTTCCAAAAGTAAAAATTTAACTTTTTTTTTAAATTATGCCACGGCCGAGAATCGAACCCGGGAACTGCTTGGAGAGAAAGCATGGAACTATGCTAACACCGCCAATTATTTTAAGAATGGCGGCATAAATTCAGTATATTTATTGAAAATAAGAATTACATTACATTATATTATTTTCAACAATGAGTAAAACCTTAAATTGTAATATTAAATTAATGAAGACAATTTTATTGACACTCAATCGAAAATCTGAAAAATAAGAAAAAGATACGGTCATATAAATATAGAGCTCCACCCGGCAGCGTATCTACAATCCCTACCGCGTTTCAGTCGCTTTAAATTTTCAATATCAAAATTTAAATATTTAGAAATAAAATTATTAATTTCTAATATACACATTGGAAAGATTATTTTATCTAGATTTTAGAACAATTTTTGTTTTAGCAAAGAGATAAAAAAATATCAATATAGAGGTGTATTTACAATATATGGGAATAATATTAAAATTTAAATATTTAGAAATAAAATTATTAATTTCTAATATACACATCAGAAAGATTATTTTATCTAGATTTTAGAACAATTTTTGTTTTAGCAAAGTGATAAAAAATTATCAATATAGAGGTGTATTTACAATATATGGGAATAATATTAAAATTTAAATATTTAGAAATAAAATTATTAATTTCTAATATTCACATCAGAAAGATTATTTTATCTAGATTTTAGAACAATTTTTGTTTTTGCAATGTGATAAAAAAATAACCAATATATAGGTATATTTAAAATGTGAATTGTCGTTACCACGACTGAATCGGTATACGTTTTGTAAATACGCCACCCGGCAAGGCAAAGGTCCTGGGTTCGGTATACATAACCGAAATGTAACGTGTTACGTAAATACAACCGGAAATATATAGTTTAATTAAAATATATAGTCTGTCAAAAAAGAGTAGAAAATATAAAAACTTGAACTACAAAATGTGTAGACTAGCAACACCAATTTAACTGTCAAATATTTTTTTGAAGTGCAATGACACTGAATGAATAGAACACAGTAAACCACATTTTAAAAAACATTTTTTCTTCATGACATAAAATTGATTTGAAGGTGATTTATAAAGCGATTTGCTTTAATTTAATTTAACATAAATTTGAATTTAACAATAGATAGAAAGGAAGAATCACTAATGGTGAGTTTAGTAACACTACTTTTAGATCTGAATGAGTTAAATATATTCAGATCTAAAATTAGAGACATGATCCAAAGCCCAGGCAACGCTAGGTACTTTACCTAGTATTAAATAAAAGTGAGCAATTTCTGAACTGTGCTTTATATTTTATTACATTAAAGTTACTCTTCATTATGTTAACACAAAATTGCAAAGGTATAATAATAATATACCTATACGCAATTCTAATTTTGAGATCGGCGGGTATCTATACTGCAATGAAAAAATATTTTTTCCACTATTATGCCTTTTTAATTTTTTATAAAAATGTAGGTTGCACAGCTTTACTTTAACACCATGAGTTATATGTTTAGTATTGCCATTTGAACAACAGTGGCGCCCTCATATATTTTCTACTCTTATTTGACAAACTGTAGGTACCAACCTACGTTACGGCTTGTCTGGATTTGGAAAGATTATTTTTATTATTTGATAATTTTCTCAGTTACAATTTTGAAAATGTCACACTCGTATCTACATACAATAAGAAAATTACATGGTTTAATCATAATATTGTGTTGTATTTCCACTTCATTATACGGAGCATTGTGATTTAAATCCTATGCACGAAGTTATGTAGTCACTTACTCGTATAAGCCAGAGAAAAAATAATAATTTTAACTTTTGAACTTCTAAAAAACTGTAATAGTATTATTTATTACCAACAACGTAAAATCGAACAAAAAACCTTGCCAATTAATAAATAACGAAAAATGCGCTTATGACTTATTTGTATGTTTTCAATTTTAAACCTTCGTATTATAAAAAATAACAAGAATGTGCGTCATTTATATAGTCCACGAAAATCATTCAAAAACATTTAAATAAGTATACTCTTTAGCACCGTTGTGATTTGAAACTCGATGAAACGGAAACGACACTAAAAAGGGGCAAACATATCTAGTTAGTAGTTTTTTTTTCTTCTTCAAACACAGCAAACTTATTTTGTGGCAACATTTTATTTCAAAATGAAAATAATACTTAGGATGGGTTGTTTCAAAAAAATTTAACAATTGATCAAATATTTGAAGTTAATTTTCACATACCGTGATGGTTCTATTCAAGTTCTCTTAATATATATTCACAGAACGTGAAAAATAACTTCAAATATATGATGAATTACTTAAAACTTGCTGGGTTTTTTAACAATAAAAATGTTTAAAACTAAGTATTCTATTAATTTTGAAGTAGTTTCATTATTGCGTTTCCGTTTCTTGGGTTTTGTCCCAAATAACCGGCTGCCCCGATAAACCGGTGTCCCAATTGAGAGTAATCGACTATTACAATAAGGTTTATACCTACGTTTCAATAAATTATCATCATTACATAGTATAAAATGAAGTCGCTCAAAATGTATGTGCGCATAGATCTTTTAAACTACGCAAAGGATTTTCATGCGGTTTTCACCAATAGATAGAGTGATTCAAGAGGAAGGTTTATATATATATATATATATAATATATGCTTATTATAGTAGAGAAAAGCCGAGAAATTCAAATATTCAATTCAGGCAGCTGGCAAGCGGGTGGTGTGGATTTTATAAAGGTTGGGTAATGGCGTTGTGTTTCGTTAGCCACAGCAACGTGTGGCCGGGTCACTTTTACTGATTGATGTAATTGAGTTTTATTGTACATTTTTTATCGAGTTTAATATTATGGTTATCGCATGTATTATTTATTCGTTATGGATTCAGTCATAAATCAAAAGTTTCTTTGACATTAGCTCCACCCTGCTGGTCCCTGAGGAAAATAATTTCCCTCAGGGCATATGTAATCTTAGGGGATGCTGTGTGGAGAGTATTTGTAAGGAAAGGGAGGAGAGGAAGTTCTGGAAAGGAAAAAGGTATGAGGGGTCCGTCAATGTATGCAAGAGTGATGGACATATGAAGTTAGAAAGATGATGTATCTTTGTATGCATCTTTGTAAACTGGTAGGTAATGTGTTAGACTGAACTCCGGTTGCGATATCCTAACTATTTGCAATAAGTCCGCATGTTTTTAATATTTGAGTAATGCGTGAGATTATCTTCAGACCTTGTCTCGAAAAAATCGGTGGGTACCTTATGTACCTATATTCTCCGTGATCCGTAAACACGGAGGTCAAATTAATTAAATAAAAACTTAGTAATGGGCATTCTGTATTATTAGCCGGTTGCATACTTTGGACTGTTTTATGTTTCAAGGAATAATAGTCAACGCACTCATTAGAATAAATATTATCATAATTATGCATTATTCATTTCACAAGCAAATGCATAGGTATTCAAAATATGAACGAAAACGCGAGAAAAGTGCATGTTTAAAAAGTTCTACTTGCACTTGTATTCGTAAGCAACTGATAAATCATTTATTATAATGATTTTTAAATCATTTTGATGAATAGCAATTCGCAAATATTTATTAGGTAGGTACCGATGCATAATAAAAAAATATAGGGTATTAACTTGACTTTTTAACCAGTGATTCCTGACATTATTTGGAGTAAAATGTAAATTAAATTTTGTCTTTTTTGAAGTTTTAATTTTTCAATTTGAAAAATTAGTAGGTATCGGATATTTGGGGCGGGTGGGAGGTTGTACGGTTACCTGGCTGAGTGAGCAGTGACGATGTATAAGTTTTTTTTTGTTTGATTTTGAAGAAAAAAAATCATCGAATAAGTCACCGGAGACCAAATAATTTCAGGAATCACAGGAAGTAAGTCAACTTCCTTAACACCGAAAAAACAACAGAAAAAATATTTTTAAAAAAAATAACTTAAAAGTCATCAGGGACCAAATAATGTCAAAATCACAAGTAAGTCAAGAATGTTCCTTAACAACCTGTATAGCTCGAATAATATTTACAGCCATAAAAGAAAATAAACATGAAACCAGCATTAATTTTTCTCTTTTTTAATTGTCCTTTATTCATTACTCTGAATTACATAGTTTGAGGATTTATTGACCACCATGTAACCAAACGGAGTTAAAGAAAAATTTACGATAAAACTCTCTCCATGTCTAGTAAAACATTATATTGTTAAACATTACTATACATCATTTTTAAATTAATATTAAACCGATTTTTTTAAAATTTAAGAGCTTCCAATGTTACGTTAATAATTAAAGAAAAATAAGCAGAGCCAATTTTAGAGATTTTCAAGAAATAATAATGTGTGGTTGATAAAAACGACAACACTGAAAATGCTCGGAGCCAATTGAATTCACCCGGAAAACGGAATGTTTCGAGTTCTCGGTCGCGTCCAAATCTGTATTATTTTGCTTAAGTTTTCTAATTCACATTGTTACAATATTATTACTGTTGATACATTATTACAATATTAATTACTGTTTAAATTGATTATTTGACTCACGTTGTAATCTGCAGCGAATTGTGTCCAGGGGGTAGAAAGTGGCCATTCCGACCACACTTCCCTAAAAGAAAAAAAAGTTACTAAAATAGGTACTAATAATTATTACAGAATCATTTATTTTATTTCATTCTTGTGAATTTTCTTCGTTGATGATTTTTTTTTTTGATAAGCGTTGTATACAAACTAATTACTTATAAAATTAGTCAAATCACACGCAATACCACCAATATTTTTTTATCGGCAATAGTTTCCCTAACCCATCCTCAACCGCTGATTATTTTTATCAAGATAAAAAATTTTATTACGAGTACAAACTAGAGTCAATAGGTTATCATCGCATGAAAGTATTAATTGTGAAAAACGTCACCATAATCGTACGATCTTGTAAACAATACAAAAGAAAATAATGACAAAGAAAAGAAAATTTTAAATGCTGAATTTTCCGACTTTCAGATAATTATGTCTGTATTAACAAATAATCAATTACTCTGCTTTATTACATAGAGAAGTTTCGTTTTTTTATTTATTTTATTTCAATGTGCAATTACGAATTATAATAATAGGTACGACGCACTGTCATGGAAATTGCGTTGTCTTTTATCATATTCAAATTAAATTAATGTTTCTTGTCGTGGTTTCTATTAGATAATTAATTGAAATAAAAGGAAACTCACCGTGGCCCCGGCAACGGCATGCACGAGGGTGTCATAACTCAGCAAACCTTTATTCGAGTTCATTTTGAAATAAATAAATATCACTTAACTAACTAATAAATCGACAGAGCGAATTTTAAACACGCGACAGCGCGCGCTTAATTTATGCGGTACGACGCATATACACAGACGACTTCATTTGTGGTAATGAAAAATAATTTTCCACCAGCGAAACTGGCTGGCGAAAATCGAGGAACTGACAGCGAGGGGGGGAGTGGCGGACACATAAATGAACTAATACCGGACATTTTTTAAACGTCAAAGTTATTGCCATATATATAAACTTAGCGTAAAAAAAGCGCCTGAAAAAATACGTAGCCGGTATCTACCGTGAATTATTTCGTTTTGTGTTCAATGTGGTTCATTAGCAATAGCCATAAAACTATGCACGAAATAAAGAAATTTCAGGGCGGCCACTTCGTTGATTATTCCCCAAATTTCAGGGAATTTCTAAGAATTTAAACCGATTGGGTATTTTGGGGGAGAAATCTGTGGGGAAAAAAGGGAATTTTACAAAATGAGATTCTAATAATTAATACAGCATTTTATTTATCTAACCATATAAAAAATACTATTTACAATAATGCAAAGTAATGCACTATAATTTCGTTTACTTTCGCAGCATTTTTTTAACAAAATTTCTATTTTTATGCCTGAGCAAAAGGGTAAATAATAAAAAGTAAATGCTATCTTCAATGGAAATTTGTTAAACGTTCCCACAACCTTTCCCTCTCTTCCTCTGAATAAAAAGTAAGACAGGAAACATGGAAAAAGCACCGCAGGCGAAAAAAATTTACCGACTTTGTAGCTAAGTAAATAATCTATAACGCTTTTTTTAATTAACATTTTATAATTTTCCTTTGAAAAGAACAAAATATAAATTTTGAATAAAAAAACACCGTCCTAACATAAACATTAACAAGCTTTTTTGTCTTTATGCAGTTTTATATGTATAACTCCAAATTAAATATAAATTATATTTTATAAATAACTTTTTTTATTCAAAAATAAGTTTTCTATTAAGCGCAATCTAAAATTGATCTCTTTTAGATTGCGATTTAGACTCGACTCCAATCTTCCATATAATTCTGAAACTTACACATTATTAATGTATTATATCAAATTAATATATAAATTCACCTTTCCTTTCTCCGTAATTTAAATAATGGCCCGGATCACCCTTGAAGGGTGAAAGCCAGAAATAATTCAAACAGAAAAAAAGTTTTCAGGTCAATGAGGTGAGAGAGAAAAAATTCCCCAACACCTGCAATAATATTAGATATTTAATTTTTTTTTGTAAAATCTACATGATACGTATTTATTTTTATGAATGCATTCATGTTACTTATTGACAAAGTTAAATTAGATAAAGAGACATTGTGAACCCATGTTGAAGTTCAAAAACCATTCCTGAATTCAGAATTTCCCCACGCAACCCACGTTGACCAGTAAAACAATGGAGGTATAAATAACCCAAAAAACCATTAAAACACGGTAAAAACAAAAACCATGCACCTGGCACCACTGAATCCGGGTGTCTAAACTGTCAAAGTGACAGACAAAGTTTTCGTACTGTTATTATTTTAATAACTTCATTTACTTGATTTTGGTTGAAGCGGGTTTAATTTTTTATTGTAATTGGTGTAATTTATGTAGTTGGTGCTTTGCTATACGAACCATCATAGTTGGTCGTATTATCGCTAATATGTTGAAAGCGGCAACATTCAATGTCGATGAAAATGCTTGTATACAAAATCTTTTAGATCTTGTCTCTCATGGAAACGCAATAATAGCAGAAATATTACGATTAAAAGGCAACGTTCCACCTGTATTCAGGTATATTTAAATAACCTACCTCGATTTATAGATATTGTTATGGGTTTTGGTTTGTATCAATTAGTGTTTTTGCAGTTTGGATACCAAAGAAGAGCAGACTAAATATGGGGATGTTGTTTTCGATTTCTCTTACTTCAAAAATTCGGATGTGTTGGAGAAGAAAATAGCAAACAGTCCGGTAAATAATTTTATTGATTTCTTACCTAAAAAAGTCTAATTGCATTTTCGATAATTATTCTCCTAACCGTCGCACTTTTAGGCATAGTTTATGGCAATTACCACCAGGCCCGGACTGGGACCATTTGGGGCCCTCCGCTAAAACCTGTAAAGGGGCCCCCTAACGTGGGGTGGGAGGGAGGGGGAGTTGGAAGATGGGGGGTCCGGGGGCCTCCCCCGAATAATTTTTTAAAATTAGGTGCTTGAAAACAATGAAAACGCGTTTCTACGCTATATTGGCACCTACAAAGAAGAAGAAATTCAGATTCGGTTTTTATACAAATATTATGATTTTCGACTTTGTTGACTTTATTATTTATTGAAATAAGAAATTCACAGTATTTTTAGGATACCACAACACTACTAAACACATGCTGTAGAACTGCCAATAATTATAATGGAGTTCTAAATAAAGGGCAGGATTGTATTCACACCAAAGCATTAATGAATTATGTCAAAATTATTTGTGTAGTAAAAATAATGACAAACGGATTTTAGGGATTAGAAAAATAATACTAACAAAAAAAAATCCTGTGTGTTTAACAGTTTACAATGTTGTAGTAAGAATAGAAGGGGCTTAACTTAACTGAAATGATTCGACATTTTGCTTCCCTAGCCCTAAAGTAACATTTCTTTGTAAGCAACTCACTTGTTAAAGCTACTTCATCTATTATTTTATTTTTGTCCAAATTATAAAATAAATCTCTCTCAAAATTAATAAAAAGCAGAGGTCCAACCAAGAGCAATCCTGTAAAAACGTCTTTGTTTGCGCAAAATATTTCTTCAATACTCATCCTCGCACAGTCTAAAATATCTAAATATACAATTTTGTAATGTTGAACTGTTGAAATAGAGTCAGTTTCATCTTTTGATTTTTCACCGGGCATTATAACTACTAACAAGACAAAAAAAAATTTGTACGTTTTGTGGGGCCCCTTCGGGGCCCCCTCGCGCCGGGGGCCCTCCGCGATCGCGGACCTGCGGACCTGGCCAGTCCGGGCCTGATTACCACACTTCGTTTCAACAATGCCTACAATAAACAACTATTTACTTGCACAAAATAGGTAATTAGTTAATTAAATCATTTATGCATATTTAGATGGAAAACGAAACTCACACAAATGTCAACCCGTACAAAAAAAAAATGAAAATTGCGACAAAGGAATCGTTTTTTACGGGATATTTTGAACTTTGAATAAAAATGGAATATTACTGTATCTTTTACCGGCTGAAGTTCGGTTTATGGGGGAAATTCCTAAAAAATAAAACTAGTTATTTTTATACTAATTTTGGGTCGGGGAATCCGAATCTGAAAGAATTAGGCGGCGGCAAGCAATATTAACTGAATTACACGACTTTAAAAAATTTTATACACATACAGGAAAATAGCCATTTTGGAAGCATTTTGATTCCTAGAAAATCAAACTAGTTATTTTTATACTAACTATGGGCCGGGGAATCCGAATCTGAAAGAATTATGCGGCGGCAAGCAATATTAACTGAATTACACGACTTTAAAGTTTTCTATACACACACACATGAAAATATTCATTTCGGAAGCATTTTGACACACGTAGTACGAAGATCATAGAAAAACAAGATAACATAGATGTTTTTACCACACAAAATTAAGTGTTGCCATTAAGCAGTAATATCAATAACGTAAAATAACATGTTTATATTTTAATGACCTACTTTTTTTATATATTTTTTACTCACTTTTGTATCACAAACCATGTTGCATAAACCCAGCGTAGCTGCTAAACTACTTGAAAACAGGGATGTTTTTTTGCCGTGACGCGAGCAGGCGGTATAAAGGGGCACAAACCATGTTACACAAACCTAGCGTAGCCGTTAAACTACTTGAAAACAGGGATGTTTTTTTGCCGTGACGCGAGCAGGCGGTATAAAGGGGCACAAACCATGTTACACAAACCTAGCGTAGCCGCTAAACTACTTGAAAACAGGGATGTTTTTTTGCCGTGACGCGAGCAGGCGGTATAAAGTGGCACAAACCATGTTACACAAACCTAGCGTAGCCGCTAAACTACTTGAAAACAGGGATGTTTTTTTGCCTTGACGCGAGCAGGCGGTATAAAGGGGCACAAACCATGTTACACAAACCTAGCGTAGCCGCTAAACTACTTGAAAACAGGGATGTTTTTTTGCCGTGACGCGAGCAGGCGGTATAAAGGGGCACAAACCATGTTACACAAACCTAGCGTTAGGTTAGGTTAGGTTACGCATTTTTAAGACTACGAATTTTCATACTTTTGGTTTAAGAATACGGCCGTTGAGATAGTCGTAATTCATAATATAGGGATAAATATTTTTGAGAGCTGGTAACACTGCCGGCACATGTTTTAGTACATTTCTTGTTTTTCTATGATTTTCGTACTTCGTGTGTCGTGATCCCCCATAAACCGAATTTTTTCCCTTTTACCATCTATCCAAACGTAATAAGTTGTTTCTTGTAGTAATTAATTTTAAATGTAGTGTAATTCCCCAAATCTGTGCTTAATGAAAGTGCGACGTTTTGTGGAATATTTACTGGAATTCGTTTTCTATTACATTTAATTTTCTTTTTTATATTAAGATTATGAAGGGTATAAAGAAGGGAAGTCTACATTGAAAAAGCAACATTTTATGATAATATTTAGTTCCTCCTTACTTCTTTTAAAATGAGTCTGCGCATTCCAAAACATTAAATTTGAAAACCAAATTGATTTGTTGAAAATGGAGAAAATCATCCATTCATCTCACTTGTAAATCGGGAATCTTTCAATTTAAAATCAACACGTCTGCCATCCATATGATGACTTAGCAGGGGTTCCCGGGTTCTTGGGGAGGTTTGTTCTTGGGTCAGGCCGGTTGAGGGAGATCCTTTAACCTCTCCATTCGGTCCAACTCGACCAAAGCCTTGCACTGCATTGGGCGGATTGGATTCATATCTCTCCTGGACCCCCAGCCTCATTACTTTTTACTTCCCAGAACTTCCATTCCTTCCTTTACTTGAAAAGACCCTCCGACGTCAGCCCTCAGGGAAATTATTTTCCTCAGCGCCTTATGTATGGAGTTAATGTAAACTATATCGAACGTGTCATAGGAATACGTGTGCATTGAACGAGTGCGCGAAAGCATATGACAACCCTGGAAATTCAAGATTGGAATTTACGCTGTCACAGAGTACCGTGCCGCGAGCACGACAATCTGAGTGCTGCTATTGGCTAGCGGAACAATGTGCATGTGTTGCCCCTTCCAAATGATTTGTCTACAACGCAATTATGTCCTTTAACTAACTAATCAATTGAAAACATTAATGAAATTGATAATGAATACGTGCGGCAGCCTCATTGGACTGGAAAACACATCTAAATAACTACCTAATACTTCCACAAGGGAGTCTAGACAGCAATGATCAACGCCAAGGAATTGGCTGTCTATTTACGTCACCCCCACCATGCGACCAGCCGAGCCACTATTGGTCAATTCTGAACAAAGGAAAAATCTGAATCGTGAATATTTACGACAGCGAATTCATGTTCCGAAAAATTTGGAGCTCAATTTCGAGAAATTGGGAATAATTTGGATCAAGAAATAAACATCATCACCTAAAAATGAGTATATGCTACAAAAACAACCCAAAAACTGACGTCTATCAGTGATTGTTGCACTTTAAGAAAAATATTTACTGTTTAAAATTGTACCTTATATCACATATGTATACTTGTACCTTTTCTTGTAAACACAATAAAAATGATGTGAGACTTTGGTATCCTAAGTTGGTAAGATCATGGCAAAAACTATCACACATAATTTTGACACAGCTGACTTCCAATCGTAGCGACCAGGGAAATTACCTAAAACAAGTACCTTAGAAAAATTAAGGAGGTTCTGTCCCCCAAAAGTCCGACCTGAGTTTGCCCTATAAAAATAGAAGTCAAACCGGTAGGAAGTCAGTTCAAAACTATCAGCCAAGAAGAAAGATACCAACTCAAGATACCAACAGTCTCCAAGTTCAAACCTCTTTTAAAGTGTTTTAGTCAGTCTTAGATTCAGTTTACCTATCCCAGTATCCCAGTAACCTAAAAACCCCAGTCTCCCACAGTCTCCAAAGTGAAAAATATTTATTTTAATCCAGTACTAAAATCAGTTTTGCCATTATACCTAGAAGCATTTTTTGTCAAAGTAGTAAATTCATTTAAAATACCAGTGGCGTTCCAAAATCCACTGGCGTACGAAACTCCATTGGCGTGTCATTGTGGCCAGCTCCCTATTATATTTAGTTTATGTACAAACGTCTAGTACATTTGGTCCTTCGAGCCGGATCTACACATAACACGCCTTCAGTCTTACCCAGTGGAAATGCCGTCTCTTCGCAGTAGCCGTAAGACCCCGACACCTTCCGAAATATCGCTGTCTAAACCTAACGCCCCGGGAACAAGCCGAAACATGCCAGTGGCACCCCGTCGGACCCCGGGCCCACGCACCGTAGACACCGATGAGACGCCATCCAGAGGAACCCGCCACGATCTATCCGGTGCGAACCCTGCCAGGAACCCTGACCTCATCACTCTTGACCAACCTGCTCCAGAATGTGTCGCCGAGAGCCTCCACGGATCCAACAGTAAAAGCAGTAAAACAACTTCTGAATCAACTGAAGACTCCCTGCGATTGCTGCGCCGAGAGATGCGCATTCGGGACAGACGTCACGCCAAGCAGACAGCCAATCTGCTCAGAGCCCTGAACGCTGCAACACGCCAAGCAGTCAGCCAACCTACCCAGGAGCCCGCACCAACCAGCCCGACCCTGCGAGCCAACCTCGGTCAGGTAGTAATTCAAACCCAGGCACCAACCGGTCCGTCTACGAACGAGTTCGCAACGAGATATGCCACTCGAGTACACACGTCAGACGGCCCGTCTACCGGAGAGTTTGCAACGAGATATGCAACAACTCAAGTGCACGCACCAACCGGCTCTTCTACTAATGAGTTCGCAACGAGATATGCCACTCAAGTACATAAGCCAGCCGAAGAGTTTGCAACGAGATATGCAACTACTCAAGTGCATGCACCAACCGGCCCTTCTACTAATGAGTTTGCAACGAGATATGCCACTCAAGTTCACAAGCCGGCCGAAGAGTTTGCAACGAGATATGCAACTACTCAAATGGACACACCAGCCGGTCAGCCTACCAATGAATTTGCTGTAACCGATCCAACCGGATACGCCGCCGCCGCCACCCAAGAGTACACACTACTGACGGGCCCTGCAAAGAACATCCCTACGGCCGAATACAGCCATATCGGACCCGAGCGCCCACTTTACAACACAGCAGGGTACCAGCATCAGCCAGCCTCCTCCGGCCAGGATTCCCCATTATTTACACCACCGCACACAGCCAATCAGACAGCACGGCACACCCGAGAATGGTTGCAGCATGGCAACGACCCACTGGCCCAGATCGCCTCGGTGATGGCGGAGGCGCTCCGCTCTTCCAGAACGCAAGATAGCCCCCGCACATTAGAAGATGATTCAAGAATGGCTGCCCTCATCGCCAGGCAATCCACAGCAAAAGATTTGCCTACCTTCTCCGGAGATCCCCTCGAGTGGCCCACCTGGAAGGCACAGTACGCTCAATCCACCGCCACCTGCCAAATGACTCCGAGCGAAAATCTCATTCGGCTGCAGCGCGCCCTCAAAGGCAAGGCACGAGATACCGTGGGTCCCCTACTAATGGATCCTGCGCAAGTCCCAGAGATCATCAGCGTCCTCGAGCAGCGATACGGCAGCGCTTACTCCATTGCAAAATTTATGCTAGACAAGGTTAAAAAACTACCTTACCTCACGACCGAGGTATCACTCGAGGACCTGGCAGATTTCTCCGGGACGGTACAAAACCTGGTGGCATCTCTCCGGATCCTGAAAACCGAAGGTTATCTCACCAATCCTGCATTACTGAATGACGTCACTGACAAAATGCCGAGTTCCCTGCGGCTGGCATGGCTAATCGAGATCCGCAAACAACACTCTCCGGCTACCATAACCCAGCTCGCTGCCTTTCTGAAAGAGGTTTCAAACGCAATTCCAAACAGTGGGATGGTGGACCACATACGATCTCGACCACGCCGTGAACAAATACATGCCGGGTACCAGGAGGAAGAAGAAAGTGAACGCATGCGACTTCTACCGAGCCATGAGCAAATACATGCCGGACATCAAGAAGAAATCAGGGATGGCCCAAAAGAAAAGATCGCCCCCATAAAACGCAAAGTAAACGAGGAACATACTTACCCTGGACCGAGCCGAAAAAGAAAAACAGCTGATGAAAGCTGCGCCCAATGTGGCGGCAATCATAAAACCCGCGAATGCAAAGAATTCGCAGCCAAAGATGTTGAACTCCGATGGGAAACTGTACGCATGGGAAGATTATGCCGCAAGTGCTTAGAAAAACACCACTCACGAAGCTGCAAAATAAACCAATGGTGCAAAGTAGGGGATTGCAGATCCCCACACCACCCCCTGCTACATAATCCCGAGTTCGTACGAAAAAGCGCCGTGGAAAATGTCAACTTGTGACGCCAGGACTCCGGACAGAGAGTACTATTAAAAATTGCGCCAGTCATATTAAGCGCTCCAAACAAAGAAGAAGTGTCAGTGTTCGCTCTCCTGGATGAAGGATCCACAGTAACACTTGTCGACACTGACACCGCAATACAAGTCGGAGCAAACGGCCCAGTTCACGGACTGCGAATCCACGGCGCGAAAGGAATGTGCACCTCCGACAATCTCTCCCAACGAGTGAGACTAAGAATACGAGGTGCAGGCAACAGTAATACATTCCACATATCTGCCAGCACAATAAGCAACCTCAACCTGCCGGAGCAACAGATCCAAGGAAGGTCGGTTGTCCCGAAGCTGCTAATAGGCCAAGATAACGCTCACCTGATCGTGTCAAGGGAAGTTCGTGAATGCAATGATACTACGCGAATAGCATCACGCACCGCACTAGGATGGATCGCTCATGGGGGAGTCAACCCCAGAGATAATAACACGACCACCACTTTGGCACTACAACCAGAAACGGCCGCAGACATACAGTTGAGGGAGCTAGTAAAAACCAACTTCGCCATCGACTCCCTCGGAGTAACATCAGCCACCAGAGTCAATGCAAGCGAACAACAGGCAATTGCACTTATGAATGCAACTACCCGTCCTCTTCCTGTAGGAAGGTGGGAAACCGGTCTACTATGGCGCAATCCAGAAGCCACGCTACCTGATAATCGGCAGTGTGCGCTGAAACGACTTCTGTCCCTGGAGAAAAAGCTAGAAAAAGACAAAAATCTAGCAGTGGCCTACAATGACAAAATAAATCAACTTATCAACAAAGGCTACGCCAAGAAGTTATCAAGCCATGAAGCTTCCACCACCACACCTCGCAAATGGTACCTGCCCCACTTTGCAGTAATCAACCCAAATAAGCCAGGAAAAATCAGAGTGGTGTTCGATGCCGCAAGCCGATGCCGAGGAACCTCCCTCAACGACCAGCTGCTTACTGGTCCTGATCTGCTGTCCTCCCTCCTGGGGAATATAATACGCTTCCGGGAAGGAAACATCGCTATTGCTGCAGACATCAAAGAAATGTTCCTGCAAATAAAAATAAGGCGAGAAGATCAGTCGTCCCAGCTATTCCTGTGGAGGACATCACCCCATCACGAACCAGACACCTATCAAATGTCATCGATGATGTTCGGAGCCACCTGTTCCCCAAGCAGTGCCCAATTCGTCCGAAATAAAGTGGCTGAAACATACGAGCACGAGTACCCGGCCGCCGCAAAAGCCGTACGCACCAAGTTCTACATGGACGATTACCTAGATGCAGCAGACACACCCAATGAAGCTGCTGCACTCGCCCAAAGTGTAAGTGCCCTGCTCGCGAAAGGAGGGTTCCACTTGACAAATTGGGCGTCCAACAGCCCGGCGGCCCTAGCTAGTGTACCTATAGAAGACCGTGCCAGCTCCACGATACAAATCAGCAGCGGAGGTCCGGAAACAGAGCGAGTGCTTGGTTTAATCTGGGACCCCACCACAGACCGCTTCCTGTACTCATTTCGTGAGGCAATCTCCCACGACACTGCCACACAACCTACCAAGCGGCAACTATTATCCATAGTAATGAAGATCTTCGACCCAGTCGGCTTCGTTGCCTGCCTTACCATCAGATCCAAGATACTACTGCAAGCAGTGTGGCGCTCAAGCGTCGGCTGGGATGAACCCATTGCCCCTGAACATGCCCAGAGATGGACAGACTGGCTAAACCTGTTGCACACGAACAGCATCTCAATCCCGAGACGTTGCCTCTACAACAAACTAAACAACGTAACACTACACCTTTTCTGCGATGCATCGGAGCAAGCTTGCTGTGCCGTGGCCTACTTTACCGAAAAAATAGATAGATCCTTACGAGTAACATTCCTTGCAAGTAAATGCAAGGTAGCGCCACTGAAGCCTCTCTCCATTCCACGCCTCGAGCTTCAAGCCGCCCTCATAGCAGCGAGACTAGCCCAGACGATCCAAAAAGAAAGCAAAGCCCTGATATCCCGCACCTGCTTCTGGACAGACTCCACAACTGTACTATGCTGGTTACGCACCGACCCACGCTCCTACTCAACCTTTGTGGCAAACCGATTGGGCGAAATAGACGAACTAACCAACATACCCGACTGGAAATGGGTACCCACAAAACTCAATCCCGCTGACATAGGAACGCGAGACTTAGAGGTGCCAGACTTAACACCAGAAGGAAGATGGTTTACTGGCCCAGCCTTTCTCACTTCCCCGGAGGGTGCGTGGCCAAAAGAACGGGCACCCGCCCACAGGCCTGACGACCTGACACTAGAAGTCAAACCTCACTACGTTGGCCTTGTGTCCACCAGGGGCGAAGCACTCCCATCAGTAGAGCGGTTCTCCTCATGGCATCGGCTGATTCGCTCCACAGCTTGGATCCTCCGATTTATCAGACGATGCAAGATGGGGCCCAATAAACCAGTAGAAGGCCCACTACTAGCCGAGGAGATAAAAGCAGCAGAACACAGATGGATCAAAAGGTCCCAGGAAAACGCTTTTACAACTGATCTACACATCATCCGACAAGGTAAAAAACTGCCTGCTGGCAGCCGCCTCAACTCCCTGAACCCCTTCTTTGGACCAGATGACCTACTACGAATGGGGACCCGACTACAAGCCTTGGAAAGAACAAAGATTGTGGCCCGAACTCCCATAATACTGGACGGCGACGAACCCTACACTCGACTTCTGATCAGTCACTACCACAAAAAGGCGGATCATCCTAGTACTGAGAAAACAGTAGCAGAAATACGCAATCATTTCTTCATAATACGACTACGCACAACAAGCAGGAAGATAACGCACGCCTGCCCCACTTGCTTCATACGACGCAGCAAACCGACTCCACCTCTGATGGGCGCATTACCACCACCCCGCCTGATGCATCACGTCCGCCCATTCACACACTGCGGGCTTGATTATTTCGGCCCTATGGCTATCACGGTCGGTAGGCATCGAGAAAAACGATATGGAGCCATCTTCACCTGCCTCTCGACACGCGCCATTCACCTAGAACTAGCCGCTTCACTGACTGCTGACTCGGCCATCATGGCCCTACAAAGAATGACCGCCCGCAGAGGACAACCAGCAGCCATATACTCGGATAACGGGACAAACTTTCACGGAGCTGACACCGAGATGAGGGACGCCTTGCTGTCAATAAGTCAAGACGCCAGAATGATTGACGCAATAGCTACCCAGGGCATCGAGTGGCACTTCATACCACCACTAAGTCCGCACATGGGGGGAGCTTGGGAAAGATTAGTACGATCAGTAAAGAAAGCCCTAAGCGCTACACTAAAGGAAAGAGCACCAAAAGAAGAAACGCTACGCACCGCACTTGCAGAAGCTGAGTTTGTGGTAAATAATCGTCCACTCACCCACATTTCAGTTGACCCACGTGATGAAGAACCTTTAACACCCAACCACTTTTTGCTAGGGTCAGCCGGGAAGCGCCCCCAATTATCCTTCTACGACAAAAAAGAAGAGGAAACATGCCTACGCCGCCAGTGGCGCATCGGACAACAACTTGCAGATACCTTCTGGAGGCGATGGCTGCGGGAATACCTACCTACCATGGCTGTCCGGCAAAAATGGCACCATCCAACTACACCAATTAAGAAGGATGACCTAGTGATCATTATGGACCCAGCACTGCCTCGAAACAGTTGGCCACGTGGCCGTATCATCGAAGCAATACCTGCAGCTGATGGACAAGTCAGAACTGCCCGGATCCAAACCAGTACTGGGATATACGTAAGGCCGGCAGTCAAAATCGCCGTCATTCTGCCTGCCACGCCAGCAACTGATGAAACTGTACCCTCTGCGAAGACACCCGATTCAAAACTCAGACATCGGAAAAGGACACGCCCGACGAAGTAGCTGAGCACAGTCGAGACTGCACTGAGGGGAGTATATCGAACGTGTCATAGGAATACGTGTGCATTGAACGAGTGCGCGAAAGCATATGACAACCCTGGAAATTCAAGATTGGAATTTACGCTGTCACAGAGTACCGTGCCGCGAGCACGACAATCTGAGTGCTGCTATTGGCTAGCGGAACAATGTGCATGTGATGCCCCTTCCAAATGATTTGTCTACAACGCAATTATGTCCTTTAACTAACTAATCAATTGAAAACATTAATGAAATTGATAATGAATACGTGCGGCAGCCTCATTGGACTGGAAAACACATCTAAATAACTACCTAATACTTCCACAAGGGAGTCTAGACAGCAATGATCAACGCCAAGGAATTGGCTGTCTATTTACGTCACCCCCACCATGCGACCAGCCGAGCCACTATTGGTCAATTCTGAACAAAGGAAAAATCTGAATCGTGAATATTTACGACAGCGAATTCATGTTCCGAAAAATTTGGAGCTCAATTTCGAGAAATTGGGAATAATTTGGATCAAGAAATAAACATCATCACCTAAAAATGAGTATATGCTACAAAAACAACCCAAAAACTGACGTCTATCAGTGATTGTTGCACTTTAAGAAAAATATTTACTGTTTAAAATTGTACCTTATATCACATATGTATACTTGTACCTTTTCTTGTAAACACAATAAAAATGATGTGAGACTTTGGTATCCTAAGTTGGTAAGATCATGGCAAAAACTATCACACATAATTTTGACACAGCTGACTTCCAATCGTAGCGACCAGGGAAATTACCTAAAACAAGTACCTTAGAAAAATTAAGGAGGTTCTGTCCCCCAAAAGTCCGACCTGAGTTTGCCCTATAAAAATAGAAGTCAAACCGGTAGGAAGTCAGTTCAAAACTATCAGCCAAGAAGAAAGATACCAACTCAAGATACCAACAGTCTCCAAGTTCAAACCTCTTTTAAAGTGTTTTAGTCAGTCTTAGATTCAGTTTACCTATCCCAGTATCCCAGTAACCTAAAAACCCCAGTCTCCCACAGTCTCCAAAGTGAAAAATATTTATTTTAATCCAGTACTAAAATCAGTTTTGCCATTATACCTAGAAGCATTTTTTGTCAAAGTAGTAAATTCATTTAAAATACCAGTGGCGTTCCAAAATCCACTGGCGTACGAAACTCCATTGGCGTGTCATTGTGGCCAGCTCCCTATTATATTTAGTTTATGTACAAACGTCTAGTACAGTAAACAATGAGTAGCACAGTGAAAGCATCGTATTAATTTTATTTATTTGTAGAGTCTCCAAGAACTAGACGATGAATTTAAAGAAACCAACCTTCCGATCATCACACGGTTCTACCTGGCCTTTGAGAATATCTACCAGTACTTGGCCGACCTAAATCTGTTCCTGGAGCAATTGTCTGAGGGAGTCTTCATTCAGCAGACCTTGGACACCATTCTGCAAGACAATGAAGGGAAACAACTGCTGGTGACATTGTTTTAACTGCCAGTTATAATTTGAAATTTTTATTTAATCGCTTGAGTGTTAGCTTATCCCTAGCAGATATCTAACATTTTTACCCGTCGAGTACCAGCTTATCCCTAGCAGATGTCTAACATTTTTACCCGTCGAGTGCCAGCTTATCCCTAGCAGATATCAAACATTTTTATCCATCGAGTGCCACCTAATCCCTAGCGAATATACAACATTTTTACCCTTCGAGTGCCAGCTTATTCCTAGCGGATATCTAATATTTTTGGGAGGAATGCAGATCCGGGCACAGTTTGGAAATGTAATAAAAAGGCACTTTCTAGATGAGAAAAGTGTGGAAAAGCAGAATAAAACAAAAATTAAGGCGCGCTCGGCAAAATTGAGGGAGATACAACCGTTCAAAGTATTTAAAATTTCACTTTACAAACTGATATTGACAGTTCGCCCGCCATTTTTTTATAACCTAATACGCTAAACATGGTTTGTGATAGAAAAGAAAGTGCCCCCTTCGTAGCGCCTGCTCGCGTCACGGCAAAAAAACATCCCAGTTTTCAAGTGGTTTAGCGGCTACGCTAGGTTTGTGTAATATGGTTTGTGATTTTGGCGTACTATTAATTCTGTATTAGGTCTGGGATCCAACATAAGCAATGAAAACATGGCGAACGAACTGTCAATATCAGTTCGCGAAGTGAATTTTTAAATACTTTGAACGGTTGTATCTCCCTCAATTTTGCCGAGCGCGCCTTAATTTATTTTTTATTCATCTTCTCCACACTTTTCTCATCTAGAAAGTGCCTTTTTATTAAATTTCCAAACTGTGCCCGGATCTGCATTTCACCCATATTTTTACCCGTCGAGTGCCAGCTAATCCCTAGTGAATATCTAACATTTTTACCCTTCGAGTGCCAGCTTATTCCTAGCGGATATCTAATATTTTTACCCGTCGAGTGCCAGCTTATCCCTAGCGAATATCTAACATTTTTACCCATCGAGTTCCAGCTTATCCCTAGCAGATGTCGAACATTTTTACCCGTCATGTGTCAGCTTTTTCCTTGCGGATAAGCTAGCAGCTCAACCACACTTGAATCGATTTTATAAAATTTATATTATTATTATATAGTATGAATGTAGCTTTCTTCTTTATCTATTCCCACAGTGTGAAAGCCTGTATCTCTACGGAGTCATGCTGTTGGTGTGTGAGACATACGTTTCGGGGCGCGTGCGGGAGCGCCTCTTGGTGGCGTGGCATCGCGCCACAGCCTCGCATTTGCAGACCAACCTAGACCGTGTCTGCAAGCTGCTCAGCGACACGGGCTATCGCTGCTCAGCAGGAGTCAGGAGGCCTAACCAGTACCCCGAGGAACTGTTCAGGTGAAGACTTTATTTTAACCATTTCATTCTTCTCTAGTAGGCACCTATTATTTAATTAGGAGAAAACACAGATACAGACATCAATTGACAAGAATATACAAAACAAAATAGAGAACTCGCCTGCATTCAAACTTTTTCTCACAGATTGACTTCTTCTTGTTTGGTGGAGGATAGATGGAATCTTTAGCTCATTATGAAGTGCTGTCAGTCAACGGCATTGGAAGTCTAATGCATTACTTATTTAATTTCTTTATTCTTATCTTACAGACGGGTTCCTATCGATGAATCCTTTGTGGAGATCATCATCAACCGGCTGAGAAGTGAAGATATCTACAATCAAGCCAGCATCTTCCCCCTCCCCGAACATCGCTCCACCGCTCTGGCTCCCCAGGCCGCCATGCTCGTTGTCTGCCTCTTCTTCTCTCCCAATACCCTCATGTTTGAGTCTGCCAAGATGAGAGAAGTTGTAGACAAATACTTCCCTGATAACTGGATTGTCTCTATTTACATGGGTATCACGCTTAACCTTATAGAAGCCTGGGAACCCTATAAAGCCGCTAAATCAGCAATGGCAAACACAATCAACACAAAAAATATAAAAGATCTAGCGCAAATTCATTCCACTCAGATGAAAAAGGTTATACCGCAAACGGCAAAACTGTTGCAAGAAGGTGTTCTAAAGGAAGAAAAGCTGTCTGACAATATCAATAAAATATTGAGTCTAATCAGAGAATGTAATGTCACACTTCGGTGGCTAATGTTACACACTAATCCCACCGTGATCCAGTACGATAATGTCAAGAAAAGTAAACAGATTCGAGACCAAACTATTGCCGAATCAAAGTACCAAGCCATGGAACTCTATCAACTTCTTATCAACACTTCTCTTCTGGAACTGTGCATCAAGGACATGCTTAAAAAATTACTCAACAATAAGGAGTTGAAATGGGAAGAACAAAAGAAGGATGCTAAAGAAAGAATTATCGAACTTGCTGAAGGTTTTTCTGCTGAAAAACTTCTACCTAGAGTTCAGAAGAATGAAAACCTTCAAAAGTGGTTCAATGCTATTGCCAAACAAATAGACTCCCTGAAGCATGATGATATGGCCGCATCTAGTAAGAAAATAATCCAGCTAATCCAGGCTTTGGAAGACGTGCAAGAGTTTCACCAGCTGGACGACGTAATGCAGGTCAAGCAATGGCTCATGGAAGCTCGCGAGGGTCTGAGAAACATGGTGCGGGGAGGAGGTCTCACGGAGGATAGTCTAGTCACGCTTCAAGTCTGTGCGGATCTCAGCTACGGCTGGTGTGTTGCTCAATCCTTCACGGCCTTAGGACGAGATGCTTTAAAAAAAGATCCTGCCCTAGTTTCACACTTGAGAGCGGTATTCCTCAAACTCGCATCAGCTCTTGAGATCCCTTTACTTCGTATTAATCAAGCTGCCAGTCCAGATCTCCTCTCTGTTTCAGAATACTACAGCAATGAGCTTGTGGCCTATGTCAGAGAAGTTCTGCAAATCATTCCCGAAACAGTGTTCAGTTTATTGGAGCGGATAATTGCACTGCAGACATCGGTCATAAAAGAACTGCCCTCCAGAGTGGAGAAAGATCAATTGAAGGAGTATGCTCAGCTGGAAGAGAGGATGGAAGTAGCGAAGTTGACACATTCTGTTTCCGTATTTACAAGTGGTAAATGAATATTACACTCGTACAATAATGCTTTCACATAATATATCAATATCTTTAACACGTATGTATGTTTTTATAGGGATTCTCAAGATGCGCAGCACTCTTGTCGGAGTGATCTGTATAGACCCCAAGCAGTTACTTGAAGACGGCATAAGAAGGGAGGTGTCACGTCTGGTGGGCGCTCGGTTGGGAGCCGCCTTGACCGGAGCATCTGGTGGAGATCTCGCCACAAGGCTGCAGCAGCTGGCCAAACACATGGATGGCTACAGGAGGTCTTTTGAATACATCCAGGACTACATCAATATACATGGACTTAAGATTTGGCAAGAGGAGGTGGGATTTAAAAAACGATATTTGATTACAAGTAACATTACACTGCCGTATTGATGTTTTACGTTGTTTTCTGATTCTCTATTAATTAACTGTTCAACTTCAAGTAACTATTTTCTGATTCTCTATTAAAAATGAACTTGCAATTGTCTACAATATCTTCATTGATTTTTCAGGTGTCCAGTATTATAAATGCAAGTGTTGAAGAAGAGTGCAGCAAATTATTAAAACTGAAAGCCGAGCAGAATAGTAATAACCTCAATGTATCTAACAATAAAAATATGTTTGGTTGTTTGATGCAGGACATTTACAATCTCGCTGATCCCAAGTAAGTTTAGTGCCCACTAGTACAGTCCATTCTGCTTAATTGGGATACAAACATTTCGTCCTAAATAAACGGCTGTCCCAATATAAAAGAAGTTTTTATATGTTTTTCATCTATTTTTCATACCCCTAAAAGTAAAGGGTGTTCCGCTCCGAAGAAAATTATTTTCCCCATACATTTTGTATGGAACGAATTCTCCTATTTTGAAAGAACTGCAGCAATATTGTAAGGGGTATAATATTGAACTGTGAACCGGGGGAGGGGGGAGGGGGGAAAGGAACTCAGGAAGGAGAAGCGAGACGGGGGAAGGGGAGAAGTGGAGTGGGGAGAGGGAGAGGGAACGCGAGAGGGGAAAGGATACGCAGGGAGAAAAAATTTAGATCAAGGTATGGTATACGCAGGGAGAAACAATTTAGATCAATTCAGCTAATAAGTTGACAACAGTTTTTGATTCTGAGGCGGTACAAAGTTCGCCGGATCAGCTAGTCTTATGTATAAAAATCTTGTGTCACCGTGTTTGTGGTCGCACTCCTCCAAAACGGCTTAACCGATTTAAAAAAAAAAATTTGTGTATATTTGGTAGGTATGAGAATAGGTTTTAAAGTATATTTCATCTCGCTAGGTGATTAGGGTGTCCCTATCCAGAAAAAATAATTATATTTTTTTGACAATTTTTTGTATTTTTTTATTTGGCATCAAAAAATACCTATAACCCCAAATTTTAACTCTCCTACTCCCACCCTCCCATTTTTTAATCGCGATTTTAGTATCTTTGTATGAACAAATTTAACCATCTTTCGTATTTCAAACAGAATGAAATTATTTGTTGTTGAATGACAGATGGCGCTACGTCCTCCTCATCCAATTTTCATCCACACATGCGCAAGATATTCATGAGAAGCATTGCGTCATTTTGATATTTCATTCGGCATCATGTTCTCGCGTGGGCAAACCATCGAGCTTATTTGTGTTGGGTAAAGACGGACTGACAAGAAATATCGTACACTCAATTGCTCCTCGAAATTTATACTGATTTTCTTTATTTCATTTTCCTACTTTAGTTGGTGTTTTTGTTTTTATCGGCGGTCACTGTCTACAGCGCTCCATTCCCCTTTCTGTCATAGATCCCTTCCCCACACGCTTACAATACATTAGTTATTTTTTATTTAACAACCAAAATATTCACTAGAAATAATTTATATGGCAGAACAACGTTTGTCATGTCAGCTAGTATTATAATAAAAATAATCTAAAAAATTACTTCTTACATGTGCGACAGTGTACTGTGATCTGAACAATTACATTGACGAACGTCGGCAGACGGTGAACAGGCAGCGTCGGTGAAGTCTACCGAATTACTGCCGAAATTTGTCCCAATTAAACAGTATGGTGTCCCAGATAACCAAAGTAAATTAGTATTGGTTTCTTTTCCGTGGGTTTTGGCCCAAATAACCTGCTGTCTTGTTAAACCGGTGGCCCAATTAAGCGGAATCGACCGTACTTACTAAAAATAAATATAGTTTATACAGCTAAAATAAAATAATGTCGGTTGGGGTAAATGCATCTATGGGGGCATTTATGAGCTCTCGGTCCGTTTCAGCTTTTGATAAGATCATGTTATGTCAAGCATAACAACATGATCGTTATGCTTGACAACTGATCACAATTAAATCAAAAACTAAAACGGATAGAGAGTCAGTACATCATTGGGAACATTCAAATGTAACAAATTTAAAATGGTGCTGATTGTCTATTTAATGGTCATTGAATGTGAAGAGAATTTTAAACTCCCAAACCTAAGCAAAAAACCTTGATACAATAATACATTTCAATTTCGTACTTTTTTTTCAGGACAACAGTTTACATTGAACACAACAGCGCCTGGTTCGATTGCAAAACCCACCAAGAAACCATGACGACCTCCGTTATAGCGTCTGTCCAGAGTGGCGTCGGAGCTGCAGGTCTACATGGAGTAGCAAAAGCTCTCGGCTGTCGCACCTCGTCCCGTCTGCGCCACCTCGTCCAGCTGTTGCCGTCCGTCTGCCACGCCTGCCCCAAGCCCACGTTCCCGCCGCCCAACTTCCTGGTGCCCCAACCGGGGAAGGTTTACAGCCAGCTAACTGGGAAGGTCGCCAAGTTCATGCCCCTCGTGCTGGACTGGCTGCTCGAGATCGGCACGGCTCAGCTGCTGATGAAGCATATCGCTTATAGATTAAATACTTCGTGCAAGTTTGATTCTTACCACTTGGAGGCGGCCCTGAATGCCGTCAATGAGTAAGTGTGATTGTATTATTCCTATTCATAAATCTATTAGAAAATTTAATTAAACGTTTTACTCATAAAGTTAAAATAAAAAATAAAATATTGTCGCATATTAAATAAAATGGATAAAGATTTATCCAGACACTATCTAGAGAGCATTTTTTTTTTTTTTTTTTTTTTTTTTTTTTTTTTTTTTTTTTTTTTTTTTTTTTTTTATTATTTCATAAATGATTAAATATTACATTTTTGGCCATTTTTGACTACCATACTAGGCTATTGCCCGTGTTGTGGTAGTCATACATATAATATAATTTTATATAAACGGATAATAAAATATAAGAAGCGAAAAGAAAAAAATTACATATTTAGGGATAAATAAAACTAAAAACAGATAAAAATATAAGAATTGCAAGTTATCTATTAAAGAAAATTTAAAGAAGATTGAAATAAACATTGGTGAGCATTATTCTTCTTGAAATAAAAATAGAAATAAAATTTGGTTAGTAATCTTCTGCACGAGAGTATATGTTTGTAGTCATTTTTGATATTCGTTCTATGAAAGAAATTGGAAAGAGTGTTAGAGAAAGTAATTTTTTGTTTAATTTTTTTAAAAAAGCAGTATTAAGTTAAAGTGATTGATTAATTAAATTTGTAATATTTTTTTAATTAATATTAATATTATTTGTTTTTTATTGTAATATTAAGCTCTCATGTGTTGTTTGAAGAAATCTCTTCCCTTTTCAAATATCCAATGATTGATACGGGATTTAAAGAGAGATTTAGAATTATGTGACTTTATATCGACACTCAAAGCATTATACATTTTAGGAGCGATATACCAGAATTGTCGTTGAGCGAAAGAAGTTTGAGTTTTAGGGACCACGCAACCCAGGTTTGCTAAGAAGCGTGTGTGTGCTTGATGTTGTGGAGCCACCAGTTTAGTTCGGGTTTGAATCTTGCAATCATACATAAAGATAGTTGCCAATAATATATGCGTTAAAGAAAATGAAGATAATGTAGTTGGTTCTTAGTCGAAGTATGGTACAGTTAAACATGACTGAATTTCATATCGAAACCGTGGCGCAGTGGTTAGCGAGTTTGCCCGGAAAGCAAGAGGTCCTGGGTTCGAGTCCCAGAGGTGTCAATATGTTTTTCTGATTTTTCTGTTTCCAGGTTTTCGATTGAGTTTCGCTTATATTGTCTTCAATTATTTAATTAAAACTATTCAGAATTGTAGAAATCGCTTTATTTTTTTATGTTATGCCGCACAGGAGTCCCAACTGTCTGGAGCCATTGAGACTACGGCATACCCAATTGGGGTATGTTGTCAGACTGAAGGTAGTTCCTCTTCGTAGGAAGAGGAAGGTGGGGAATTACCTGGCTATTCAGTATCTTCCACCCTGGAACGTGCTGCAAATATACAACTATATTATTAACTGAATAAATCGTGAAATAATACAAATTAATCACATAAATTTTTTTAGGTTAACACAGCAACGGAGCTTTTAAATGGCCATTGACTATTAAAAATCAGAAAAAAATTCTTATTCTTTAATTCTTATCTAGTCAAAGTCTGATACGAAAGTCAGTTCGTGCATAATAATTCATCTCCAACAGTGAAGATGAATTATCTTTTAGTGAGCAGATAGATTACTTATGTTACTATAGGGGTCGTCCATTAATCACATGAGACTCGAAAAGGGGGGGGGGGGGGGTTCGGAAAAAATCACGAAATATCATGAGGGGGAGGGGGGCTATATTGAAATATCACGTGCATTTATCTTTTGTTGAACGCACGATAACTTTCTGAAAATTTCAATATACTTTGTACTAAAAAAATACACGTGATTTGGGTACGGGGGGGGGAGGGGGGGTAGTCTTAAACCTCACCACATATCACCAGGGGGAGGGCGTTAAAAGTTGCTAAAAAAAACCACGTGATTAATGGACGACCCCATACCTTTAAAAATGAATGATATTGCTTTTAACAGGCAGGTAGACACAATTTTTTTGTAGAAGTTTGCATTATTTAGAACTAGTGAGTTCCCGGCATGTGTTGCAATCCGAATTAAATAAAGAAATTGCTTCTCCCTGCGTGTCCTTTCCCGTGCGTCCCCGTTCTCCTCCATCGTACCTCTTCCACCTTCCCCGCCTTCCCCCCTCCCTCATCCTCCACCTGTGAAGCCCTCTCCTTCGTTCCCTTTCCCCCCTCCCAGATTCCCCTCCCTCTCCCTGCTGCTAAACTATATGAAATACACAAACTTTTAAACAACTTGCACGCCACCTATTGCAAAAATTTTATACAAACTTTATCATGCCAGAGCTCACTAGTATATATAGAAACGTTTGCGGAGGTGCGCAAAACAACTCGCCAAAGTTTCATCGCAAACGGATAAGAGTATAGGAAATAATTTCATAACGCTAGATCTCACTATTATATGTAGAAACTATCGAGGGCATGCGCACATCAAATCACCAAAGTTTCATCGCAATCGGATGGATGAATGGATTAGTAACGCTCAAGGGACAAACAAAGAAAGGGAGGAATGCAGATTCTGCCAAAGTTTGTTTTTTGCCAAAAACCATGTTTTCACCGCGTTTTATGTTGAGAACTTTAATCTGGAAGGTGAAAAAAAGTGCGGAAAGCAATAGAAAATTTTTTTTAATAAGTAATTAATTTTCAATTGCGTTAAATAAAATTTCACTTCACGAACCGACACTATGACAGACCGGCGGGTCCCAGCGGGCATTTCATCACTGTTGGTATCCCTGATACAAAGACGAGCTAAATACGATTGTAGCCGACTTCGTGGGATAACTGATGAGGCGCGTAATTATGAAATTTGTCTAGCGGGCTTGTGTATGTTATCTTTACTTTAAAAAACAGCTTACGTTTTTGAATGGTTTGTTTGGCTATCGCAGGGTTTGTGTAGCGGGCTTGTGTATGTTATCTTTACTTTAAAAAACAGCCTACGTTTTTGAATGGTTTGTTTGGCTACGCAGGGTTTGTGTAGCGGGCTTGTGTATATTATCTTTATTTTAAAAAACATCCCAGGATTTGAATGGTTTGTCTCCATTCCAGTACCTGATTAGAGGTTGGTTTACATTATATTATTAATTTTGTTTTTCATAATTACGCGCCTTATTATTTATCCCACGAAGTCGGCTACAATCGTATCTGGCTCTTGTTTGTAGGTCTGGGATACCAACATAACAGTGACAAAATGGCGGACGAAGTGTCGTAGTATCGGTTCACAAAGTGTAATTTTATTTATACTTTAAACGGCTGTATCTCCCTCAATTTTGCCGAGCGCGCCTTAATTTTTTTTTATTCAGCTTCTCCACACTTTTCTCATCTAGAAAGTGCCTTTTTATTAAATTTCCAAACTTTGGCAGAATCTGCATTTGACCCCAAAGAAACATTCATTTTTATATATTAACATTTAATCATCATTTTAATCCGATGATTATGTCCATTCTCCAGTTTATGACTATTTACTGTTAATATATTTATTTTTCAGGGCGATGTTGAACGATGTACGGACAAACTATATGGACCCTTCCAAGCCCTATCCCCACAAAGACTTTCTATTTGAAGTGAATGAGTTGATGGAGAGGGCGGGAATCAGCCAACCATATATGAACATCTACATAAAAACCAGCAATGATCACATTGCATATCTCACCTTTTTGATAGTCATTTCGCATCTGAAAAGACTGGCCTACTATGATAATCTAGGTTAGTATAGCATAATATACGAGGGCTGTACGTAAAATAAGGTTTCCAAGGTGCTGCGGTCCTGAGGAATGATTTTATGCGTGATCTGGCAACACTGGCATGTAGCCTGGTTCCCCCACGCCTTATCCCTACCATGCTGCACTCTCCGAGACGTTTAGTCTCGGCGTAGCAGCTGTTTGCGATGAAGCTTCCACTCGCCGCACAATTGCCGCTAATTGTGAATTACTCTCTGTAATTCGTTTTTTAAACAACCGCGACGTTGGTGAATCTGAATGACGTCACTGACAGAATTGTTCCTTTATCTCTCGTGTCATGTAGTGAACCCAGGTCTTGTTCCCAGTCACAATTGAGTCCAATAATTCCTCGTCATCAATGTCATAGCACTCAAGAAACACGCGAGCTGCTTCAACCCGTCGTTGTTTGTGATCTTCGGTGAGCATTTTTGGGACCCACCTTTCCCAGACCTTGTGGCATGCCGTGTACTCGCTAATATTATATAAAAACACTTATATACAACGTATTTCTAAATATTCCATTCAGGTAAAAATCACCAATCCTGAAATGCATCTATTTATTTTATTTATTATTATTATACTGACATTTCAAAATGTACAAATTTTAAAAACATGTAAATCTATTTTACCTTCATAATATATCCTAACTTTTAACATGCAGTATCTATTTCAAACTTTGTTGACCTTTGCCTGAACAGGGGCATTATGTAATAATTTTTAAACCAAAATCTTTTGTATAGCTTGTTATACTTCTATAAGCATCTATCCTATCTTCTACCTCTTTCTTTGTCCTAAACAGGTATGAATTAAGGCGGATCTCTTCCGATCATTTAACTTAAACAAATGCTTTGACTATCAACATTTTTTGTTTTCCGTCTCCTCCGTTTGTTGAAACACAGTTGAAAGATTGGGGAGAAGTTCGCGTGGTCTCACACAATTTGGCTAGTGGTCTGTGGTAATGACCTGTCCACGCGTACGCAGTGAACACTTGACTTTTGACATTTACATAAATGTTAAAATGCGTTCTGATGAAAAAGAGATGCTACATCCAATGACGTTATATAAATAAATAGACTCGCCATAGTCTCATATACTCACAATATAATGTGGAAAGTAAGGAACGCTCTTTTGTTTTCATCGATTTTCAGTATACTTTCTTAATTCAAAAGTTTATTCCTGTGTGATAAAGATAGACAATCAAATAATGTGTGTGTATGAATGCAATGAATATAGGAGCGGGCGGCGTATTGCTTGTCACTTTTTGATGGAATGTTCGCTGTCTTCTTTTCTTGAGGCCCACTAGAATAAAAGGTCCGGCTGCCTGTCGGAGTTTGATATGTCGAGCTACATATAAATACAATAGGGCAACGACAGTTTTCAAATGGTGGCGATTGTCATCAATACTTGTTAGAACTACTGATTTATGTTTTGTTTTACCGCAAACAAACAAATAAACAAAAAGTGTTTAGGCTGATTAGTCTACTTTAAAACAGTGAAGTTTACTTAGCAACAGAAATTTGGCTGTTGCGCGTCCAGACCCTTTACTTTAGTAGGACTTGAATTTTCTCTAATGACGTGTAAAACTGCGAGCGGGAAACATGAATATTAATTGTAATATTTATAATAATCGATAATATTAAGTAATTTGCGTGTACTTACACATGAAATGTTATTCATTCGCCTTTACTATTATTTGCCGAGTAATTGAAACCTTTTCTCATCACACAGGAGGGCATTTTGGCACTTTTTAAATGCAATTTACTTACTGGTAAGACGCAACCTTACTCGACGCATAGCAGTTTAGTACTAAAGTACTAGATATAGAGACCGGTACAATTGTCTTGCCTTTGTCTTCCCACTTTGAGATTTCTACCCCTCGTCTAATAGTATGTAACGTCATAGGCTACATCAGGGAGAAAACACAGATATTTTAATAGATATTTATTTATCAGGAAAGATTTACGACTATCGATTATTGCACAACCTAAGAGTGCGTACATAATTACGTAGACGTCAAACGTCGAGTTCTGATGTGAAATTTAGCGATAAGATTGTAGACGAAGTATCAAGGAGAACACGCATTTCAAGTTAGACCTTGCTACCTACCTCGAATTTTTATTAGGTATTTATTTATCTGGAATTGAAAATAGAATACCGATTTGAATTGGTCAATTTCTTCCTTGTCTCTGAAACCGATTTATAAATTAATAGACTTTATTTACAAGTGAGTTCACAAAAGAAATAATCATTCATTATGACAATGATTATTAGGTTCGCACAGTTGACATAACACCAAAAAATTCATTCGATTCATTCTCCGCTACTGTCCGTATGGAACGGCAGCTGTCAAAAAATGAACTAATCCCCCCGCCAGCCCCCGCCTGCATTCCCGCTTCATCCGGGATGGGAATGTTTTCATCGCGCATGGAAACACAACAAAAATTGTCAATAGTGATGTTTAAAGGAATGTCACGGCAAAAGTTAATGGTGGAGCTCGCAAGAGACATTTTGGAGAAACACTTTGGAGAAACATCATATACAGGTCCTGTGCAGGTGCAATTGTGGCAGTTTGCATCGGATGCAGACTTGCCAAGGTGCCAAGGCGCCAAGGAGTCGAGGTGCTGATAATATCTAACACCTCAAAGCGTCTTTCAGGTTTTTTTAAGTGCCGTTTGGCTCAGGGCCGGCCCTATATGTACAGTTTGTCAAATAAGTGTAGAAAACATAGGAGGGCTCCAATGTCGTCCATATGGCAATGCTAAAAATATAATCATGGTGTTAATCTAAAGCTGTGTTACCTATATTTTTATTAAAAATTAAAAAGACATAAAAGTGAAAAAATATTTTTTCATTCCACTGATCGCATATAGGTATATTATTATTATATCTTTACAATTTTATGTTAACATAATGAAGAATAATGATATTTCAATAAAATATAAAGCACACTTTAAAAATTGCTCGCATTTATTTAATATTAGCTTAAGTACCTACTAGCGTTTTCCAGGCTTTAGACCATGTCTCTAATTTTAGATCTGAATATATTTAACTCATTCAGATCTAAAAGTATTATAACTAAACTCACCATTAATGATTCTTCCTTTCTACCTACTGTTAAATTCAAATTTATGTTAAATTAAATGGAAGCCAATCACATTGTAAAAAACAATTTAATCAAATTTATATCATTAAGTAGGTACCTTAACAACAGTGCTTCCTCGTTTTTTTTTTTTAGGAACAAAAAGTGTATTTTTAAATGTTTATACGGTGTTCTGTATTTTCAGCGTGATTGGACTTTAAGAATATTTGACAGGTAAATTGGTATTGCCAGCCTACAAATTTTGTAGTTCCATTTTTTATATTTTCTACTCTTATTTGACAGACTCTATATTGCTAAGAAAATGTTGTTATGTATCAAGTCTATATGTCAATGTATTTGTAATAATTTTGTTTTAATCTTCAGGTTGCCTAACTTCCCGACGTTCCAATGACCAGCTGGACGGGGCACCGTTCGTAGTTGGAGTGGCCACCCTACTGAGGCAGCACAGCAGTAACTCCATCAAGCAATTTGTCCTCCTTCTCTCGCAATACACCACTTCCTACGCTGAATTGGGATTGAGGTTTGCCGACTCCGTTCATTATTCCTATAATCACAACTTTCAGCAATAACAGTGATTGAATATGGTTCTTTATTTGGAACTTGAATTTTCAATTTGGGGGCGGGTATGGGTACCGCCACCCCGGGAACCATTTATCATCCATAGATTCACTACGGTTGGTGCCCGAATTCATGGGGTGGGGTTGGTCTAGGTCTTGGCGGCGAATGCAGTAGCGGGCCGGATCGAGAGAAACTGGTTGAGGGAGACCTAATCTAGACCTCTCCAGCTGGACCCATCGCCTTGCACCGCAGGGGAGGGATGGATTTATACGACCATCACTCCTGTACTCACTGAGCCCCAGATTCCTACCCATCCCTCATACCTTTTTCCTTCCCAGATCTTCTTTTCCCTTAAAAGACCCTCCACACAGCATCCCCAAACATGACATAGGTCTTGAGGAATTTTTTCCTTAAGGCTTCCTGTGTAAATGTTAAAAAAAATGCAGAACTTTAGAATCTGCAAAAACGTGCAAGTTGAAAGAAGAAGAATTTATTCCTTAACTTGCCGTGCCGAGGTGAAAGGATGCTTTTACATTTCCTTTCTCTTGTGTGGTGTGAAAAAGCTGACTGGCACAGACTGCTCCAATTGCGCTGGCTGCTGCTCAACACATCCCAACTGCTCCCCTCTGGAGCCAGTGAGACTATGGCATCCCCAATTGGGGTATGTTGTGAGGCTGAAGGTAGTTGGGAGGAGAAGGAGATAGGGAAAAGGAAAGTGGGGAAGTACCTGGCTATTCAGATCTGGTCACCAAACACGGCCAAAGCCATTTCAAGCAACTTTTCAATTCTGAATGATGGTCTTTCACCAGGGCGATACTGAGAGAATCTTCCACTCTGGAACGTGCCGGAAAATATACTACATATTATTTTAAATTAATAAATTTTGAAATAAAACAAATTAATAAAATAAAATATATTTGCCACGCCGGGATTCAATCCCGCAACCTTCGGATTGCGAGTCAAGAGCCTTACCGCTGGATACCCAGGAAATGAAAGTCCAAAACTGCAGCATCCTTACGATACCAGTAGATCTTTAAATTTTCAAAGTGCGTTGGTGATGACATACCTTACTGCAGTGCATACAATATAAAAAATAAAATAAAAATCATGGCAAGATAGTTGATGGCACAACAGTTCAGTTCAGATTCAATTGTCTATTTTGCTAGTCTTTTTCTTATGCAGGCGCCAGACAGAAGTTCAAATAAGTGATCACTTCTTTGAAGACTTTGCGCACACATTTGGTCACATATTGTTGTATCTGCCAGACATGTGTCAAAGTTTTGATCACTCCTTTGAGCTCACAGTTTTCAAATAGACTTCACACAACATGGTCGACGATTTGGTCGACACAGTTTGCTTATATTATTTATGTGCGTCTAATTATTTATATTATCTAATTAATTTATCTAATTATATTTATCTAAATATATTTATCTAAATATATTTATCTAAATATATCTATCTAATTAATTCTTCGATAGAGCAAGGTATTGAAGAGTGGTGTTTAATTCGGTTCCAGACGTCATTGATGTTATTTCGATTTTTATGCCCTTTACGTTTCGGATCCCATATATCTGGCTCTACTTGCATCAACTCTATAAACTCGAAAACGCTCTCATTATTCCACTCCATCGTTAGTTCGTTTGGCTGTCCACGCACGACTACTCTCCACGGCGACGCTCGCGCAACTGAGCTTCGCGCAGTGTGGCAGGCACACAAACTTTGAACTTTGATGTGTGCTAAAAAACCGACACGGAACGGCAAAGCGCACTTAAGTGATCACTTATGTGACAACAGTGTCAAATGCCCGTGCCACACGTGTGAACACTTGTTTGATCACTTCTTTGAATTCGTGTCTGGCGCCTGCTTTAGAGCAACCACCAAACTAGGCACTATTATTATTTCCAAAACATTTGGGACCTGTCGCACTTGTGATATAACAAAAATCTTCACATTTACTTCAAGGACTGAGACTTTGAAGATTGTTTCTTCTTCTTTGTAGAGTGGGGATAGTTAGTGAAGGTCAAAGAAGGATACTGATGGTGGGTTTCTTCATTTACCGAGAATGATAAATGAAATGCTAATTGTAAAAGTAAACGGTCAAATGCATAGAAATTTCGTTTAAATTTTAAATTTCGATCGTTTATTTTTACAATTAGCATTGCATTTAGCATTCTCGGTAAATGAAGAAACCCACCCTGAGATTATTCAGCCAGTCGGCAGCATCGAAAAGGGACATTCTTTTGCTGTTTCTTCTGTTAGGTTGCATATCCAATGTTACTGAACTCTTCCAATCTGTTTCCTTGACCGAGTTCTGTGTGTTATGTGTTTATAAACTTATAATATTTTTGTAATCTTTACAGTTTAAAAACCCCTGAGCTATCGGCAGAGGCTTCTGTTGCCTTGAGGTTTCTGGAGCTGTTCTGCCGTGTCACTGGTACCCCTCACAGCTTCATGGAGGCTGTCATACCGGCCAACATCCTCACGCAGCATCAGTTCATGACCACTAAGACCATTTAAAAGAAATCTACTAATGTGCATAACATTTTAAGTGAACTTGCTGATATAAGATTAGCCATATTATACAGAAGCTATCAATACAAATTATACAGTTTGACTTATTAGATTCTTACCGGTTCAGCATTGATGTGGTTAAGCCACTTGCATCAGAAGGAATAGATTTTCCCTAACATGAAATCCGGGTATCATTGCGACGAGCCGGAGTCAAACGGCGCGACCATATTTTTGGCACCATGAAGGTTCGAGAATGCTTTGAATAATCTATAACAAGAGATACATTGAATGCAGAAGAGCGCAAAGCAAAGTTTGCTCAAGTAAGGCAATGGTTTACAGCGCAGTCTTTTGTGGGACTTTTCTGCGCAGGATCGGAATGTTGTCACCCAGCAATTTGTGCGCCATTGTAAAAAGAACTAGTAATTCGTAAGATTTTATTTTCTTGCACTAAACGGTGATATTACAATGCGAGGTGCCTGTACATGGTTAGATTAATTTATTAACAGATCACTGACAGGACACGCCCACGCCACTCCCCCCGCTCTGCGCAACTTGGTTTGTTCCCCTCGCCTCTCGTACATCTTCCTTACTACTGTCTGTATACGTTGCCTGGATGTCTTTTTCTTCTCAATATTTTATTCACCAGATTTAAATGTCCGGGTTAAATTTTCCCCAAAAAAAAAAAAAAAAAAGGAAAAAAAGAAGGAAAAACTAAACCCTTTCACACACTTCCCCAAATGATCATCTAGTCAACCTACGCTATGCAATTGCACTATATAAGTATTATAAATACAAGAACAACATGTCAACCTACTAGAGACCAAATGGGAATATAATTCACCGACTCCAGATATTTTCATATCAGAGGGTTCGGCTCTGTGGCATTTCTAATTGAACCTATAAATCCTACCGATCCCTCAATATAAATATTAAAAACCCCTGAGCTATCGGCAGAGGCTTCTGTTGCCTTGAGGTTTCTGGAGCTGTTCTGCCGTGTCACTGGTACCCCTCACAGCTTCATGGAGGCTGTCATACCGGCCAACATCCTCACGCAGCATCAGTTCATGACCACTAAGACCATTTAAAAGAAATCTACTAATGTGCATAACATTTTAAGTGAACTTGCTGATATAAGATTAGAAATTATAGGAATTTTTATTTTTATAAATTAACTATTACTTAATTACCAAAATACGGATATGATGTAATAATTTAAACATTCCACATAAATATCTACAATATATATATTTTTTTAAATATATAAGTAATAGTATGCTGAAAACGAATAAAGTGTATATTAATTATGAGTAAATAAAAACCTTATTTATTTTTATAAATCTATGTTTTATTGATAGAGGATTTAAAACTATAACAAAATAAACCCAAATTAGTCTTACAGTAACTATTTTAGTTCTCAGTGCCCAGCCAAACAATAAACATAGCCAACAAACAAACAAACAATAATAATGCACTTTTGGGTATTTAACAAACTTAGGTCAAAGATGATTTTATTGAAAGTAAAAATATAATGAGTGGAATTACATTGCAATAATGTACATACATAAACTAAGGCTGGAAATAAACGGACTGTTGCAACAAGCAATCGATATTCGAAATACTTAGATGGCAATGTCGTTTTTTCTGTGAGAACTATGCAGTCACTCCTTAAAGCTGTCAATAAGGACTGCTTGAAGCAGTCCATGTTTTTCCAGCCTAAGTACATGTGGATTCTCTTGTGGAGTGTTTTGAAATTAAAGAAATTGCAATTAGTGCATCAATTTTTTTTTTTATCACGCATTTCGTCCATGCAGTATGGTTGTTGCACTTCGACAATCGACTCACTTTCATTCCATATCTCCCTTTGTTTCTATAATCTATTTTCAAAATCCTAAAGGGAAAGGTTACATTTACATAGTAGAGGCTGTAAAGCTGCAAAAAAGGAAGAAGTCAAATTAACATAATTATTTGAAACTGTTAAAAAATATATTTAAATAACCCTTTTTTGTTAATTATTTTTTCTTTATTTTCCTGAGGCGTGCACAACTTTAAAACCTCTTTGGACTTCAAGCTCCTGCTAACTTTCAACAAAATCAGTAAGTAAAAATATGTGATATTGAATTGCTAAATTAACATATAAGTTAGATATGTTAGAAAATAAGTTTTGTCATCTAAGTTAAATGTTGATTGGTCCCAAGACATATATAATACAATGGACCTTATATGGATTTAAAATAAATTACACAATGTAGATACATTATGTATTTGAAGTAGGATTTATATTACCTTAATTAAACGACATCCATATGACACATTCAAACCTTTCCCAGAAATCTGAGAATATGATTCCCTGATAAAGATCGGGGAAGGGATTTATTCAATGGTAATACATACTTTATATGTCTATATGTAAGAAACAATTCAACATTCGTTAAATTCATAGAGCGGGCATTCTGCTGCCGGGAAAGGTAGCGAAATAATATCATTGTGTATGGTTGGAAAACGGTAATAGCAACATTGCACATTCGTTTGAAAACAATCAAAACAACGAAATAAAAATACACATCTGTAAGATGTACGCACGTTTCGAAAGATATTCATTCCTTAATATAACGATATTAACTCAGTCAATTTTCAATATTTATTTGCACTTTATTATTATTTTTCAAATATTATACACATCCTGTAAGATTCAATACATTGTAACTGCAAAAAAAACTGTTCTTTTATCCACTCGAGCGATGGCATATTTAAAAAGAAATGCCTGAGTGATGGAGATTTAGCGTAGGGAGTGTGGCGAACCCATCGCTCAGGGAGTGGAAAACACAAACCTGCAATAGCCATCCCAAGCCAAGGTGTGAGCTACCGTGCTCAGGCTGAATGTCCTGAGGAACAGCGTCACGAACGGTGCCTCCGAGAAACAAGGTCACATCTCGGAGTATTTAGACCTCACTCCAGCACTCAGGGCTCTGCTGGAGTGGACCTTCTATTTCCCTGGTAACTCGTGGGACAAAAAAAAAAATTGGACCATTCGAAAACTAGGGGCCTTTTGGGAACCTAGGAATGCTGAGACCACCTCTGTGCTCTGTGGATTTCCTTCTTGGGGCCGTAGGAGGAACTAAGAGGAGAAACCGTGGAGAGGTGAGCTTAGGCCACCTCCATGAACTCTTCCCTTGTGGGGCCTTCAAGGAACCAAGGGGAAGGGCACCCTTCCAGCGCGGGGCCTTTATGGAACCAAGGAGGAGTGAAGTGGAGTGATAATGTCCTCTTCCCATGTGGGGCCTTCGAGGAACCATGTAGGAGTGAAGAGGAGAAATGAGGCCATCTTGGTGAATTCTTCCTCTGTGGGGCCTTAGAGGAACCAAGGAGGAAAGATGAAGTTCTCTTCCCTCCTGGGGCCCTCGGGGAACCAAGGTGGAGTGGACTCTTCCCTTGTGGGGCCTTTAGGAAACCAAGGGGAGGTGGACTCTCCGTCGTGGAGCCTTCGGGGAGCTAAGGAGTGGAGAGGAGAGATGAAGCCCTCTTCCGTCGTGGGGCCTTCAGGGAACCAAGAAGGAGTGAAGAGGGTAAATGAGACCTGGGAAGACACATTGTCGGACCAGAAGATATAGCTTCATTTCGAATGACAATCCTGGTGAACTTTATAAAAGGGACTGGGTTACTGTCAAAGGAATGAGGTAAAATGGGAGATAGTACAATGGGTCTATGGCCTAAGTGCTCTCGGGAACTATATATATGTAAACCGTCTCCGATTATTTAAAAAAAAAAAAAAAAAAAAGATGGAGATTTCCGAGCATGGATTCGGCCACGCTCATTCCAAAAATTATACTAGACAGTGACCTTCCTCTTGCTTTGAAGGTCCAGTGTGCAAAATGTCATCAGTCTCAGAATAAAACTGTAGATTAGTATAAAAATCAAATCCGCTGCCCGCTACGGACACTCCTCCTCATATAAATAGAAGATTTAAAATGACGTATACACAGACTACACGATAGAAAACATTATCTAGAATATTTCATGAGAGGAACATTATCAAGCCAGCGACTAAACATATTAGCTGGTTCCGGGAAGTTAAAACTAAATTAATAAAAATCAACTGCCTACTACAGCTTTCCAAATTTGGGTGGACATCGCTCGAGTGGTTAAAAAGCTATTTTACTACCCGGCACAGCCCGAGTTTACTATACATATTTTTTTTATATTATGGAAGAAATAATATGGCGTCCTGTCGTATCTTTTAACAGTTAAGTGATATTTCAAAGTTCAAGGTGAGATAAAATCTGAAAATGATTGCCTCGACTCAAAATACCAAACGGAAAAAAGTTTAAAGATACCATCATATCCCACCATTTGAAAGATTTGTTTCATAATTTTTATAAAAACATACATATTTGCAATCACTATAATATTTCATATACGGAAAATTCAAATATGTAAAACAAATCAAATTTATTTTTGGTCTAACCAATTCAAATATAAAACTTGTAAATAATATGTACCATTTTTTTACAAAATGTTCAATATATAAAAAATTGTCTCTTTTAGTACAGATTTATAAAATATGGAATCAAATAATAATATACTTTATGGAATCTTTTTTTTTTCTTACGAACCTTTGATTAAGTATTTTTTTCTAATAAAAAAAATGTGCTCCTCAATGCTCATCGACTGTGCAAGAAGATAAATTTATAAACTCCAAACAGAATCATAAAATTTAATATTGTACTCTGTGTTAAAATGTTCTAACTTATTTTTTAATTTAATAAAAAATAATGTGAAAAATAATTAAATCCGATAAAAACAGTAATAAACTCATTTAAAACTAGGTGCGGGATACAATATACTATGCAGAAGATAATATATTATTGTTGTATCCATTCAATCCAATCAAATACATATATTATTTAATTTGTATGAATACATTCATCAGCATTCAGGAGATATAATTAAATGTATCACACAAAACTGCCATTTAAATACAATATAATTTAAATGTCTCCCAGTCAGATACAAAAATATACTTTTTGATTGGGAACCTAGAGAAATAGTGATTATTTATAATTACATATTACTATTTGAAATAATTTGAATTTCTTAAGACACAACTTTGGAACAAGATCTAAAGATTTGTGACGAAACTGAAAAATGTACTTATTCTTATGAAAATACAAAACTTCACAAATATCTTGACTCGGTAGAATAATAATACGGTGGGTAAAAATAAATGTACATTACAGACGACTTTATCAAGAAAACAGACATGTTGGAATTATATTACTGCATGCTTACAAGTAAAACCCAATAATTCACTATAAGTCACTATGAGTAAGTAAAACCCAATAAGTCACTATTGGGTTAGTAACCAAGGCTTTCATAGTGACTTATTGGGTTTCACTTGTAACCTGCCGAGCGATTACATATCTTTTGTGAGATTGTTATTGGATAACGGATGTTATCTCCTGTCAGATTTATGTGATTTTTACATATTTACTGTCATATATTTTAGTTTAGATCGATTTAAACAAGAATTCCTGCAAGCATGCATGATTATTTATTCATTTAATGTACGTTGTACATTGAAAAAGCAAATAACAGCCATAAAAATCACACAAATCTGTACGCCCACTATCTAATAACGATCCCACAAAAGATACGGAATCGCTCGGCTATTACATATACTGTGGCATAACACCTGTTTACAAATAAAACCCAAAAAGTAACCAAGCCTTTCATAGCGACTTATTGGGTTTTACTTGTAACTCCGCCTGTTTACTAGTAAAACCTAACACTTATGACCACTTCAATGATTGGGTTTTAATTGTAAACCGGCGATATGTACATGTTTCAGGTTAAACAGTAAAACCCAATGAGTCACCATGATCACTTATTGGGTTTTACTTTGTAAAGAAAGATGTTATGTTACAGCTCATACATAGATGCAGAAAACACGAGATTCCTCTTGAAAAAGAAAATGACCCATATCAAAGTTTAGACACATGATTGATGAGGGGACTCAACATGTTTACATATTTATGTATTTATTTGTCCACATTGGGAGTTGTGATATACTAGTCCCTGCGAGAGCTCGTACATACATCAACAATTGTCCTCTTCCTTCTCACATGTCTTGTATGGAAATGAAAACGACAGAAGATACTAGAACAATGAAGTCACGTACAACCAACCCTGACTCATGGTAGGGGACATGAAAGTACAAAGAATGAGAGAATGAGATGAAGACAAAATGGCAAGTTATACAGGGTGTATCAATAGACCAGTTATCCCCAAGCTTATTCAGATTATAAAATGTAGATGTCATTTTGGTCTCTGGTGAAATTTTTTTCAATTAAAAACAAAAAATCTGCATTTCTTTCACAAGAACCTAAAGCCACCTGTACCACGTAATATACACGGTCCCGTTCTCACTGCTTTGAGTACATTGTGATTCACCAATGAATACAACAATGAATATTCGGTACCTCCTGATACCAACGATAAAACAATGGATATTGGAAGGTAGTTTGAACCTTTTTGGCTCAATAGAAATTAAAAAAACAGACCCTAAATCTGTGTATATATACAGAGTGGAACAGCAGGTACCGAATAGATCCCATCCCTATACGTCGCGACGAGATCAAGTAATAAGCGTGCTGATTCGTGCTGCAAGAACGAGACGGAGTACTTATCACGTGACCCGCTGCTATGCTATACTGGGCTACTAAGTTGCGACTTGCCGTGGAAAAATATTTTTATTGTTTTTAATTAAAAGAAATATCAACAAAATGACGTCTACATTTTTTACTTCAAATGTGCTCAGGATTCACTGGTTAAAATTTGGGTAAGTGCTGTTACACCCTTATTACATTTACACCTTACAGTTTGCCTTAGTTACACCCTTTTTACAATCCTACATAAGATTATTATTTCCTGAAGTGATATTTAGAGATTCACAAAATATAACTAATTTTAGACAATTAGTGCTCCATATAAAAGCAGTCACTTATATATTGTTATTCTCTCTGTGGCAAAGATATTCTGTTGAATTTGCAAATAAAAAATATGTACAACCATTAAGAAGCCTCATCAGATGCTCTCTACACAAATGCAAGTACAGTCTGTTCCGCTTAATTGGTACACCATTTTATAAGGACAGCCATTTGGACAAAACCCAAGAAACAGAAACTAATAATAAACTAATAATAATTTACTAAGGGGGCCATACATAAATTACGTCACACAAACCCCCTCCACCCCAGCGTGACGTCACTTTTGCATGTAAAGAAAATAGTTGTTAATATTTTAAGGTTTTTCGACAAAATTTAATATTGTCACCATTACATTTGCCACAATGGGGGGGGCGTTTTCAGGAAAAATATTTTTGCGGCAATCGTGTGTGTCGCAGTCGTTTTGTGTATGTGACATCATGAAAGCTCATGACCCCCCCCCCCTTATACCCCTTGTCACACTCCTCTACTCCCCTTAAGGTGTGACGTAATTTGTGGATGGCCCCTAAGGCCTGGCGGGCGTGTAATATGCGACGCGGGAGAGGAGACACGATACCAAATTTTTCAGAATTGGTTTGCAAATAATTAATAATGTGAAAAAAATATAGGAGAGTGAAAAATCCAATTTTGAAGCATGTAAACGAAGGTGAACCTCCAAATTACATTTATTTATATTAATGACTAGCTGGGGTACCCGGCTCCGCTCAGGGAGTTGATATGAGATTGAACTGACGCTCAAACCCACGACGGATCTTGCTTTATATAGCCCCACCCATACAAAAAATACTTTGAATGGTCCACAATATTCCAGAAAATTCCAGAGTGCTCTGGAATGTTCCACAATGATCTGGGATGTTCCCGAATGTTCCAGACTATTCCTTAACATTCCACAAGATTCTAGAATGTTCTGGGATGTTCTGGAATGTTGTGGAATGCTCTCAAATGTTCTGGAATGTTCTAGAAACTTCTAGAGAGCGAAAATTCCTGCCCTAGTATCTTCAAAAGCACGACCTTCAGGTAAAAACGAGGATGGGGTATAGAGGACTACCACACCATCAAACTCCCTTGATCGTACCGGGACTCGTTTCTATATTTTAGCGAAGCACACATTGTACACTTTCTTTTATAATACATATTGATTAATGTATACAATAAATAAAAATAAATGGAAGTCTCCCTTCATGTTTTTGTTTAAAAATGGCTTTTTTCACTCTTATTTTTTCACAAAAGTTGATAAATAATTATTTTTCTATGATTAAAAATTTTATAAAGTTTAAAAGCACGTTCGAGAGAACTCAAACAAATCTAATAATATGTATTAATATAAAAAAAACTTCACTTATTTAGGGCAAAATGTTTGGGTCCAATTAAGCGGGATTGACTGTACATAATTAATATTATAATGATGACATTATATTACAGTATTACATCTAAACATATGTCTGTTATGAATCTAAATAACAATAATGTTATTTAACAGAATAACGCACATGGACTTCCCTAATCATAATTCGGTATTTTTTGACATAAAATTTTCACAACTCAAAACGTAATTTAAAAAAAAAATATTATCACTAATAATATAAACTTCCCAAAGACAATATACATCGTAATATTTAGTAAAATTCCGATAGGTTAACTGAAATTATAAAAAACTTATTTTATTATGAACTATGTATCTACACATGACTTAAATCAGATGTTTTTCTTTTTTTAATAATTGTTTTAATATCTGCTTCACCTTTCGTTGGGTGAGGTCTGTAACATCGAAACACGTTTTGTATGACATCCTCTTTGGCCATTTAGCTGTTTGATTTTATCATTCTATGGTCGAATGACATCATCAACCTTCCGTGGCCGTTTGATATCATGATTCAACTGTTTGGTGTTATCGCTCTGCAATTGTTTGCCGTCTTCATTCTGTAACTGTTTGCCGTCTTCATTCTGCAACTGTTTGCTGTCTTCATTCTTTAACTGTTTGGCATCTTCATTCTGCAACTGTTTGGCGTCTTTATTCTGTGACTGTTTGGCTTCCGTAACTTCATTCTGTGGCCGTTTGAAGTCATCAATTGGTACGGCCTTGTGATGTCAGAGATGCGCGTGCGTCTCCCGTATGGCTTCCTGCCCCATGGGGGAGCTCCACAGGTCCACCAACTGACGGCTCTCGTGATGCAGGGCGGCCGATATTGAGGACACTTCCCCGCGGCGGAGGACGCTCTTTATAACGCCAAAGCTCTGAAAGGAATGATAATATTAGGCTTTTTGTTATAATTGTTTCCTCATTGCCAAGGGTTGTGACCCTCACTTCAATTTCCCTGATGGACATGGTTCCTCCACTTTTTTTTTAACAAACCCAATACAGGATACCCTGAGGAAAATAATTTCCCTCTGGGCCCATATCATCTTTGGAGATGATGTGTGGAGGGTCTTTTAAAGGAAAGGAAGGAGAGGATATTCTGGGAAGGAAAAGGGTACGAGGGGGTGGATAGGAAGCTAGGGGTTAGTGTGTCCAGGAGTGACGGACGTATGAATCCATCCCTCTCACTGTGGTGCAAGAGTACAAGCAGCAAAGTAATTGTTAAGCCATAGGTTCTTGATGTTCGTGATAATGCCCCCTTGTGGGTGTTTGAGGCTTTCAGGGGGGCAGTAGAAGACGCCAAGAAAATTAGGGGGCATTGAGATGGCACAGTGAGGGCAAGAATTGACATTATATCATGAATAGAAGAAGGACGGAGGTAACAACTCGGTACTTAAAATACAAAAGAATAGCTTTTTTAACTTGCTAAACAAATAATTTAATATGTTTTTAATCAAATTATTGATTCCGTGACAGTAGATCTCCCCCCCCCCCCCCCTTGAAGGGGTCGGGAATCTCGATCATGGCGTAAGACCATGAAAGAGATTCACAGGACCTTGATCCCCACGCACTTCATTATGGTTGCAAGGAATCATATCTAGGTAATGATAAAAACTAATTAATATAATAAAGACTGAAATGGTTAAGATATGTTACCTGTGAGGGATGCTGGGCCAGGTCAGCGGCTATGGAGCGAACTTCCTCCAGAAACCTGTCGGGCCAGAGGGTGCGGGCCACCAGCCCCCGCTGCAGGGCTTCCGAGGCCGTCAGCTTGCGGCCGCACATCACCAACTCTCGGGCCTGTGGGAGTAAGACTGTTGATTAGATCAGATAATACGATAAGCGGAAATTGATGCTAATTCATTTTTTAAATGTGAATACTGCAAATGGTAAAAAAATTCTCGCAAATTAGGGTGAAGGGTTTTAGCTTGTTAGTGAATATAATTGTTAAAACTTACGACTTGCGGGGGCAGAGCATGGGGGCGCGCGAGCAGGGAAGCCCCCTCGGGTGGCAGGGCGCGGCGTAGCCGGGGCGCCACGCAGAAGGTGGCCCGGTCAGAAGCCAGCGCCAGGTCGCACAGAGTCAACAGCGCCACTCCGGGGCCCGTGCACGCCCCCCCCACACCGCACACTACGGCCGCTCGGCACTCACACAGGGACACCATCAGCTCACTGGGGAATTACAACAATACACATGATTAACTTTTTTTTTGTATTTATTGGGCATTAACTATTTAACAATTTATAGACATTTTGTTTTAAAGCATTTTATTTCACATGTTCATTTGTTATAATGTTATAACAAAAGAAAATAAAAGCACCCCGTAAATCACCATTGTTGGCAATGTTCCCCTGTTATGTCGACCCCTTCCACCCCCAAAATCACCCTTCCTACTACCCTCACCTAATAAATCTAATCATTTCTGTTTATGTATAAATTTTAAGTTAGTTTTAAGCATCATTGAAGAAGAAGATAACACTAATAATCTAAACGAAAATTCCGCATTTCACACGCATTGCAATTTTTTTATACAAATTTCATAATGCCAGAGCTCACTATTATATATAGTATATAGAAACCATGTCGGGCATGCACACATCAAATCACCAAAGTTTCATCGCAATCGGATGAATGGTTAGCAACGCATAATTTCATGTTGCCAGAACTCACTATTATTGTAGTGTCCTTGACACTACTATTATATTTATTAACCGGTGACATGCCGGAGACGCACCGGCGCGCGGGTCCTAATGCGCAGGCGCAGAAAATAATTCAAATATTTGAATAATATTGTCTTTGAAAAACTTTTGGTCTGCGATTTTGACCCTTATATGTACGACATTTGTATGAAGAACAGTGTCAAAATCGCTTGCGCCATCATTACTCTAGGTAGTGTTAAAGATTTCACTCGAATTGCCACACTGGATTATTTTTAAAACGATTTCTTCCATGACAATGCGCTGTCAGATTTTATCGCAAAATTAACGGTCGTTATCATTATCGCGATGTATTTGTATCGCGATTAAAACGTCGTAAAACCTATTAATTTACGTAATAAATGCAAGTAATGTGATTTTAGTGGATAGTTTATTGTGTTGTGAACGTGTTTCAGTCAATAAAATATACAATAGCTCAAAATTTATCAACAAAACATTCAATTCAAAATTCAAAGTGGTGGTTTTTTAGTGTTTTTTCGCGAAGTTCCGCGAATTTCCGCGAAATATCCCGGCAGCTGACCGGTTAAAAGAGGTTTCGTTTTATACGACGGAATATGTATTGTAAGTACAATTGAGAAAGGTGCACACTGTTTGCTCTGAGAAGCTACTCGAAGGAATGCGGGCGCCGAGCCGCCACTGCCGGTGGCTCGGCCTGCCCCTCCACTCTCTCTGTGTGGGTGGGATCGGGAACCTTCGGCTACGTTCGGCCATCTCCGGCAACCGATCCCCCCGCGATGATAAGGTACCCCGTACACTACAATTATATATAGAAACCTTCACGGGCATGCGCATTTCAAATTCCCAAAGTTTCATCAGGATGAGAGATTCTGGGTTTGTGTCCCAGTTGCAACCGTTATCTTTAATTTTTCTGTGTCTTGTTCCCTTTCATATTTTCGTTAAGATTATTAGTGTTATCTTCTTCTTCAACAATATATTACATTGATGGGAATAACCTTCAAAAGTTATAAGAAGGGAGTTGTTCTTATAAAAATTAGTTTTAAGATTGCTAGTGAATGTCACGGATGTGTCGAAACCGGTAGCAGATAAATAAAAATTAAGTAACATATGTACATGTGAAATATAACTCTTAAAAATACATTATTACACTTACAAGAGGATGAAGAAACTACAAATGAACCAGGAAAGTACTGCAAATGGGGTGAATGATCAATTTTCAACATTAAAATTAAATATGTAACTATTCTATAAAAACATTTGTGTTAGTAAATTTTCTTATATTTGTTACACTTTTTTTCTTTGTGTAGTAGAAATTTTTAATCCACAATTTTGCATGATCCAACAGTTTTTTCAGTACATAATAAAGAATTTTGTGAAAGTTACTAACAAACATACTAATTGGGGATGTCGGTGATGTGGGTAAGTTGGTTAGAAACGTGAAATTTTCCTGCCTAACTAAAACCTGAAACCAACAAATTTGACACTTATTTTAGAAGCAAAATTGTATTTATCGTGAAAAAAATTTCAATAAAAAGAAAGGCGTTTATTTTGAGTGGTAGTGAGAATTATGCTGATATTCACGATGATCAAAGTCACCCCGTATTACGGTACTCAATAAGGATAGAAACTGAGGGAGCTAGTAGGACCTAAAAGGACACGGCCACCTCGGGAGACACATGTAGAGTACCACCATTTGAAAATTGACAAATTGAAACGTTGCTTGAAATGGGATTAGTCATGTTTGGGGACAAGATCTGATTAGTTAAGTTCTTCCTTCCCACTGCCTTCAGCCTCACAAGATATCCGAATTGGGGGTGAAGTAGTTCCACTGGCTCCGGCAGATTAATAATGTTTCGATTCTGAATGGTGGTCTAAATATTACAGATGGTAAACGAAAAAAACAGAACAAAGACAAAATAGAATAATGACAAAACAGAACAATGACAAAACAGAACATGGTAAAATTGTAGGTGAGGTTTGTTTTTTCTTTAACATTCTGTTTCGTCATGGAATCATTACAGATACTGTTCATATTTTATTTTATTCTATTTACTGTGACCAGCCGAACATGACCGAGATTTGGAATTGGTAGAGAGAGACTGTCACCGTAAACCGACAAAATTAAAAGAACATTGCTTAAAGACCCAATCATGTCTGATTATATCTAAAAGGGATCCACCGTCCACACAGACTCTCAAAAAGATCCTCCGCACAGCATTCAGATGGGATCGTACCTAAAGGTGTCAACGAGCTGGTCCGCGCTCGCCCTTTGCTGCTCCTCAGTGGGCTGCAGGAGGCAGCGCAGGTCAAGGCCCCCGCACAAGGCTCCGTCTCCTGACGTCAGCAGCACGGCCCCAGCCGAGTTGGACACTCTCACCGCCTCTGTCAGTTCCGATAGGACCTGAAAGTATTCATCAAATTTTTAAGGGTTCAATGGGGTTGTCTCCTAATTTTTTAATTTATTTTCATGAAAATATCCGATAGTATTAATACCCTAGCGTCTGTACGATTGAAATTTAAGAACCCGACTTTGACCAAGTACATCTCTGATGCCGCGCCGTATGGAAACCATCTGTGTATGTGAAGTTTGTGACTGAGCTACTGTCGTTATATGTCAACTGTCAGAATACGTGTTCCGCCAAATATATTTTCGCATTAAAATCAATTCAAGATAAATTCGCTGTTTATGAACGTATTTCAAAATAGAATACTGTTTTTGAAAGCAAATGAAAGCCCTATAAATGATCACCAACACTTAAACTGGGCAAAGTCGAACCAAAAACCGCCCGCAGGGCCTACCAGCTAAAATCCGCCGAGCGGGTAGAATTAGTTTTTCAATGTCTCCAAAAAATGATGAAGTGAAAAGTTGAAATTAAAAAATGTGAAATCTTTCAAAGTGTTTTGGGTAAAATGACCACTGGAAATACCCATGACGTCACGAGACATTCAGTACAATTCACAATTCGTAGGGCAATATGGCATACTTCTGTGCCACTCATTTTATGTACCCTGAGATACTCCAAAAGCATTTTGACGGTTTACATTTTTGGTATTTTCCATAAATTCAAAAGTTCCGTTCTCAGCGTGCGCTTAATTTAATACGATATATTTGTAAATAAAAATAAATTTCGTTGTAAGAAACAACCTCACTGTTTGAAGAGAGGTCTGATTGCAAATGGTATTCATTCAGAAATTAGCATTCGTTACAGAAAGCAACACTGCTCTCACTGCGCTCTCCACCACTATCTACTAGTTTAGCAATACAAGTTTTTATTTTCTACGTTAACCCATCTGAACACTACGAACTTGGTTGACAAAGATTCTATCAGTGTTGATTTACAAGTTAAAAAGATACATAAGCCCAATGAAATTGAATTGTTTGATGAAATAATAAGTATCCATCAATGTATTTTAATATGAGTGGTTTGAGGACATACCTGGAGATCATACAGTTCTTCCGAGTTCCCAGTGGGTTTCACAACAATGTGAGCTATGTTGTCCGAGATGTCGATGGTAAGTTGGGTGAAGCTACTCAGTTTCCCGAGCCCGGACCCCGGTGAGGAAATAAGTCTGTTCCCATTATCCAGCTTCTTGACACTCTTAACCTTTTTCTGCCTCACAGACGCTCTAATATTTTCCAGAGATTTTCGTTTCCTTTGCGCCGGACTATGTAGGAGCAAACCCTTAGCTTTGACTTCTCCAGGAGCTAACGGAGTGGAGCTCTGAATACCAGAGTCATTCTCCAAATGGGATTGATCAAGAGAAACATTTGAGCTATTCTTTCTACCTCTGCGCTCAAGGACAGGAGATTGCGGTCTCGGAGAGAGGCCTCCGCTGGAAAAGGAGGAAGAGGAATGTCTACGAATGATTTTGGATTCATTCCCTGCGGCCGACATTTCACTGAGAGACGGTGACTGCATGCTGCTTCGTAGTCCGGCTACTTTGGCTGCGGCAACTTCCAAGGAGGTTGATGTTTTGGTCTCCTTCCTGACTCTCATTAGCTTAATACTGGAATCATCATTGCTTTGACTCATGACAGACTTCTTGATAATTTTTGCTTTGGACACTAACGCTTTTCTTTCTTTGGAGAGAGATATTAAAGACTTCTTGTTGGGTTTTAAGACTAATTCAGGTACATCAGAGCCATTATTACTTCTCTCCAGTTGGTACATCATATTGACCGCCCCTTCGTCCATCAGTAATCGGTCAACTTCTGACAACTTTTTCTTTTTTGACAACGAGGTATTTAAAACCTTTTTCTTATTGACAGGTGATACGGACGCTCTTTTGGGAACTTTGACTAGCATCTCCTCTATCGCAACTGGCATCACTTTAGAAACTGGAACTTTTGGTTTGGTTTTGGTTAAGTTTGTTTTTTGCGTGTGATCATTCACTTTAGCATTCTCATCCTGCTCGCCTTGGCTCTTCTTGTCGGGTTTGTCTTTTCTGATAATACTACTGGCAAATTTATACGAATCGGGATTGTCTGGATCGTAGATGACCTTTTTCTTGATGACTCGAGACACTCTTTTGGGTGTAGGCTCCACAAAACCATCTGACTTAGACACATCCTGTCTCTTGGAGGTTTCAACAGCACTTTCCTTAGGAAGGGAGATATTATCTGCGGGAGTGGGCTCCTTGGTGGGGCAGGTGGATTCAGCCACAGTCTGGTCAGCTGCCTCCTTATTGACGTCGTCATCATTCCAGTCATTGATGAGATTAGATATATCATTGGATGCGTTCTTCTTACTGTAAGTCTTTACGGGAACATCCTTCCTGACGGCGGGGACAAGAGGGACTGGTGAGGGCTTGATAGAATCCCCCTCTCCCGAGGCGCTCTTGTTGGCACTCCTCTGTCTGCCAATTAAGGTGGGTCCTTTGAATACTTTGGGGATTTTTACATCGACAATCCTTTTTGTATCTTTCAACTTTTTCCTTGTTGGGAGTTGCTTCAGTTGCTTCAAGGCCAGGGTTTTCTCTAAAACTGGATCCATGTTCACCACGGACTTTCTAAATTTTTTGGGAGGTATGTCTCTGCGAAGAGGGTTGGTCTCTTCCTTGAGGGGAGAGGGAGAGTCACCACCACCTTCCAAAATGGCGAGGAGATCCAAATTATCCATAACGGCTGTCTCCTGAAATGTATCATTTTTACTTTTTCCATCGATAAATGTCAGGAGGGTGTCTACCAAGGAGTTTTCCTGGGACTGCACAGGGGTATTCTTGTCATAAGACTTCTGAATATCTTCTGTAGTGAGTCGAAATGGAAAATGGCTAATGTTGCCTCCATTGTGGGCGGTGTTCTCTGTTTCCTCCCCATGTATTACTGATAACTCACTGATGATGCTTTCATTCTCCAATGGAGAGTTCTTCTCCTGTCCATTGTTCAGAGAAGCCTTGTGAAGGTTTGGTGGGAGGGAGGGGGAAGAATCTCCAGTGAGGATGGAAAGCTCTGACTCTATGTTCTCCATCTTGTCATCTGTTACCACAATTACATTGCTAGCACTTGCCAAACTGGCTTCAACCGTAGACTCGACAACGGTGAGCTCAGTGGTCATAGACACATTATCACTTATATTTTTATCTCCGATATTATCTGCCTCTGTCGTTTGCTCTGTAATAATAATTGGGCTCTCCTTGCCATCTGTAGACTTCACGTAAGTCACAGACTCTTCTACTATAAGGTCTTGTGGCTGTGAATTACTGCCAGCATCCTCCATATTCTCATTGGCCGTTGGAGATTCATTTAAAAGCACGGAAGAAGAGTCTACGACAGTCTCGTCAACAAGTCCTGACAAATGTCCTTGAGAATCTTCAGAACCATTATTTTCGCTGGGAGGATGCGTATCTGAAGTGACAATTAGTAAAACAGACGAGTCCTCTGTACATTTTGTCATATTATTAGCGGTGCTACTATCTATCTCAACATTTCCATGTATCAAATCATCAGAGAGTGTCTGTTTGGGATCACCATTTTCAATTGTGTTTACTGTTTCATCCATTGTATAAAAATACTTTTTAACACTCGAATGTCCTGGAATAACAAACAAGATTCATTAATGAATGCAAAATAATCTAACGATTGTAGGATAAGCGTATTTCATGCCGTACAAATAAACAGAAGAGAGTTAGTTGTCAAAAAAGATCGTAGAAATTAGTTAGTTAATAAAAGCCGTTACTTTTCCCATAAGAACCGCTAGAAACCTTATAATGAGATACGTTTACCGTGGGATTAGAAAAGCGTAAAACAGAAATACTCACTAAGAAATAAAAGAATTTCGGATATTTATCACATTTCAATAAGCGCTTATTTCAAGAATCCATAGCACATCCATAGCTTATCAGGAGAAACGTAATCACAAATAATAAGACGCGACCATAGACCATAGATCAAAACAATTCCATCATGCCGGCGCCGGTCAGGCGACACTTCACTGGGCGACACCGGCGACGCTGGCGACACCGACCGAGTACATGAACCTAAAGCTGCCAGTACACGTTGGGCCATATATTATATTTATGCGTTGGGTCAATCTTTGGTCAATGCGCTGGGCCAAATCTGTATTAGCCATTTGATCAAGATGGATGTGGAAATGAGAAACTGGAAAGACGAGTGAGTAAAAATAAATGGTGCAAAAGATGAAAAATTGGCAGCTAATGCGTTGCAACGGCCAATATTCGCTAAGTGGTCTTGTATGCATTGGGCCACCGAATTTTCCCAACATGTGCTGGCAGCTTTACATGGGCCTTTTATGAACCTTCATTACACTACAGGTTCAAAAGTGCACTGGTGCGGCACGAGCGGTGCTCCCATTCGCATTTGATATCTGCTTCATGAGAACTGGTCGTTTCTACGATTCGTTTTTGTGTGAGTCGGCTTGCATGTGGAACGAGTTACCGGCATCTATTTTTTCCTCCTTCATATAATTCGGCCCTCTTCGTCTTCTTACAACTCCTACCTTAACCCGCCTCATAAATCTGCCCAATCGGGTTGCGATATAGTTCCCCTGTCTGTACATTGTTCATAATTCGGGTTTCGTCTGCGGTTGGGCCGATAGCCATACACATTGTCATTGGGACTGCCTGGTGGTTTGTGGAATACCTTCTCTGTATAGATATTTTATTTTTATGCCTTTTCTTCTCTCAGTTATTTTTGCAAATACTTGCATTATATTATTACTGTTACTTTTTCGTTATATATCTTAACTAGGTCTCCTCAACCGGGCGCAGCTCTTATTTTTCTTTATTTACTAACACCTTTATCTGTATATATTTTTCTCTATAGATTTCAGAAGAATCATTCCACGGGCTGCTACTTTTATTTATCTTTTGTATAATGTTAATGTAAGTACTTGCATACTGCTTACTAACCCCGTATGCATGGACATTGGAGGGTCTAGAGTCGTTCAAATAAATGTAGCTTCGTTCAAAAAAAAATAGAGTCTTGACGTGTGTGGTGAAGGAGGAAACCATATGTTTCCTTATAACGCCGTTGGGAAAGTGGTGGGGTCCCCTCCAATGTTCATAATTGTACATAGTTCCCCTGTTTGTACTCTTGTGAGGTGTAAAATAATTTATTTTTTGAAGTGAAAACTTCTTTAGAACCATGATTTAACAGATGTAACGGTGATTTGAAACTCGATGAAACGAAAAAGCGACACTAAAAAGAGACTAACACGTACATCTACAGAATTTAGCCTGCGAGAGAATGAGATAGAATAATAGCTCTCCTCTTTCTCTTTGTACGGTGCTTCGTAGCCTCCCCGCTCTTGCGTACTAAGTTTTCTGAAGATTGGTATATTTATGAGATTTTCTCTCTACCGCGTGTGAACTGTACTGTACACATATATTTGTTTAATGTTATAAATTGCTTGGAATAGTACCTACTCCCGAAGGAAATAAAATTTACAATAATTTATTCCCGCCACACGATAAATAATTTCAAACAAACGTCAAATAATGTCAACACATTTTTAACCTAATAAAATAATATTCATAAATAGTCGGTTCGAAACTAAAAACTATAATTTTTTTTCTTAAAAATATAATGATGAGAAAATCATCAGCTCCTTCTCAATCCCGAAACAGTGGAAATGGTATATTTCCTAACTCTAATTATGTGCGTAGTATTAAAAGTGTTCTTTCTCTTCTTGATAATATTGAAAGTGAAACTTTCAGTGATTCTTTTACTATTGATACTGTTCCAACAAGCATTGAAAGATCAGCAAATCAACAAACGAAAAACATATTTCACGAAAATAATGTTGTAAATGTGCAGAGCATTTCTAACAATGTTTTAATTTTGTCACAATCAAAACAATTGTCATATTTTAAAATTGTTTGGGGAAAGCCTTCGACCAAAAAACATAAAACTTGGGATGGTGACGGCTTTTTGGAAATATCTGAGAAAACAGCAACATTGCGAGACAAGGATGGATCAGTTTTAGGAACAAAAAGTCTTTTGAAATCACTTGAGGTCAATGTTGGTCAAATTCTCTCGTAAGTTTGTACATACTTAAAAAAAATAATAGGTAGTTTTCTACACCTATTATATATAACTATGATGTATTTATTTTAAAAAACTTGATTAATTGAATTATTTTTCAGAATCGGATCTAAAGTTGTTGAAATAATAGAAACATGCTCTGCAAGTGAATGCCGTCCAGATGTCAAGAAACCCAATGAGAACGAACAGCCAACGTTTTCACCCATTTGCAACAAACAACAGGAGAAGAAACAAGGAAGTGCACCGATTCAACGAAATGTTTTACTTGAACAAAGTGCTGTAAATAATCTGCTTCAAACAAACAACTCTTCACAATTTAAGGTTGTGTGGGGCAAGCCTTCTACAAAGAAACATAAAACATGGGATGGCGATGGTTTTCTAGAAGTATCAGAGAAGTCAGCAACCTTACGTGGTGATGATGGAACAGTATTGGGAACGAAAAGTCTTTTGAAACCGCTAGAAGTTGAAGTTGGGCAAATTCTAACGTAAGTTTAAAATATTTCAGTGAAACATGTATATCATTAACAAGATCAGTATTGTTTTTACTTTGTTCTGTATTCTGCTTTCATCAATCTCAATAAAAATGTATGGTGGAGCCTAGACAAGAACCTGGCGTCTTTTGATCCTGGCAAATACCCATCAAATTCTAATTTCAATCCTATAATTTCAATACCTGCTATATCCGATTTTTGACAAAATGATCTGAGTATGACATCTTGTTCACATATTTACGAGGAACAAGACTAACCTAAAATTGAGTTTCAAAACTTCCTTTATCACAATCAAAAACCATGTTAAAACTGCGAGTGAGAAACAAAACCCGCTATATCATTCAAGAAGTTACTATCAAAACCCGCTATATTGGAATTCAACCAATCACGAGCAGTTATTTTGCCAAGATGGCGGGTGTAGAAACACGTCCCTCAGGTCAGTTGAGTTTCAAAAGACTCCATATTCCATATAAATCACGAAGTGAGTATTAAAATCCGCTATATCCATTTTATTTATCCAAATTACTTAAATATTTCTAGACATACATTGAAAAATGAACACTTTTCGAATGTATATTACTTACTCCAATTCATTAAATAAAAATAAAAAAATGCAATTTTTTATTTATGCTAGAGATGTGATAGTTTTTTGCGGTTTTCTCCGAATCAGTGAAAGTTGATATAGCGAATACAGAAATTGAACGACTCAATTGATAAATTCAGTTTTTGGATTTCTCACTTGTCATTGCTACCTTCTTTAGTCTGCCATTTTTATGATTTTCCCCAACAGTTTCCTTAGGGTTCATTTGATATTTCCCTCAAAAAACAAGTACTTTTAACATTTGCTGCATCATGTTGTTTTTACAACTCACTCTCATTTGTCTCGTTACAGGAGTTTCCCAGTGAAATTGAAAAATTATTTATAATTATATTTTACTAGCTGACTGACTAGCTGGCTGACTGAATACTGTATCCGTCTAAATAACTTTTCAATTACCGCAATGTACGTGACCATTTTTTTAGAAGATAGATGGGTATAGTAAGCTATCCGTAAAAGATAGATATATGCCTTCGCGGACTTTTTTGTAGATCTATAAAAGAGGAATATCCCACCATGCATTGTTTTGTTATATCCCAAAAGGATTAGGCAGCGTTTTCGATGAAAGCTACCAGGCGGCTTGACTTTTTCCGACACTTCTAACAATTATCGTTATGTTTCAACCAATTTACACAAATCCTTGACAAATTACATACCTAAACCTTCCTCACGAAACACTCTATTTATTGGTGAAACCCGCATGAAAATCCTTTCAGTAGTTTTCGAGTTTATCGCGAACAGACAGACAGACGACGCGGAGGACTTTAATTTATAATATGTAGAGAAGATAGACAAATAAATTTTTAATAATTCTTGTATTCGACAGCTTGGCTCCGGTAGAACTTTTAAGTTTCTTCCGTCCTATAATATTCTCGTCAGGTCCCAAATCCACTCCTTTTTTAACCCTCCATAAAGCATCCAGTGTGGAGTTAATAATTCTTTGAAATCTTTTCAGAATTGGTTCCAAGACAGTAGAAATAATAGAGTCATGCTCCTCGGCTGAATGTCGTGAGGTCACCAAGAGACCGAGCGAGGCTCCTGAACCAGTTTACCGCCCCACCAAGATCAAGAAGAAGAAGCTCACCAGCACAGTCTCCGCTGACTTCTCCAACATCTGCAAACCCCTGGACATGAGGAGGGTCCAGCCTCTTACTCTGCCGCCACCATCCAGTTCTCATCAGGTAATTTTAATACCTAGTCTCGGAATAGCAAAATTATTTTTGCATTTTGATAAGTCAGTTATCATAAGTGAAATCTAGCAGCTTGCATGAATCTTCCAAGAACTAATTTAACCACAGCTGTTAGATCTAAAGCAGCAGCAGTTCCCAACCTTATCTGACCCACCTCCCACTTTCCAAGTATATCTTTCTTTAACGCCTCCCCCCCTTTCGGAAAAAGCACCGCAAACAAAAAAAAATTATAAGAGAAAACTACATGTTTTGAAACACATATCACAACCAACTGGTTGGTAGCGTGTTCCCACTCGGGTTTGCGAATTCGATCCTCTACTAATTTAGTCCTCCATCAATGCACAATAGCGTGTGTCGCTCTCCATAGAGAGAGAAAAAGTGGCCTTATATTTAAACGCCCGGGGTCTCAAAAGTTTCGTATGATCTGTAGCTATTTGAAAACGTAAAAAAAAATTAAATTATTTGATGTGATAAAGAAATAAAACAACCGACTTGTTCAAGGCAAGATGATAGACAGAGATTTTATTCATAGAAGCATAGATAACTAAATACACAACAGTACAACAAATGACGTTAGGTACTTGGTTTATTTAATGTAACCCAGAATTAATTCCAACACCCCAACTACAGTAAATAAACTAAAATCTCTAAAATTAAATACAGTGTTTTATTATATACTAACATTGCAACTAAATATTCAACTGAATCATACCCATATCATTCACACATTTATAATGTTTTATTGGACATAATGCTTTCGTTAAAACATCAGCTGGCATGTCTGTTGTAGGTAAATATTCTAAGTTGACAATTTTATCATTTATAACATCTTTAATAAAATGATACCTAATGTCTATATGCTTACTCTTCCTATGACACACATAATTGGCAACTAACTTTTGAGCACTTTGGCTATCATTATATAAATTTATAGCACACAAGTTTCCAGTTAGTTCATACAATAAAGACCTTAAATATATGGCTTCTTTACAAGCTTCTGCAATGGACATGTATTCAGCTTCCATGCTGGACAATGCTACAGTTCTTTGCTTTCGGCTTTCCCAAGAAATTGCTGAACCAGACATTAGAAAACAAAAGCCTGTATAAGACTTACGATCTATTGTACTATTAGCCCAATCAGCATCAACAAAACCTTTAATTTTACCACCGTCTTTTGTATATTTTAAACAGTAATTTTTTGTTTTCTTGAGATATCTCAGTATTCTTTTTGCATAATTCCAGTGATTATTAGTATAACACTTATTAAACTGACTGAGAAAACTTATACAAAATGCTATGTCTGGTCTAGTAAGAACTGATAAATACATAAGACTACCTATCAACTGTTGATATGGAATATCGCTACTACAAGATTCAGTTGTTTCTATATCCAATTTACTTTCCATAGGAGTGTTTATAACTTTACAATCTAACATATTAAATTTCTGCAATAATTGATCAATATATTGTTCCTGATCTAAAGTTACAGTATTAGATTTTTTATCAATCTCAACCCGCATGCCTAAGCATTGCTGTACCTGCCCTAAGTTTTTAATTTCAAATTTAGAACTTAATACAGATATTAGCGTTTCAGTCTCATTTTTACAATTAGAAAAAACAAAAAAATCATCCACATAGACTGCAATTATTATTTTTACATTTTCATAATTTTTTGTAAATACACAAGGTTCTAGACGACTCTTTTTAAAACCTATCTCACTTAGACATTGCTCAACCCTTCATACCACGATCTAGATGACTGTTTCAGTCCATAAATTGCTTTATTTAATTTTACAATATTTTTCTTATCACAATAAATATCAGGCTGTATCATATAAATATCTTCTTTGAGGTAGCCATTTAAGAAGGCTGTCTTGACATCCAAATGTGATACATTTAAATCTAATTCAACTGACAGTGCAAACAACATTTTTAAAGTAGAATGTCTGACTACAGGGGAAAAAGTTTCTTCATAATCTACACCAGGTTTCTGCGTAAAGCCTTTAGCCACTAGACGCGCCCTATACTGCACACTGTTATCACTATTCACTTTCTTTTTGTAAACCCATTTGCACTTCACTAGAGTTTTGTCTGAAGGCAGTTCGTTCACAGGATCCCACGCTTTATTGTCTTTGAATGCTTGTAACTCGTCCTCCATAGCCTCAATCCACTTGTCCTTATCTGGACTTAATAGGACTTCTTGAAAGGTAACTGGATCCTGGGCAATTTTTGAACTTGTTTTTGTACACAAGTTTGTGTAGCCATAACGCATTGGTACTCTTCTGGTACGCTTGGCAAGTAATATTTCTGACTCTGGTTCATCTTCTTCCTCTGTGGTCTGCTGTAATGTAGAATCAAAATCAGTCAAAGCATTGAGATAATCAGATCCTGAAAAAATGTTTAGACTTTCCGCACTATCTTCCTTAACACTCTTGACTTGACTGTCTGACTTATCAGTTTGGATTACATCCCCAACTGAAATATTTAGTCTTTCCGCGCTAGAGGATTCTTCTTTTACTTCGTCCTTGCCACTCTTGACTTGACTGTCTGACTTATTAGTTTGGATTACATCCCCAACTGAAATATTTAGACTATCATCGAAGTGATGTTTCTTTTCAGTATTTTCATAGACTACTACATCTCTGCTTGTTGTGATTTTACGCTTCATAGGGTCATACACTCGGTAGCCTTTCACATTTTCTGCAAAACCAACAAGTATGTGTTTCCTTGACTTTGTATCCCACTTAAGTCGTTTCTCCTTTGGGATGTGGACCATTACTTGACTACCAAATATTCGGATGTGCTTTAAGTCTGGTTTCTGATTTGTCCAGAGTTCGTATGGTGTTTTATTATTTAAACCTGTCGCAATGGATGGATTTCTGAGATAGACTGCTGTATTTGTGGCCTCTGCCCAAAACTTCTTATCTAAATCTGCGTCAAATAATAAACACCGAGCTCTCTCTACTATAGTTCTGTTGATACGTTCGCTCATACCATTTTGCTCAGGAGTATAAGCATTTGTCTTTTGATGCACAATGCCTAAATCCTTTAAAAAAATTTCAAATTCATTACTACAGAATTCTAAGCCATTGTCTGTTCTAAATATTTTTATTTTTCTATTTTGCTGATTTTCAACTAATGACTTAAATTCCTTAAAATACTTGAATACTTCACTTTTATTTTTAAGAAAGTAAACAAAAGCCATACGTGAGTAGTCATCAATAAATACAAGAAAGTATCTCGATCCACCAATTGAGTTTATCTCCATGGGTCCGCACACGTCCCCATGTACTAGATCCAATGAATTGCTGCTTCTTGTTGATGCATGGACAAAAGGTAGTCGCGACTGCTTTCCTTCGCAACATATTGTGCAAGTACTCTTGTCAATCTTACACTTATCTGTGTATGATATACCCGTGACTGCACCGTCTCGCATTTTATTCAAGAAACATTTAAATGTCCCATTCTCCTGTGCCAGGTCACATCGCTCACTGAAGTAGATGTAAACAAACACTGTTGATTATCTAACCTCAACTTGTAAACACCATCTATTTGTGTAGCAACTGCCACCAAATCCTTCTTTTTGTTGTAAACACAGCAACAATCATCTTTGAATTCTACACTATTGCCATTCTTTATGAGTTGACATATTGAAATCAAATTTGTGGTAAGATTAGGAACACATAAAACTTCTTTCAAAGTAACCTCAAATTTGCAATTTGTAGTGACTGTTATTATGTCTACACTACCAACGCACAATACAGGCATAGCACTTTGATTTGCTGCTATTATCTCCTTGATCTTTGGCGAATAAGATGCATTTTTTATTAGGTTTACATCCGGCGTCATGTGAACACTCGCACCACTGTCTAAGTAAAAATCTTTTTTACTATAATTTCCGCTCAAGAAAACAGCCGAAAACGCATTAGTTTTCTTCATTTGTTTGTTGCTGATCATTCTGTTTACACTGCGATTTATAGTGACCGTATTGACGACAACGGTAACACTTTATGTTATTTCTGTCAGTTTTGTTTACATTCGAACTGACCATAGACGACGAACTACGACGTTCATAGTTAGAACTGTCACTTCTGCCAGTGCTGCCAACTTTAGAATACTGTTGGCGACTGTGCTGCCCTCTACTCAAGAAAGCGCCACCACCGGAAGACGTGTGTTCGCCTTCATTTCCTACAAGGTCAAGTAATTTGGCCTTCATGACATCAGCAGTAATGGCGATACCGGAATGCTCTATAGCGATGATCATGGGGAAGTATTTTTCAGGTAAACCTGCCAACAGCAGGCTGCCAATCCAATCATCTCCGATCTGAAAGCCCGTACCAGATAATCTTTGCGCCGTTTCGATTACTTGCGTGACGTAGCTTGTCATTGACTCGCAACTTTCTAGACGAATCGAAATTAGGTTCCTCAGCAAAGTTATTCTTCTGGAGAATCCTGAGTCATCGAACATAGATTTCAGCTTTTCCCATAAGTTCACGGCACTTGTTGCCTCTCTAATATGAACATACAATGACGGATCAATAGTTAAAATCAATCTGGCTTTCGCTTTTGCATCGTTTTCTTTGTCTACCGTCGTAATGCAATTTGATAATCCTTCCAAAACTAACATGTTTTGTGTTGCAAAAGCCCAGTCACGGTAATTTTCACGGCCCTTTAGCTTAAGAATATTGGCCAAAAGAGAACCGGACGCCATTTTGGTTGATTTTTAAACTTGGTTGTTTAACACACAAAGATATAATTTTTCTTTTGTCTCCTTATCACCACAGCCAACGCCTATTCTAGCTACCAAAAAAATCACAACAAACTTTACTTCACTGCTAGAAAACTATAGGACATACTGGGCCCATAACCTGATGTGATAAAGAAATAAAACAACCGACTTGTTCAAGGCAAGATGATAGACAGAGATTTTATTCATAGAAGCATAGATAACTAAATACACAACAGTACAACAAATGACGTTAGGTACTTGGTTTATTTAATGTAACCCGGAATTAATTCCAACATTATTGTTCACTATTAGCCCGCTAAAATGGCCGGAAGTTTCGAAAAAAAATAGATTTAGTGATTTGGAAAAAAAATAAAACAAAGGGTTCATATTTTATATTTTGTACCAAACTTATTTTTCATTACATAACTGCATTACAAAGAACCAAAAAAAATAATTTTTTTTTAAACATATGTGATGTGTTGGTTAAAAAAAATAAAAGGGGAAAATAACACTTTTTCTTGATAAAATCAGAATTCTTGTTGACTTACTTGTATTCGTAAAGTTGAACTTTTTTTTCATTTTTGTCAGTTATACGCATTTTTTAATAATAAACAAACGTTAAAAGGTTAGATTACTGAAAAAAAATTTATTAAAAATTAAAAAAAAAATTTTTTTTTTAGATTTGTTTTCTGATTTTCAATGCATTTTAGCGGGCTAATAACCATTTTTAAAAAAATAAATTTAAATGCAGTTCTCATTTTCTTCGCAAGACGCAACTTTTGAGACCCCGGGCGTTTCTGAATTCAAAAGTTGAAATAATTGACACACGCTAATGCACAAGCCACATTTTTCATTTATAATGAGGGAAGTCGGTGGATTTTCAACATTCTGAGATTATTTGTAAGCTCAAAATAAGGCCTTCTAAATTAATTTTTTTTTTTAACAATGTGTATTATCAAAACCACTATTGCATTAATCCATCGATAATATCTAATCAGTAATAACTTACTGAACAGTTCAAATGCAAGATTTTTGCAATGATGTACGAGGGTCAATCAATAAGTAGGTATCCGTGTTAGAAATAAAGATGCAAGTTAAAATTTTTATTTTTTTTTTCAACGTTATCTTCTTTTGAGGTTGATATCTCTTCCGAACGTTTCTGCCAATTCTTTAATCCTTCCAAAAATTCTATTTGTCAACTTTTCAAAATGCGCTTCCATTTCGGCGATAACCTCCTCGTTTAAGCTCAACCTTTTTCCTCCGAGCCATGTGTACATTAATTTTTGGGGATCGCTGGCAACGGTTAATATGCACTTTTTTTTGAAAAAACCTTTTGATTCACCTTAGGGAACGTACCCATACTACGTGACCAACTTTTTGCAATTTTTAACCCCCCCCCCCCCCCCGGTGACCAAAATCCTAAGCAACCCGCCGCTCATTTGTATGGGGCGTGACATTTTGAAGACCCCCCCCCCCCCTAAACGTGTCACGTAGTATGGGTACGTTCCCTTAATTACATTTAAAGGCAACTAAATATTTAAATATTTCAGAAAAATATTTCATTCTAAATTTCATTACGTAAAATTAAAATTAGCTTTCGTCTTGTGAGATTGTACGCCAGAATCACAAACCATGTTACACAAACCTAGCGTAGCCGCTAAACTACTTGAAAACTGGGATGTTTTTCTTGCCTTGACGCGAGTAGGCGTTATAAAGGGGCACTTTCTTTTGTATCACAAACCATGTTACACAAAAATATTTTCCACTTCCCCCAATGCAAATAGTTGTCTTTTAATGTAATTAAGGTGAATCAAAAGATTTTTTCAAAAAAAAGTGCGTATTAACCGTTGCCAGCGATCCCCAAAATTTACCATGTGTTCATGTTGGGGAATAGAAGGAAGTCTCAGGGAACCAGATCGGGTGAGTACGGTGGATGCGGCAGCAATTCCGGCCTCTGTGTTTCCTCCTTCATATAACATGGGTCTCTTCAAGACCAATGTTCATTCCTTCCTCTCCTCAAAAAGACCCTCTACACAGCATACCAGATGACATAGGCCCTGAGGGAAATTATTTTCCGCAGGGCCTCCTGTGTGGAGTTAATGTAAAAAAAAAATTCATGCGATTTGGCCATAACATTTCCGGTTGAATATGCTGGTGCGTTATCAGCTTGTTCAGCAATCATAGCACCCATCAGGCAGACACCTTTCTCACACTAAATGGTGAAGGGTCCCCAGAGACAGCATCCAACTTTGCTTTTATTTCTTCGCCTGGTTTTCCATCCAAAAATAAAAAGCAAATCACAAATTGATGTTGCTCTTTTTCCATTCTATCGAAAAACACGAAACACGTGTGATGGCTGCCAATAAAAACTAACCTATGAATAAGTCTGAAATTTAGTATGGTGTTTGTCAGATGTCAGCACACAATGGTAATGTTAACTTCCCTCAGCAATGCCATCTGTCTTCAAACACGGGTACTTATTGATCAGCCCTAGTACCTATGACTTATTTCAAATCATTTACCCATTGGCGACAGAATTAATGGGGATATATATATATAATAATATAATATAATATATATATAACCGCATTGATGCGATTTGGTTGAACGGCGTATAATTGAAAGGGTGTGCTGTTTACACGTACTTTTCAGAAGTGGACCATTGAATCAAATTGCTGTCATAGAGTTTAGAATGTCTTCGAAACAGGTCGTGCGCGCGGGAATTATATCCCTCTGATTTAATGTTCCACAGGCTTGGATAGTTCTTAAAGTGCTCTAAGAACAGAGGCGTATGCTTTTCCCTCCATTTAAAAACCATTTTCTATGTTGATAACTCACTACAAAATAAACAGTCACAGTTTGACACTTCCATACGTGCGCACAGTGCTGCGTGCGCACAGCGCCGGATCTGCCATACGTTCAAAAACGTGCAAAAAACCTGGCGCCAACTCCGAAGGGGCGCCGTGAGAAAATAAATATTGTATTAAAAATTTGTTATAATATTCCCTGAATCGTTTAAAAATTACCCGTAGTACGAAATAATTATTACGCTCTAGCAACACTTTCCAAAGATACAGACTGCGCACGCATCTGGTTTGAATTCAACGAAATTCAACGATTTACGAATTTATAGTCAGTTACAGAATTTTTTTACAAATTCCATATATTTAGTTTAAACGTAAGATCTATTTTTCCATATATCTTTTACCGTCTTTTACGACGGATGAGTGCGATCCAAATTCATTAACCAATCACAGCGCCGTACTTTTATTCAAGAGAACAAACAAACAGACGGCGCCTTTCAAAATGCTTTTGTACGATTTAAATCTCTAGGAGAAGGGACTTAAAGACCATTTTCTTATGAAATCTTCATTAAATTCAAAATTTCATTAGCATAAACATCGCACGGTTTGCAAGGTTGCAACTTGTTTAACAGTTTCATCATTGATTTGACAGTTGAAGTTCGTTAAATGTACCTATAATTAATTTCAATTAGATTTGTTATTTTACAGTCAGTAATAATCAGTGTAAGCATCTTTCGTGAGCCGTTGATACCATAGATACGTTCGTGTTTGTTCGCTCAACACAGAACACAGGGGAAATGGAAATGCAAGGTACAAATTTGAGGTTATATTAGATTTTTTAATTAATAACTAAATTTCTATTGGTTGTTAGAGGTTGTGGATTGTGGATTACAATGAATAGAACAATAATTAAAAAAAACTTTCAGGCTCGCAGAATCTAAAACTTAGAATTAAAGAGCATAATGACATAAAAAAACTCGTTTCAAAACTCAAAATTCCATTAGTTTATTAGTTCAGGAAGGTCCTGTACAATTGAAAGGTTTTGATTTTCCTATTACGAACAAGCGTAAATTTAATACTAAGTATTATTACAAGAAACTGCCTAATGGAGAAGAATTACATAGATCGTGGCTTATTTATTCGAAAACTTTAGATAGGGTTACACCCTGTATATGTCTTGATTTTATTTGATAAATTAGTGTAAAAAAAAAAATTGGGGTAAACGAATTTTTAATCAAAATAAAAATGTAGGGGGGGGGGGGGGCGCCATCGGTACCTACTGCACAGGGCGCTAGATTTCGTAGATCCGGCCCTGCGTGCGCATGCGCGAAGAACAGAACCAATTGCATTGAAAATATTGAACAAGCTCAATATTTTCAATTCGGTTGAAAGATGACGCGCAATGGCATCGAAACATTCAATTTCTTGTTTACACGGTGCAATTTGGTTGCTTCAACCAAATTGCGAGGCAGAATTGAAGTGTATAATATGCCCTTAATGAGCTAAGAAATTGGCTCTCACCACTGAATTAATTTTGTACTAAAAATTGAACACCTGCATATACAAAATCTGTTGTAACTTTTAAACCATAGATTCAAATGAATTAATTTCTGTATTCGATTTTTTATAAGAAAAACTCTCTTTTTATAACTTTTGAAGGTCAAAGGAGATATCAATAATAATCTAAACGAAAATATGAAGGATAATCAGATACAGAAAAACAGAAAAAAAATAATGATCGCAACTGGGATTCGAACCCAAAACCTCTCGTCTAACTGGGACGTGCACGTTTACCAATTCCGCAAATTTTACAAATATATGGAAAAAAATTAGTTGAAGATAGTATTGTTAATTTAAAAATTTGAAATATAAGATTGACTAATATGACGGTTTGACAGAAGGTGGCAATGGCAGAATTGCCATCTTCCCAGCTCTCATTGGGAATCACTGATCTAATGGTAAACCACACAGTAGCTTTTTTCCGGGCAAACCTAACATAATTTTATAAAGTCGAGCGTGATTGCAAATTTCTTGCTGTGAAGCCTTTTGTGAGATTTAAACTTGATTGAAATAAAATAGAAGGTAAAAATTACTAAATGGATTGCAATAATACACCAAAGGTAAGAATTACTAAATGGATTGCAATAATGCACCAAAGGTAAGAATTACCAAATGGATTGCAATCTTTAAAGCACAGGTGTCAGGCTGGAATGCTGTCCTTTTTCCACCGGAATTTCAATGGAAGATGCTCTGAGGAACTAGTGTCATTAACCTCTTCGGCACCGGCGCATAATCAGGAAACACACCGAATGTACATCCAACATACACGGTTGACATTTTTTGTCACATGAGTGTCAAACCTGTTCTCACTTGTCGTTTCTATGACTCGATCTTGAGTTCAACAGCCCGAGTGTGGAATGATTTGCCGGCCATTTATTAATATTTCGATGAGAACATAGGTCTCTTTAAGACCCAAAAGACTCCACACAGCATCCCCAAAGATGACATAGGCCCTTAGTTTATTAATTATTAATATATATTTTTAAAATTATTATTCTCCTTAGGGCCTCCTTCGCGAAGTTATTGTAATAAAAAAAAAAAAAAATTCTACTTTTACAAAGATACCTTCCTAACATGAACGAAACCTGTCAATTTGACTGTCCTAGAACGGGAGACCTTCCTAGATGGACACTCACAAGCTTCCTTGTACTGTACAAGAAATAAATAAATAAAATGCTTTTTTTTGTTACAGATATTCAATCAAAGCGATCCTGAGGATTTTGAATGATATTTTTACATTCCATACTTCTTGATGTTTAGAATTATTGTTAATTTTTATTTTCATAAAAAAAACTTATGATGGATTGTTTCATAAATGTAACATTGTCATCAGCCGAGCGATTCTAAATCTTTTGTGGGATCGAGATCTTCCGACGGATGAGATCTCATGTCAGATTTGTATGATTTTCTATGGCTATTATTTGCTTTTTCTATGGGCCGATGTCAGATTTCAACTGTGAGCTGTCACATATTTTGTTTTAGTCATGTTTTAAATCGGCGAAGCTGGCCTGAAACCCATAGAAACAGCCATAGAAAATAAAACAAATCTGACGAAAAAGATGTAGAATCGCTCGACAGATGACCATTCAGCACCATTTTGTTTTTTTAACAGTTGAAAGGTCCCCGGTAAATGCCGATTCTAAGTCTATTTCAGCTTTTGGACAAATCGTGATCAACAGTACAAGATAACTACCATATTGTTAAGCTTGCCAGCTTATTACAATTTGATAAAATGCTGAAATGCACCCAGAATCAGCATTAATCTGAGATCTTTCAAATGTTAAACAAAAAACAAATGTCTCTGAATGGCCATTTGATGATGATGTTACATTTGAATTTGGGCAAATCAACTGGGCCTAAGTAAAATAAAATTGATTCATTTTCATAATGATCTATTTGATTTACCCCCTAACTCCTTTAAATCCAAAATACAAAGACCCCCTTTTAAAAAAAATCCAAAAAATCCATTAAAAATATTTTTAAAATCAACATATTAATGTGTATTGGCAACGCAAGAGGGTGTGGTTTATTGGGTTTCTATTCTGGAGGAATTTCAGGCATGGGATGGAATAAACCTTTAAATTCAATTGACTAATGCTATCTAGATAGTGTCTTGGATAAATTTAGCCATTTTTTATTTTAATATGCGACATCTATTGACTTTTCTGCAACTATAGGATGAATATTTATTTTTACTTTTAACAATGAAATATTACAATTTAAGGTTTTACTCGATAAGTTTATAGCATTTAGTTCTGGTTGAATCTTGCAATCATACATAAAGATAGCTGCCAATAAAAATACGCGTTAAGAAAATGAAGATAAGGTAGTTCTTGGTCGAAGAATGATTCAGTTAAATGTGACCGAATCAGAGAGGGACACATTAGCTCAGTTGGTAGAGTACTGACCCGACAAGTCATACATCCTGGGTTCGAGTCCCAGATGTGACCGTATCTTTTTCTGTTTTAGATCTTCGATTGAGTTTTGCTGATAATGTCTTCATTAATTAAATATTATAATTTTTAATTTATTTTTTCAAGATGAAGATAAAACAATGGTAGACAAATTCACAAAAAATAATAATCATAAATATCCTCAATATTATCGACCTTCCATGTACGTTCGCGGCGTGATCTGCTTCACACCTGAAAAAACAGTTTTTTTATAAATGCTTATTTATTATATATTTTTCCAAAAGCAATAATGCAGCGAATATTTTTTTGTGCTTTCGTAAGATATAATTGGGTTTAGAACTTTCTTTTCACATTCTGATGTGTAATAGTAATATAACTTAACTAATGTTATATTTGATGAAAAGTTAACATTTAATCTGCACGTAAATGAAATAACAAATAGAACTATAAAAATGCTTGGTTTTATATGCAGAACAGCAAGTGATTTTATGTAAGTCACTAGAGTGTTTGAAAATATTATACACTTCTTTAGTAAGAAGCCAGGTAGAGTATAATTCGCCCATTCGGTCCCCATTGTATAAAATACATTCCGACAATATAGAAAGGGTGCAGCACAAATTTCTAAGATTTATCAACTTTAAGCTGAATATTCCAATAAAAAATATTAACTATGTCCTTTTGATGAAACAACTCAACTTAATTACGCTGTCAGATAGGCGGATCATCTCTGACCTTGTACTATTAAATAAAATCATTAATAATTGCATTGACAATCCTGAAATTCTCGTCAAAATAAAATTTTAAAACAAACTATGAGGCTCATACACCTATAAATAGATTACATCATTTTGGCAATAAATTTGGGAATATTGTAGATATGTTTGCAGATTCCGTATTAGTTATAAAATGAAGTCTTTATAATTACTTTAATGAAATGTATGATTTTAATTTTAATTCATTTTATTTTTTACTATTAATTTAATTATTGTATATTGTATACTACGTACCTGCCTAACTATTATTATCTATCTTTGTAAAAAGCCCACTAGGGCGTGAATAAATAAATAAATAATATACCTATAACTGGATATTCAAAAAATTAAAAAAAAAAACCTTATATTTTAACCGAAATATTTCACCCAGGCACACAACATAACCGACCGCTGCATAGGCAAACCTAATACTTTGATTCTCTTATGGAAATAAGTAGAGGTGTATCACTTCGTTTGACAGAGCTATAGCATTTGCAATGTCAATGTGAGCTCGGCGGTTTGTTTCCCAACCTGACAAAAAGTTTACAGTTTGTTTCGAATGGGTCAAATAATCAATAAACAAAGTACTTCTACAATCCTAAATAGTTGCATTTCCTCTATTCTAGTGGAAGCACAACATTAAAAAGCGTCCAATCTGCAGTGTTGTGGTGGACTCATTCCTAACATTGCGCCTGCGTCCTCACCAGCAGGATGGCCTGGTGTTCCTGTACAGCTGCGTGATGGGGTACTCTAGTGAGTACACGGGGGCCATTCTGGCTGATGAGATGGGGCTTGGGAAAACATTGCAGTGCATTGCACTCATTTGGTAAGTTCTAACAAAACAGCATTCAGCATACAAAATTGCGGTTAAGTGAAGCAATTGAGCCCTTGAGAGGAAAAATAGCATTATCTCGATAACACCTTTTAAATTAATTAATTTTGATTTTTTTACACAATTTATTATTAATTTAAGTCTTCCTCCTTAAAATGACACTATTAAATTCAAAATATTATTAAAATTAAGGACGTTACTGAAGCACGGGCCATACGGAGTCACAGTCATCAAAAGGGCGCTAATCATAACACCAAGCACCCTGTGTGGCACTTGGGAGAAAGAGATTCTCAAATGGCTCGGCAGAGAGAGGCTGCTACCGTTTGTGATCGACAACAGTCGCAAGCCAAAAGAGTTCAAAGCCCGCCCAAACCTTCCCGTCATGATAATATCGTACGAAAGATTCGTTAAACATGCAGACGAAATCGAATCAATGTGTTTCGATATCATAATTTGCGACGAAGCTCACAGATTGAAAAATGCCAACATAAAAGCAGCTCAAGCCCTACAAAATCTGACTTGCAAAAAAAGAGTACTTCTAACTGGAACGCCGATTCAAAACGACTTACAAGAATACTTTGTTTTAATCGACATAGCCAACCCCGGAATCTTGGGATCTTACAATGATTTTAAAGAAGAATTCGTAAACCCCATTTTAATATCACAACAACCCGAGAGTACGGAAGAAGAAAGCATTGCTGGGGAACATAGCGCAGCCCGTTTACAACTATTGACGTCAAGTTTTATATTAAGGCGGACTCAAAACTTGTTGAAAGACTATCTCCCCGTCAAGACGGAGTGTGTAATTTGTTGTAAGATAACGAACTTGCAAGAAAGGTTGTACACTGCTGCAACGGACGATTGGTGGAACAAAAAAGACTACGCTCCTTCCTCACCGCTTAGCTTGATAGTTTTGCTGAAGAAGATTTGCAACTATCCGCACCTGATCAAAAAGCCGGATGAAAGTGTCGACGTGAATGGTGTGAATGTTTCCATCGCTGAATCTCTGCACAAGTTCTTGCCGGCACTAAAAAATGTGACGGAGGAGCACTCGGGAAAGCTGACCGTCGTGAAGGCTCTGATGAAAGAAGCCATCTTCCAGAAGAAGGAAAAGATAGTCATCGTGTCCTGCTCCACAAGAATGCTGGATGTCTTGGCTGAAGTCTGCTCAAAGAATTTCATAATTTTCACCAGGTAATTATGATGTTATTTATTTATTGACTGAGTATAGAGAAGTCCTGGTTTAACTTGACTGTTTTGACTTGAAAATTTTTAATATCGCCTATTCCAGGTTAGACGGCAGCACGCCAACGTCTGGTCGCCAGTCAGTGGTGGAATCGTTCAGCCGCCTCGGGGGCCCTCCGGTGCTGCTGCTGAGCTCGAGGGCGGGGGGCACGGGGCTGTCGCTGCCTGCCGCATCCCGTCTGGTGCTCTACGACGGAGACTGGAACCCGGCCGTGGACCACCAGGCCATGGCCAGGGTCTGGAGGGACGGGCAAAAGAGGCCCGTGTTTATTTACAGGCTGCTCACCACCGGTAAACATTTAGATTTTTTTTATTACTTTGTAGTCCCGGAGAAAGGACTGCAAGGAGAATATACTGTTTTATTCATACTGACTAATTAAAAGCAACATCTTTCGCTTTTAATGATGGTAGTAGAAGTTTTTTTAAATATAGTCATGTTTTTCGTAACCCCTGAATATTTGTCTCATTAAACAACAAAAAACAATAGTGCATACTACAAAGTGCACAACAACCTACTAGATAACTTTTCTTATGATCGAATATATTTTTAATAAATTAATTATCCAAAATTGCCTCCCCTCCATTCAACACCTCGTCACTTCTAAGTCCGAACTTCACCCCAATATTCCATATAAATTCTAAAATTTGCACATTTAAATAAAATTAATATTTAAATTCACCTTTCCTTTCTCTGTAATTTTAAATGATGGCTTAGAACAGGGGTCGGCAAACTTATTAGTCAAAGAGCCAAATATGTGAATTACAAAGATACAAAAAAATTTTGAGAGCCAAATTTGTTAATTGATTTAGCAAACATTTAATATAATTTTATCACTTCGTAAAATTACGGATACGCTGAATAAACTTGATTTCATACTAAATAAAATATAATATGTAATTAAGGAATCCATAATTTTAAATCATGACAATGACTGACAAACATTTAATGCGAACAATGTTCCTGCATCTCCTTGGAGAGTTTGAGTAAGTCAGATTTGTATGTTGTTGTTCTTAATTTTAGGCACGATTCCAGGTTCTCATCAATAAGACTAATTCTCAGTTTACTCTTGATAAAGATTGTTCGCATGAATATGTAGAACCGAAAAGCGAAAGAACAGCAAACGCAAGATGATTTCAGCTGATCATAAGAGTCAGGATTACTATTACAGGCATTGAAGATGATCATGTCTTCCTTCACCAGGTATTTCGAAGCAGACCACTTGTGTTGTGAACTAAGTTCACATTTGTTCTTCTCCAATGTTTCCAAATCAACATAAAGAAGTTCAAATTTAGAGCTCCATATTTCCTTGTTTTTTAAATTCAGCAATTGTATTTCAAAATTAACCTTTGGGCGGGCGCGGTACTAATCTTCACACGGTCGGGCGCTCCTCATCTGTGAGGCTGATTTTTGGGAAAACTTACAAAACCATTTATTTAATCAAGATATTTACTATATTTCTCAAGAACAATATTTTTTTTTACATTTTCCATTTTCTACATAGGAAACCTTCCAACTTTTCATCTATAGTAACGTTTTTTCCCAATGAATAACTATTCTGACAGTTTGCCACAAATAAGTCAAAAATTTCACGGACTGGTGCAAGTTTATTGTATTTTTTTCTCATGTCCCTTGTATTTATGTCGTCAAAGCGAGTGCACCTGATAAGGAATTTGAATCTTTTCAAATTCATTGCGAGACGAAAATATTCAACACCAAAACCGTCTTCACCCCATAATTCTTCCCCATAATTCCAATAATTAGTAAACTTACATGATCGGGCGCAGCTCATCTACGAGATTAAAGCGTCCTCCATGAAGACCTGAAGGCTACTAAAAATATGACAAAGGTGCCAAGGTGTGGAAGGCGAGGAGGGAGGAAGCTACTAACCCCACCCACTTTGTACTCCAAACGCCCTCTTCTGCGCACAATAAAAACTAAAAACTTCATCTCAGAGATTAGCCGCGCCCACCCAAAGGTTAACAATGTCAATGTCAAAAGAAGAAAATTTCAAATCTGTTATCGAAGCATTAAGAGGGTGTTTGACCAATGCTAAGGTCGCTCTGTAACGAATCATGCTCGTATGAAATGTAACCTTGCGGCAGAGCAGAGACCAGGACTCAGGATATTGGGCCAAGTAGTCGTCTATCATGTAGGTAGGGTTTCGGAAAAATCAAAGAAGATGAACTTTAAAAATATGTATTGAACAAAAAGCAACATGGAAGTGTGCAAACTTCTTACCAGGGTAACAAAAGGAATATATAAAAATACACATACCAGATGGACTCGCTAAACTAACTATCTAACTAAAGAATGCCGTGATGATGTTCCTTGGAGAGGTCCGCACCAGGATGAAGGCCGGCCCACCAGGAAATTGCGGGTAGCACGTTCCAGTCCGCGCCTGGACGAAAGCCAGCCTAGGGCTTTCCATGAGGATGGATTGGTGATGTGGTGATGACCCAGAAAGCCTCCACACGAGGAAGGTACAGGCTCCCAGACAACGTGGCGGGATTAATGGGGGATGAGTGTCGAACTTATCCCAAATAAATAACAATCTCGGCCGATGAAAATCAGCGTCTTCCTGATTTTGGCAAAACCACGATTGCAAGGCGAGTGAGGATTGTAAAATCACGATTCGATTCGGCTTAATACGCTGGCCGTACTCCGAGCGCGTGTTATGCCACTCACGACCGAAACATAATTCCACGAGCTTAACACTCCGTTTAACTGTCGGTAATTCTTTTATTCCAATTTCCAAGAATACATCCCAGGACCGGGACAACTAATCGAACCTTCGATCACACTTTTAAAATTAAAACATGGTGAAAATATATCACTGCCGGCGACGACCAACCACATCGAGAAAAAGTGGGACTTTCAAGTCATCCACTATAAATTACACGTACACGAGCCTCACGTGTTACGTAAAAACAACCCGCGTTCTTTTAAGTTTTAAATCCACTTAGATTCTCACGATTTAAACTAAAATTTAAACACCTTGATGGTGAGTGACCAATTTCCGATCCAACCGCCCAAGTTGATCGGAAGGAAGAGACCATAAACAAAAAGGAACCTCTCTCTTTTCCAAAAAATTACAAAGTGTCCAAAAAACACCATAGACAAAATAAACACCTAAGCAAGAACTGCATTAGTCACATAATTATTTATGTGACAGCTCTGCTGTTTTTAAATTCCTGAAACCTGCTGAGAAATGCTTCCCTCATATTTAACCCTAGATAACTAATCGCTCGTCGAGGCGACGACGCGCTACTCGGCGAAATTCGAAATCACCTACTTCCCCCCACTTCCTGAACTTGACTCTTTCATTACCTTCCTAATTTGAGTAAACAGTGCAGCACGTGACGCGATTGCGGCCACACGCATACTAGGACGTGCCCTATGACCATCTCGTCGTCCGCTGGATGAAAGTTTAGTTATAACAACAGTTTTATTGTTAAGGCACGTCCGTATGTATAAGGGTCATGATTGAGGATATTCTTGGCGAATCTTCTACAATAGAAGCTCCGGTTCCATCTAAGTCAAATGTGCGTAAAATTTGTTACCTGTGTCCATCCAAGGCCCGGAGGATGACCAAACACCGTTGCACCAGATGTAGAAAGGCTATTTGTGGTCCACATAATGTTGACATGTGTGATCACTGTCAGTGGCGGCTCGTGACTTTTGGTTATGCTAGGGTGCTAATTTAAAAAAAATGGCATCATGGATGTTGTCGTATGCGAAAAATATATTTTTTTTTTTTTCAAAAATCGGTATTTTGTATGAAGATTTTTCAGGAAATCGGTGCGGCGCACCACCAAACTGAAACTAACCTGAAATTTTTCATACAAAAAACTGATTTTCAAAAAAAAAAAAATATTTTTTTCGGCTACAACAACATCAATAATGCCATTTTTTTTAATATCAGCACTCTATCACACCAAAAAGTCACGAGCCGCCACTGATCACTGTGTAGACTGATATTTTGATATTAATTTGTTTATTATAAACCTTACTTTTGTGCCATGTAACAAGTTCCTATCTTAATTAAATATTTTTGATTTATTTCTAGTGTTTTATTGCGTTGTCCACTCGACGAAAGTGTAGTTACAATGAAACAATGAAAACAGTTTAGTTATCTAGGGTTAAAATGGCTGTTTTGAAATAGTGTTTTTCAATTGAGGAATTATTTTCTTGGCGATGCTTCAGCAGAATTGGAAAGTGAAACAATGTTTCCCTTTCAAAATCTTGAGCAAAAAGGGATAAATTGTTTTCGAATGAAATGACTTCTTCTAACATCGAAATTGTGTTTCCTTTCTCTTGTAGTTTATGATTAAGCTGATTTAGATGAGACCTAACATCTTCCATGAAATAAAATTTTTTGTCCGTGGACATTTGTGCCAGAGCCGCACTTGGGTGGCCAAAGAGTTTGCCGACCCCTGGTCTAGAACATCCTTGAAGGGTTAAAGACAGAAATATTTGAAAAAAAAAATTCATAGAGATAAGATAGCTGCTTTCAAATTCGTATAAAAATTATCTAAGCAATTGACAATAAATTTACAATTTTGGAGGAAACCATTTACAGGATAACCTCTGCCATAGGTCACTCCTAGTGGTTCGGTACGTTTGGTGACTTAGCAGAGGTACCTGAGTTCATGGGGTGAGGTTTATCCAGGCTTGGCGGCAGATACTTGTGCTTATCAGCTGCATGGCGGGCCATCGGGAGAGGCCGGTTGAAAAGGACCGTTTGACCTCTCCAACTGAACTCTCTCAACCATTGCCTTGTATCGCAATGGGAGGGATAGATTCACAAGCCTGCCACTCCTGGACATACTGACCCCCAGACTCCTACCTAACCCCCATACCCTTTTTCTTCCCAGAATTTTTTCTCCACACAGAATTCGCCAAGGGAAATAATTTTTAAATGGGAGTTAATAGGTTAAGTTAGTTCGCAACTTTCTTAACTTGAACCAACTAAAAACAATTTACTATGCACTATGTCAATCTCTAATCGAGTATGGTATCATAGCCTGGGGAGGAGCAAACGCTGCCGCCATTGATCCGATCTCTAAAGACCAGAAACTAATTATAAAGATTATTCTAAAACTACCGATTACAAGCAGTTCGGATGAAATCTTTAGGAGAATCAGTGTTTTGGGCATTAGGCAACTTTATGCAAAAAATATACTAATTTATCTATTCAAACATAGAACTGTTTTTGACAATATCCAAACTGTTCGTGATACGAGAACCAAAGGGCAAAATCTCTTACTTATCCCTTTCGCCAAAACAACGTTCGGTCAAAGAAACTTCAGGTACTAAAAAAACCCTTCAGCCCCAACATGATTTTCTTTTAAACATTTTTCGTTTTTTTCTTTAGCTTCCGATGGGACCGGGAAAATTAAAAAAATATAGAATACCCCCTCCCCTTTCTTTAAAAAACATAACCTTATGATTGTGAGCTCCAGGGCTGTGCACATTCATGTATTATCAATAAATAAATGTAAAATAAATAAATATTTTACTATAGATTCTCAACTACTCACTTCAGATATCTTTCAGACTGAAGAGAGATAGCCTAATGTATTATTTTATTAAAAATGATTTTTTTTAAAACAAAACTATTTTTAAATCTTTAACTGACAGCCCTGAAACAGTTAGCTAATTAGTTATACCTAATTGCTTAGTAATTCCAAACAAGATAACATTGAAGATAATAATAAACTCAATACAAATTTACTTTATTTAGTGTCTTTACGAGGGTGTTCTGAAAAGTTTCCGACCTGAACATGAAGATGGCAGCACTCGTCAATAAAAGCTATTAAATGTAGTTGAGCATCTTTTGACAGTTACTCACCAAAGTTTCGGCCATTTTGGACGCGCAGTTTTTAGTTGACAGTCGTTTGAGTAAGTCGATGTGTGTGTTTTTGTAACAATGAAAAAAATTGAGTATTGAGCTGTTATTAAATTTTTGTTTTTTGTTTTTTGCGCAGTTTTTAGATAAGGGAACAAAAAGAAGTCGCTTGGGGCTAGATCTGGTGAGTAAGGCGGATGGTCAAGCAGTACAAACCGTAATTTGTGGATTTTTGCCTTGGCAACCGCTGAGGTGTGAGACGGCGCGTTGTCTTGGTGAAACAGGATTTTTGGTCTAACGGGAGCAAATGCGGCAGCCAACGCGCGGACAGCTTTCTCATGTCTAAATCTTGATTTAATATATGACAGACACGTTTTTTGGACATTTTCATAAACTCTGCTATCTCTCTCACTTTAATTCGGCGGTTGTCTAACACTATTTGGTGAAGTTAAGCAATGTTATCGTCAGGAGGTGCAGTTTTTGGACGTCCCGAATGTCCATCTTCTCCCAAGCTCTTACGGCCACGTTTACATTCAGCTGCCCAAAATTTCACTGTGGTAAATGATGGTGTAGAGTCCCCATACACAGAGTCCAACTCATGATTTGCATAGGCGTATTGCCTTTCAAAAATAAAAATTTAATAACAGCTCGATACTCAATTTCTTCCATTTTCACAAAAACACACACATCGACTCACTCAAACGACTGTCAACTAAAAACTGCGCGTCCAAAATGGCCGAAACTTTGGTGAGTAACTGTCAAAAGATGCACAACTATATTCACTAGCTTTGACGAGTGCTGCCATCTTCATGTTCAGGTCGGAAACTTTTCAGACCACCCTCGTAAATACTGTTGACAACTTTTCTGACAAGTCCCCTTTGTTTACATCTTTTTTATTCTAAATAATCCTATTTAAATATTATGTTCTGTTATTATAACATTGTTATTATTTTTTAGTATATTAACAGTAGTTTAGTAACACATAATAATATCCTATACCTAAATACTTGCTTTTATCATACATACAGTTTGTCAAAAAAGAGTAGAAAATATATGAGGGCGCCACTGTTGATCAAATGGCAATACTAAACACATAACTCACGGTTTTAAAGTAAAACTGTGTAACCTACATTTTTATAAAAAATTAAAAAGGCATAATAGTGGAAAAAATATTTTTTCATTGCAGTATAGATACCCGCCGATCTCTAAATTAGAATTGCATATAGGTATATTATTATTACACCTTTGCAATTTTGTGTTAGCATAATGAAGAATAACTATAATGTAATAAAATATAAAGCACAGTTTAGAAATTGCTCACATTTATTTAATACTAGATAAAGTACTTAGCGTTGCCTGGGCTTTAGATCATGTCTCTAATTTTAGATCTGAATATATTTAACTCATTCAGATCTAAAAGTAGTGTAACTAAACTCACCATTAGCGATTCTTCCTTTCTATCTAAATCACCTTTTAATCAAACTTATGTCATGAAGCAAAAAGGTTTTTTAAAATGTGGTTTACTGTGTTCTATACATTCAGTGTCATTGTACTTCAAAAAAATATTTGACAGTTAAATTGGTGTTGCCAGTCTACAAATTAAGTAGTTCCAGTTTTTTATATTTTCTACCAAGACCGAGTTGTTTAGCGGTCCGTCCTCTCTGCCTACCCCTGCGGGAAACGGCGTGATGGTTAGTTAGTTAGTAGTTACTCTTTTTTGACAGACTATACTTTGTATATGTTCATTCTTATTTTGTTATTATTGATAATCTCCTGTGTACCACTGTATACTTATAATATCATGTACCTATCAATTGAATGTAAAAGCCATTCTATGGTGTTTAAATAAATAAATAAAATTATCCTGACCATAATATAATCATATCCATACTGTGCTTAAAAGGGTTCTTGAGTAAATAAATTAATATTAATAATCCAGGTACCATTGAGGAGAAGATCTACCAGCGCCAGATGTTCAAGACGGGCCTATCAGACGCCATCATAGACCCAGACAACATGAAGTCCACGCAGAAGCTTTGCGACTCGGAGCTGAAGGAACTGTTTGTGGCAAACCTGGACAGCGAGAGCAACACGCATGATGTGCTGACATGCCCCTGTAGGGGCGACGGCTCTGATGAAGTAATAAATCTTTTTTATTTACCGGATGAAGTAATAAATCTTTTGATGCCTCGAATATTCGGCTACTATTCAATATTCGGCCTATTCGGCTACTTTTTTTGCTATTCAGTATATTGCCGAATATTGCGAACCATTCGGCCGAATACCGAATACCAAATCATGAAAAAAACGCATAATATAAATAAATTATTACTCACATTTTTTTTTTAAAACAAAAAAATCAGTTATTATTTTTAATTAATAAACTAATGTTTAGGACAAGATTTTTTTACGCGTGGCAAAAGGGTAACAATCATTATAAGCAATAATTATCAGCCTGAAACACTCGTCTACATTGAAAAATCTTCTGAGAAAAGATACATGCCGCCGACGGGACTCGAACCCGTGTCCTTCTGATTTCTGGTCAAATGCTCTGACCACTGAGCTACGTCGGCTTATCTCCAGCCCGCCAGATAATTTAATATATTCTAAAGAAATTCAACTATTATTGCTTATTACATTTTTTCACCTGGAAACAACCAACTTTATTTTTATATGAGAGATGCATTGTAAGTGCTTAATCTCTCACTAGGTGGCGTCGAGACAAATTATGTCTACATTTTTTGGTGTAACTTGTCAAATATTAATTATTATTTTTAATTGATAAACTAACGTTTAAGACAAGATTTTTTATGCGTAGCACAAAGGGTAACAATTATTATAAGCAATAATTATTAGCCTGAAACATTCATCTACATTGAAAAAATCTTCCGAGAAAAGAGATAAGCTGACGTAGCTCAGTGGTTAGAGCATTTGACTGGAAATCAGAAGGACACGGGTTCGAGTCCCGTCGGCGGCATGTATCTTTTCTCGGAAGATTTTTTTCAATGTAGATGAGTGTTTCAGGCTGATAATTATTGCTTATAATAAAAAAATCTCCCTAAAATTTCCCTTTTCACTCTTTTTTTTAGACTTTCCAAGAGTTAAAATTAAATAATAATATTGTCGCTTTATGTTCTACTAAACTGATATGAAAAAAAGGTGTTATTAAGCTATATTTTTTGCTTGTGAGGATATTATTTTAAAGTGTGGATAATGATCTACCTCTCCAGTCTGCCTTTGGATCGCTTGCACTGGTGTGGCCACTCGGTCATAATTTTCAACTTCCTATCGTTTGGTTTTCTTTCTACATGACCAGTCCATTACAGTCTCAGGAACCTACAGAATCTTACAATCATGCAATAAAGAAGGACACAAGAAATGCGATGCGGGCTTGTTTCATGATCCAAAAGTCTGACCACTATTTGCTTAAATTTCAAATATAGAAAATTGTTTCATCATTTTGAAATTTTCATTTCTATCAAATGTAATGACGATATATGATGTCAGGCAGTGTAAGAGAGAAAGAGCACATGCTAAATGGATTAGAACCAAAAGGTACTAAATCAGTTACGACAGAGTATAAAGCAACTTAGTGCAAGTAGGGTGAGCACCCCATCAAACGCCAGTATCCTTTGCTATTAATTTTTTTTCACATTTAGTAACGGCATTATGAATACGGGAAGACTATTTAAGTTTCCTATCAAATGGTTATTCAAATCTACATGGAAGGCATTTCTGCTGTGTAATAATTATTCAGGTCTTACAACGATGTCATGCTCTATTCAGTTCATTATTCATCTTTATGCTATAAGATTTAAAATAGTAGCCATAATGAGAAATTTCTTCTTTTTTTTTCAGCACAAGGAAAAAGAAAGCCTTCAGGAAGATTCTGAGGATATATTTGCCCGCGGTCGGGCAGAAACCTCCTCCAACCAGGATGGCTCAGCCAACAGCATGAACCAGCTCAAGTCCTGGGACCACTTCCGCCCTTCGCTCAGCCCACAATTCTTAGAGGTTGGTTTTCTCTGACTAACTAACTAATCATCATGCCGTTTAGCTGTAGGGATAAGCAGAGAGGATGGACCGCCACACAATTCGATCTTGGCACACACTTCTTGCTTCATTCACATTCATACATCGTCTCATAAATCCTCTTCTATTATTCCGACTCTTCACATGGTCCGACTCAAGTATCTGATTCACATGGTTGTGCCATGTCTTCCTCGGGTGTCCTCGACTTCTTCTACCATTCACATTTACGTCATATATTTTCCTTACATTCCTTTCCTCATTCATTCGCTCTACATGCCCAAACCATTACTTACATCAGCCTTGCATTCTTTGCGGATCTCCACATTTCTCACACGATCGTACATTGTTTTACCACACATACGCCTCAGGGATCTCATTTCTACAGCATTCAGTCTACTTTCATCCTTCCTCTGCCAGTTCCATGCCTCACTGCCATACATCAGGGTAGGTACCAGCACTCCATTGTGGACGGCTAACTTTGCTTCATTGGACAGTTTTTTGTTGGCGCCAACGGCGTTCAGTCCTCCATTAATAGAGTTGCCTGCATTTACCCTTCTTTCGATATCTCTGTCAGCCCTCCCATCTCTCGTAAAATGTTAGGACGTGCTTTGTGTAACAGAGAGTATGAAAAAAGAGAGTGGTACAATGCAGCATAATTAGAGGATGCTCTTCTGTTATTCTGACTCTTGACATGGCCATGTATTTGATTCACTTATAATAATAATAATAATATCTTTATTGTTAGAATTTTGCATCTATATATGTATAACTAAAAATACATTATTAGTTATACATATATGTATTACTAAAAATACAAAAATACAGTGTTAATAGTTTACATTGGTTTATAAACTGGATAAGTACCTAGGGAGCGTTCAAGTATTATGTAACGCAATTTTTGAAGATTTTTGACCCCCCCCCCTCCCCCCATGTAACGCGCCGTAACGTTTTTCCGTAACCCTCCCCCCCCCCACCACCCCAATTAAGTTGCACAAAGTACTGGAAAGTCGCTTAAATACCTTTTTCTTGTTTTAATAGCGTTTGCGGTAATAAATAAAGCAAGAGATTTCGAGAACGAAAAGGATTGCCAACTTGGAAGATTTTAATTTGCTAGTTTTTTTTTATCTAAATAAAGAAAAACATGTTACGTAACGCGTTGTCCAAACCCCCCCTCCCCTCCCTCGTAATGCACAGTAATGTTTCACATGACCCCCCCCCCCCCCCCCCCAAGTGCGTTACGTAATACTTGAACAGCCCCCTACATAAAGTTAATAACAAAAAATAATATAACATATAAACAGTAGGTAATATTTAAAGAATAGAAATGTATAGTTATAAGTTGAGGTTCATAACTCACCTCACTTGGCTAGCCTGTGTTGATCGTGTCATGTCTTCCTGGGGCGTTCGCAACTTCTATCATTCACATCTGTATCATATATTCTCCTACATTCTATTCTTAATTTATCCACTCTATATGCCCAAACCATTTAAAGTCTCTTTCTTAGCCTTACTCATTACGCTTACATCAGCCTTGCATTCTTTCCGAATCTCCACATTTTCACACGGTCATACACGATTTTACTACACCCACACCTCAAGGATCTCAATTCTAATGTATTCAGTCTGCTTACATTAGGTTTCGTGTTCAGCACTCATTGTGAATTTCTAGCAAAATGCTGCTCTTCTGGCATAGAAGTGAGCGGACTGTCGTCAAGCTACCGGCCAATGGTTCCATGACAGTTGATCTGCCGACAATTGCCCCCCCGGCGTATTTATAAAACATATGTTCATTCAAATGCATCAAGGAAAAATCTGCTTTTCTATATACCGTGTATACCAGCGCATAAGTACAAAAAAAATCGACACTATAAATTAATTTAATATTCATACCAACTTATTATTAGATATTTTTAAAGCCGATTTTACATTTGAAATTGGTAAATAATGCACAAAAAATTATAATTTTATAGTAAATATCATTTCGGAGGCCAACTTTCGGCAGATCAACTGTCAGGTAACCCGGCCAACTATATAACTTGATTTTGTGCTTTTAACTAGTAAAACTTATGGCAGATTATAGCAGTTGTCTGTATTCTTTTACAAATTACCATCTTTTTTTTACATGAGCTCCACACAGGACGCCCTCGGGAAAATAATATCCTCACGCCATATTAGGGGATGCTGTGCAGGGGGTCTTTTTATGGAAAGGAAAAAGAGGAAGTTCTGGAAAGGGGCCATCCATAAATTATGTCACACCATAAGGGGGGGGGAAGGTAAAGTGTGACATTGTGTAACAAGGTGTATGGTTGCAGTCATGAGCTTTGGACAGCGACACATGTGACTGCCACAAAAATATTTTCCCTATCCCATTACGCCCCCTCCGTTGTGGCAAATATAATTGTGATAATATTAAACTAGCAGTTAAAAACCCGCTCCGCAGGTTTTTGCAAAAATAGCCACTTCCTCGGATCCACTGTGCTCCAGTGACATCTAGTCGCCGAGTTAAAGTAACCGTGACAGGCAATGACACCATACGTAATTTCTCCAAATCCGGAAAGATACTTAAATTCTATAAATCTGTGGTACTTATACATAGGGAAGAAACGTCCACATGCGAGCTTCTGACGTAAGTGGCGACATCTTGTAACGAATTCTTGAATTAAAAACTGAATTACAATGGTAGTTTTGTTTGAAATTCGAGATATACAGATGTTATTTGTGGCGCAACGTGTACGGCGTGGCGTCATCATGCACTCGAAACTGGCTTCTGAAATTCAACCATGCAGATGCTGGGGTAAGGGGGCATACATTAATTACGTCAGTAATTTTTCTTTCAATCTAGATTCCCCCCCACTCACCAGGGGGGCCTTGGTGAGATAAATTTGGGCCACTTCGTATATTCTTTTCAAGTAACGTGAGATTTTGCTGGACTCCCCCCTCCCCTCTTTGAGCTCACGTAAGTAATGTATGCCCCCTAATAATAACGTTCAATGTTGTCGAAAAACCTTTAAAATATTACCATATTACTGACTATTATTTACATGTAAAATTGCAAAATATATGACGTCACGCTGGGGGGGAGGGGGTCTCACAAATGTGACGATGTGTGACAGGGACGGGAACGGGGGGTTAAAAAATCATGAAATTTGTGTGACGTAATTTGTGGATGGCCCCAAAGGCAAAAAGGTAAAGGTAGACAGGGGTGGGTAGGAATCTGGGGATCAGTGATTTCCAATGGCGATGCAAGGCGATTGGTCGAAAGAGTCCGCCTGAAGAGGTCAAAAGGTCTCCCTCAACCAGCATCTCTCGATCCGGCCTGCCATATAGCAGATGGGCAGATGCATCCGCCACCAAGACCCGGACAATCCTCACCTGACGAATCCGCGCCCCTAGCTAAGTCATCAAACGCAGCAAACCACTTGGGGTGACTTATGGCAGAGGTGTTGGTTATCCAATAAATGGTTATACCCATACCCGCCTCCCAGATTGAAGCCACCAAAATCACTTTCAACGCTGACACGGGGCGAGTTTACAAGCTACTATCTGGGAAATTCACTATATGTTAGTAAACTCGCCCAGTGTCATCGTGTTACTTGCTAACTAGCAGATTGTTGACAATCTATGAAAAAAACGTTGAAAGGTTTGTCAACTTTACTCACCTATATGCTTGCTCCGCTTGCTCGTGATTGGTTTATTTATGTTTCCAACATGGCTTCCGATAAACAGCTGATTTCGACTGTCAAACATTTGAAGAATTAGTTCACGCAGGCGTCATTATTCTTGTTACTGGCGCTAACAGCAACCTCAGTTGCCTACGCTTCTAAGCGAGTGGACAGTTTTGTGTGTCATCATGACAATCTCACTCGCCGATTTACCCGCTTTTAAATTTAGTAGATAGTAGCTTGTAAACTCGCCCCGTGTCATCGACACTTTAGAGATACTGATGGAAATGTATTGTTGATGCAACTTCGTGTTATAACGTAATAAACGGGTTTTGCTTAAACCTCGTAGTATTTGATGTATGATTCTAAAATGTCTGAACTGTCAGTGTGAGATTGAGGTTATGAATGTTGCAACTTGAATATAGGAATGCTAAGCTCAGGGTAGGTAAAACATGTGAATTTGGTAAGCAATACTAAATGAAATTAAAGGCTATTAAAGGTAAGATAATTTTAATCATAATTACAGGGTTTGAACATCAAAAGACTCTAAATTAATTAAATGATAATCATCAGCGTGCGGTGACTGCTCAAAGAAAACAGTCATATTAAATCATATTGCTTCTACATTAACAAAAAAAGATGAAAGGCGCCAGTCGTTTATTAAATGCCCTAATACTATTAAATGACAAATAGTGTGAAATGATTACATGAGAAAACCAATAAATAAAGTAACGTTACGTGGAAAGCTACATGATGAAACTCTTCTGTGATTCTTGTGATTCTCCTGTGAGGTCTTCCGCCCGCCGTGTTTCTGTCTGGCTTCACATGTAGTCGCCCGCCTCTCAAGTCGCCTGGAACCAAACTGAAGTACCTATGTTCACGCAACGCTCTCGAACTTTTGCGAAACATGGCCACCAACCTCGGGAATACAAACGGCGCCAACCACACCGGTCGAATCCATAGAGCATTCCAGTGCTGTGGTGGTTCCTACCGCTACAGTGTGAAATTGATAAGACATTTATTTTCAAATATCGAAATAATCTTTCTTGAGCAAATAATCAATTTCTTTGACCTGTCTGGAAACTTATCACAAGGTCTTATAGTAAATCTATTCAAGTGCCAATTAGATATGTGATTTATTGTTGAAATTATCTTTAAATTTGTATACATTTAAATAAGATACTATGTAATCTAATGTTTTATTTTTATTTTCAGGAAATTGGCTTGAGTGCTGCAAAGGACCAAATTAGTTTTATTTTTCGAAAGACTGAATAATAAGAAGAAATCTACATATGTATTTAGTATTTATAAGTAACAAAAATAATGAACTCTAAATGCTGTTTTACAGTCATGGATATAAAATCACATGAAATAAAATATTTTTTACCATTTGCATATTTCTGTTAATTTTGGTTCAAAAATACATAATATTAATTTTGCAAAGAGAAAATCGCATCTCAATGGGAAGACTATCCCATTTAGAGATATTATGAGGTATGTAAATAATTGGTACAAGAAAATACAAATAAAATACAAAGCATGTTTGTTTTAATAAATTTATTTAATAAAAATTTAAACAACATAATAACCATTAAAAAAACACAGGAAAATTTAAAAAATTTATTATACACATAAACCAGTGAAAAAATACAGTAAAATTTAAAAAATATATTATATACATACTTTTAAAATTAAAAGTTTAAAATATATAGTCGATTCCGGTTAATTGGGACACAATTGAGCCCCAACATTTTACTCCAAATAATAATAGGTAGATTTAAAAAATGTAGCAAATTTATATCGTTTTTATATTATGTATGTTTATTACATTTATTTGAGTTCTCTCAAATGTGTTTTTAAAGTTTATAAATTTTTTGAAACAAATTATGGTAATTACATATGAATATGAAAACATAATATTATGGAAGATAGTTAAAAAAATATATATTCGTGAATAAATATAAATGTAATTTAAAAAATTACTAATGTCGGCGGATGGTGAACAGCTGGCTTCGGTGTGGGCGAAGTCAGCTGTGTGTGTGTGAATGAACTTGGAACACCCGTAGCGTGGGGCAACCCCTCTCTTATGCCGTACGCACGCCATGCTAAACTAAAATTTGTTTACGGAGACACGTTTTATATCGACTTCAGTTCGGAATTAGTCCCAATTAAATGGAATGGTATCACAAGTAGCCGAAGTAAATTATTATTAGTTTCTTTATTTGGTTTCTGTTTCTTGGATTATGTCTCAAATAACTACTAGCTGTCCCGATAAACTGTGTAAAAATTAAGCGGAATCGACTGTATAAAAATTTAAAAAAAAAAATTTGTCACGGCTGATAATCAAACTCCAATCAACTCCAATCAACTGCTTGGATGGCAACCAGTGGCGGCTCGTGACTTTTTGGTGTGCTAGAGTGCTGATATTAAAAAAAATGGCATTATTGATGTTGTTGTAGCCGAAAAAAAAATTTTTATTTTTTTTTGAAAATCAGTTTTTTGTATGAAAAATTTCACGTTAGTTTCAGTTTGGTGGTGCGCCGCACCGATTTCCTGAAAAATCTTCATACAAAACACCGATTTTAAAAAAAAAAAAAAAAAAATTATTTTTCGCATACGACAACATCCATGATGCCATTTTTTAAATATTAGCACCCTAGCACAACCAAAAGTCACGAGCCGCCACTGATGGCAACTATGCTAACCATTACACCCAAGGTCCATAGAAAACGCATTTAACAAGGTAAGCTCATCGAGTGGGTAGATTAGCTAAAAGTTTGCAGTCCATCTTCCACTTGCAGTCCATCTTCCACTGGGAGATATGAATTAACTGCAATACAAGTGGCAGTGTCTTACTTCAAGCTACGTCACGCGTTTGAAATTTCAAAAGCGGCCCGATGAGTTTTTTTTTTGAAAAATGTTAAAAACCTTGTTAAACACATTTTCTATGAACCTTGAATTACACCGCCAAATATTTCAAGAATGGCGGCATAATAAATTTTCGTTATAATATGACAAAGAAAAAGATGCAAAAATTACGGTAACCGGACAACTCAGAATTAACTCAACTTAGAACCACCATTGAAAAGTCATTAAAAGTGTTGAAAAAATTACGGTAACCGGACAACTCAGAATTAACTCAACTTAGAACCACCATTGAAAAGTCATTAAAAGTGTTGAAAAAATTACGGTAACCGGACAACTCAGAATTAACTCAACTTAGAACCACCATTGAAAAGTCATTAAAAGTGTTGAAAAAATTACGGTAACCGGACAACTCAGAATTAACTCAACTTAGAACCACCATTGAAAAGTCATTAAAAGTGTTGAAAAAATTACGGTAACCGGACAACTCAGAATTAACTCAACTTAGAACCACCATTGAAAAGTCATTAAAAGTGTTGAAAAAATATATATAAAAAATTGATTAAATAGGTTACGTTGGTTAGGGTTATAGGCATAGACATCCAAATGGATAGACAAGCAGTTACAGATGAGGGGTAAAACCAAACTATGGAGAGCGAAGAGGGGAAAGATGACTGTCATTCGTTGAACAATCAATCTGACAGTATATAGGCATCTCGCATTACAATATCACCATTTAGTTCTTAAAAGCAAAATCTGCTTTGAATGAATAGACCTTTTTACATGGGAGCGCGAATTGCTTGCCACGTTCAAAACATATTTGCTAAGGCCAAATGCTCGCCCCAAAAAGACTCGCGCCAATACACATATCAATATTTTGTTTCCGTGTTTAGTTAAAACACTTTTACAAATGTTTCATAATTTACTTACCCCTGTAACCAGCGACGAGCACATTGGAGTACCGCCCACATTCGCTATGTGTACATTGATACGTGTATATATTGTATAGCACAAGCTGCCGTTATTTCGTTAAATGTATGGATGTCAGCTTCTCGCTGTTCACGGCAAGAATGATGACGTCACACATTTTAGATTCAAGCGAGACTATATCCCCTCCCCATGGAGCGAGCCGGTTCCAAGGAGGAGCTACAGCCGGCGCCATGTGGAGGGGGAAATAATACGTTTTTATCACTTAGGGCAGGTCCAGATATATTCATATGTCCGTGGTTATAGGCTATTTTAAAATTATTTTTCATAGTTTTTAATAATTTTTCAAAAAGATGTTCAGTTGACTTGATTCTGAGTTGGCATGGAACCGAAAATTACATATTTTTGAATTTTAGAATGTTAGAATTATTTTAGAATTATTTTGTTTTAATTACATTAAATTAGTATTTACAAATAATTAATGTGATTTTTAATCTTTCTCAAAAAATAAAACTTACTCCCAAATGATAATTTTGTGATCCCTTAAACCCTTAGATCCTCCACCCAGCATCCCCTAAGATGACATAGGCCTTGATTAAAATTATTTTCCTCAGGGCCTCCTGTGTGGAGCTAATGCAAATAAAAAATTATTACAAAAAAAATTATAACCTAATTCGTACTAAAGATATAAACTGGTAGAAGTGTCTTTTGTACATATTTAGAAATAGGGTCAATTTTTTCCTAACTTCAGGTATAAATTATGAAGATTTTCCAAATATCGAAATTCTTTCTTGAACAGATAATCAATTTCATTGGCTGTCTGGAGCCTACGAGCCGAAAGTTCTTTTGTAAATTGCGACAACTGTTTTCTTTCAAATCGGTACCGATTACAACACTTCTAGGGAGTTTCCGTTCAGTGCTAATTCAGCATAAAAACAAAGCATAAAAACTAAATAAAACATAAAAACAAAGTTTTTTTATGTGAATACCTCACAAGAGTAGCTGCTCCCGTCTGGAGCCAGTGAGACTATGGCATCTCTAATTGGGGTATGTTGTGATGAGGCTGAAGGTAGTGGGGAGGGGAAGGAGATGGGGAACAGGAAAGTGGGCAAGTACCTGGCTATTCAGATCTGGTCACCAAAATGGCTAAAGCCATTTCAAGCAACGTTTCAATTCTGAATGGTGGTCTTACACCAAGGTGATACATGGAACGTGCCGCAAATATACCATTTATTATTTTTAAAATGAATTAATTGTGATATAACACAAATTAATTAAATAAAATTTATTTGCGCGCACCACGATTTGATTGCAAGTCAAGAGCCTTACCCTTAGACCACGCCGTACCCATGAAATTAACATATAGGTACTTTTCAAACAAGATTAAATTATAATAATTGATATTGTGATGAATAGGGAGTTTTTTTTTTTTTTTTTTTTTTACAGTGAATACCGCACAAGAATCTCAACTGCTCCCGTCTGGAGCCAGTGAGACTATGGCATCCCCAATTGGGGTATGTTGTGAGGCTGAAGCTAGTGGGGAGGGGAAGGAGGTGGGGAAGAGGAAGGTTGGGAAGTACCTGGCTATTCAGATCTGGTCACTAAACACGGCTAAAGCCATTTTCAAGCAACGTTTCAATTCTGAATGGTGGTCTTACACCAGGGCGATACTAATAGTATCTTCCACTCTGGAACATGCCGCAAATATACTATGATACTTATTTAACTTAATATACGCAGCTGTCGCATATGTGATCTCAGCGGCTATCCCTGTATGCTGCTGTTGTATATTATATTATGTGTTCCAAGAAATTTCATTTAAAACACGTACAATGTGTGTCAAGCGATGGGAAAGATTGCATTGAAATGGCCAGCGTTGTAAAGGTTAATAAATTTGAACTCATAATTCATACAAAACTACCCGCTAGTCAGTTTGAAACTGGAATAAATCTTAAAATTTAACATATTTATTTATAAAATAGTCTTTGCATTTTTAAATCAAATTTACAGACCCTGTGATGCCAAACCCAAGTATTTAATAATAAATAATAATATGACTTTGAATCAACCCCTAGGGGCAGGAGCCCTGCATTTGCAGTGTTGAAGAATCGTGCCTGTGCACAGTATGAAGCACTGCAATCCACCTTTAACTTTCATTTTGCCTTAGAATTAAAATGTCACTTTATCAAGTATGGTATTGTCTAAGTGTTTGCTTTAACAAAAAAATATTTTTATTTATTAGTGTCTTGCCGGCCCCTACAGCTTAAAATACTTTAATAGTGACCCTGAAAATTGTTAAAAACAATCATAAAATCTATAGCTTCTGGAGCCTTCAGGGAAACCTGTAGGAGTGAAGAGGAGAAATGAGGCCTAAAAATCTCTGTGAACTCTTCCCCTGTGGGACCTTTAGGGAACTACGGAGGAGTGAGGAGGAGAGATGAAGTCCTCTTCCCTCCTGGGGTCCTCAGGGAAACAAAGTTGGAGTGGACTCTTCCCTTGTGGGGCCTTTAGGGAACAAAGGGAAGGTGGACTCTACGTTGTGGAGTCTTCGGGGAACTAAGGAGTGGAGAGGAGAGATGAAGCCCTCTTCCCTCGTGGGGCCTTCAGGAGGGGCGAAGAGGGGAAATGAGACCTGGGAAGACGCATTGTCAAACCAGAAGATGTAGCTTCATTTCCAATGACAATCCTGGTGAACTTTTTAACTTATAAAATGGACTGGGTTATTGTCAAAGAAATGAGGTAAAATGGGAGATAGCACACATGGGTCTACGGCCTAAGTGCTCACGGGAACTATATATATGTAAACCGTCTCCGCTCTTAAAAAATAAAAAAATAATAATTTATAGCTTCTTACGTCAGCATTGAATTCAACTAGCCGATAGAAAAAGTCAATTTAATGATCTATTTACTACGATTAAAACTGCCGAGGTGAAAAAATAGTAATTGATTATACTTGTAGTTCTGAGAGTAGTAAACCTCGCTTCAAAAATATATAAATATACCTATACACACACAGCCTTACTAAAAAAAAACCACAGCCCGCCCGATAACCCACGTTGCTGCAGCAACATGAATAAAACAAAAATACACTAAAACACGATAACATTACTAATAACGTTTTTTCTTAAAATGTATTTTATAGATCTGGCAACAATGTTATTTTTCATAGTGTAAGTACTAAATTGTGTGTTTTCCTTCATAACCGCCAGGTGGCACGCGGGCGCCTGCGCATTCGTCGTTCGGGCTGAAACCGCGAAAATAAAATCACTCGTCGGATGTGTGTGTATTATTATTACTTACTCAAATGTGATCGTAATTTAAATAATATGACTAATTCACCATTATATTCGTATAATTGATATATTTACCGAGTTTTTGTGGTTTTTAATAAGTTTTAGTCAAGTTATAATAAAAATAATCATACTTTGAAAATTGAAATGTCAAAAAGGATTTTATATAAAACATGATAATTCAAATTTACATTTAAACGTTTTTATTTTATGAGAATTTCATAAAAGTGGTGTTTTTTTTAAATATTAATATCTAATACATGTGTTCCTAAACTAATCAAAGAAATTAACGTCTTTAGAGATGCAAGAAATGTGTTATAAAAGTCAGTATCATTTTTTAGGTTAGTTTTTTGGCAATAAAAAAACTTTGAAATTTTTTATTACTTTTTTATTGCATGCGCGAGGAAAAAGTTAGGTGACAGTTTCGTTCCAAATTCATTATATAAAAGGTCTGTATTTTTTAAATTTTGTTTTTTTATAAATTTCTGTACACTTTCATTAAATATGTTTTGGTAAAATAAAAATTCCATTTTTTTTCGCGCTTGAATCTTAATATATGGCAGTTTTTTAAAACTAAAGCGTATTTCAATTACACAAATCTAAAAGGTAATTTTATCTAGTTTTCATAAATGGTTTTGTTTTTACGACACCTTCAAAAATAAGAAATATATACAACATTCAAAATACTTAGGAAAAAATCCAAATTTCGTTAAAACATCATTACTAAAACAGAGATAAACTACCCTCTCAGACTGTGTAAACCATGTGTATTTTTTTCCATGAACAATTTTTTTAATTAGTAATGTTTTCACATCCGCGGCCGTTTGTCAATTGAATAAAATTTTCACTGGGTTTTTTAGTAAGGCTGACAGTGTATAATAAAGCTGCTGAAAGTTCCATTAATTGTCCTTTTGAGATAACTAACCAAAAAACCATATTCCAAATAATAAAAAAGCGTCTAAACACGCAAGTGAGTTGATAAAGAGGAAGATCTGCATGACCCTTTTCATACAAAACTTAATTTTGGATTTGAGGCCAATATACCCAACCAAATTGAATAATTATTTTTTTAATCAAAGATATTACGGGTATGTGCCACTTTATGTATTTAAGTTTTAAATTATAATAGGCCAACAAAGATTTCAATTTTAATGATTTTTTGAGGCAAGTTTGACATTTTTTGTGAAATTATAATCATGCCCTATCTCCTATGTTAATATAATAAAAAATAAATAAAAAAAGATTTTTCTTAGGTAGAAATTTTAATTTATATAGTACCTATATGACAAATTTATATTCCAACATAAATTGGTCAATTGTAATTTAAATTTACGCGTATCACATAGCTATTTTTAATTATAATTTTTTTTCTATTGTATTTTTCATTATATTTCTGTAATAAGTTTTTTAATATTTCATTAACTCGTGAAAAACATTTCTTTAATGGTTCATATTTTATAATTTAAAACACCAATAAATAAAATGTATTAGGTGTTTGCTATACCTTTTGATTAAAAAAAATATTATTCAATTTGGTTGGGTACGTTGGCCTCAAATCCAAAATTAAGTTTTGTATGATAAAGGCCGCGCAGCAGTTGCTCCTACGAAAATAAACAATAGTGAATACACACTGTCGTCTTTGGACTGCATTTAAGTTAGGTTAGGTTTGAGGTAGGTATGTTTTAAAAGTATTAAAATCATGTAATGGTAAATGAAATGATAAGAAAAGTAAACGACATGTTTTGCAATAAAAAAAACTTTAAAGCATTACTATGTTTTTGTAATAATAAAGATATTTTATGAACCATGATGACACACAATATCACAAATTAGAATATATTATCGTGCAAAAATATCACTGAATTCATAGAATAAAGAATAACACAAGAGAAGTGCTTTGTGTGCGAGTTTCATGATCTAAATATATGCCTAGATGAGGCTTAAATTTCCAATACATAACTTTTTTTACGAAAATCGGATTTTTACGATGTCGGGCGAATGTAAGTGAGATAGAGCCAGACCCAGATCTACGACTTTTTCAAACCGGGGCAGAAACTTGATAGTGGCGTCCCCTCTCATGAGGTGAGTGATTGTCGCTTAGCTTGACATTAGGGATTCCCCTGGCAGAGACATCACGTACACTATGCACGCATTAAAAATCGACTTAGGATATGTTTATAAATCAACTTAGGATGTGTTCAAACACCAACTGGGCGTTTTAAAATCAATTGAATAATCGGTAGAACAACTGGATGCCATGCACTTTGTGAAACAAGTTTTTTTCAATCAATCATATAAATTACGATTTTGTTGCTCCCTAAAACTGCCGCCTGGGGCAGTCGCCCCAGTTGCTTCCCCCTAGATCCGGGGCTGGATGGAGCGCTGGGGTATTGGGCTAAATTCATTTACTTTCCATTCTAATTTCTATAGAATGCACTTCTAATTTTCTTCTTTATTCTATGTGTGAATTTGAATTTTCAACATAAATTTAATTGAGGCACGATTGGGAAAAAATTACATATTATAATTGTTATTGTTTCTTGGAGACCTCATTGTATAAAATTCATAATATTTAAATATATTTTGAATGACTTAAAACTGTATTGCATACATTGTAATGTTGCATAAATTGCAATGAAAAATTCAGTAAGGGGATAACTTATAAGTGTTTGCCCTCCAAAAGGATTATTATACACCTGTTTACATTGTAAAAACTTATAAAATGAATGTACATTTTGAATAAACTTGAAACGTATTACATATTTTTTTAAATTGTGATGAAAAATTCAGTATGTGGACAGCTTCTTAAATTTAATAGTATTTTCGCCATTGCCAAGTAACATTTTTATAAACCAAATTGAAGTTATAAAATGCCACTTTCATAGTAAATAAAAAACTGTTCCCTAAATAGATTCAGTCATAAAATACTAATTTTCATAGTGATTTTAAAATTGGAACTGATTGTGGGAATTAATACAAGCGATAAAGTAGGTACCAAAATTTATAATAAATTTAATGATTGCATCTGATATCATGACAAGGTCTCAAATTTGGGATTTATTACAACTTACTGGAACCGCTGGCAAACTTCATGACAGCATTCATGCACTCTTCGGACTTCCATCTTTCTTCCAGCTCGTTGCATTCTTTAATGTTGGCAAGAAGCAGATAATCCTTGTCGAAGTTCTTCAGCAGCCTCTTGGCGTTCATCAAGGACTCTTGGGGCAGCGAGGGCAGACTATAAATCTTGTTCCAGATATTTTCCAGCATGATGTCTGAGGAATAGATCTCGGAAATAAGGCCATATTTCAATGCCTCTTCGGAAGAGATCTTTCTGCCAAAGAGCAATATCTCCGATGCCTAAAATAAAATTCAACAGTTTATTCTATATCCCAACTATTTTTTTAAAGTCACCGATTTAGAAAATGTAGTACTTTGCAATATTTTGAAAAAATCCGTGACCGAGTGGTAGATCCTTAGCTACGGAGCAGATGTTGCGGGTTTGAAACCCGTTCGAAAGCTATTCGTTCTCAAGGAAAACGAGATCGAGCGTAAATATGCAAGATATCAATTTTTTTTTAGCAACTACCGCTGAAAAGGGTCTAAATATGTAATTGCATATGCAAATATCCATTTGAATATAATCCGGTCTTTACTCATAACGATCCCACAAAAGATATAGAATTGCTCTTCAAATCTGAAGAGCCAGGTACTTCCCCACCTTCCTCTACCCCTTCCCACTACCTTCAGCTGTACAACGTATCCCTATATTGAGGATGCCATAGTCCTACTGGCTCCAGATACTTGGGAGCGGTTGAGACTCTTGTGCGGTATTCACATTTTTTTTTTGTTTGTTTATCAGTATCAGACAGCCTGATTAATACCTATGTATGTGTAACTTTAATCTATGTGTTATCTTTGTGTCAAATTTGTTTGAGTCATACTTTTGTATTATTATGTAATGCAATAATAAATATAACAGTAGATCTCACACCAACAAATTTACAGACAGACGAAATGTTTAGTTAAAACAAACGGTTTAGTTAAAACAGGCTACGCTCAGTCAATAAAAAGTTCTTACTTTGCTGGTGCCAAACATCTTAGGAAAGGTATAGGTCGAACAGCCTTCTGGACTCAGCCCCAACTTTATGAAAGGCGTTTGGAAAAATGCCTAGAATAACAATCACAAAATTAGTTGTTTTCCAAATTTGTACTAAGGACATTTTAGATTATATTATGTAGCATGCAGTACGGGAGGAATGCAGATCCCGCCAATGTGGGGGATTTTAATAAAAATGCACTTTCTAGATGAGAAAAGTGTGGAAAAGTTGAATAAAAAAGAAATTAAGGCGCGCTCGGCAAAATTGAGGGAGATTCAGCCGTTTAAAGTATGAATAAAATGTCACTTTATGAACCGATACTGTCAGCCATTTTGTAACCTTAAAGTTGGTAGCACTCGTAATCGTCCTCTAAAAACATGGTTTATGTAACATGGTTTGTGCCCCTTTATAACGCCTACTCGCTTCAACACAAGAAAAACATCCCAGTTTTCAAGTAGTTTAGCGGCTACGCCAGGTTTGTGTAACATGGTTTGTGACCATTATTAATTCTGTTTTTCATAATTACGTGTATATCACACGAAGTTAGCTACAATCGTATCAACCTTCGTAAAGCAAGTCTGAGATACCAACATAATAGTAACAAAATGGCGTAGTATAAGTTCACGAAGTGTCATTTTATTCATTCTTTAAACGGCTGTATCTCCCTCAATTTTGCCAAGCGCGCCTTAATTTCTTTTTTATTCAACTTTTCCACACTTTTCTCATCTAGAAAGTGCATTTATATTAAAATCCCCCACATTGGCGGGATCTGCATTTCACCCTGCAGTACATTCAGGAATAAAGAATTTATTATTATTATTATCGTACTTACCGTTTCAGAAGCGTACACAACGTCGCACAAGGCGAGAGTGGTGGCCGCTATTCCAATAGCGGGCCCGTTCAAAACGGCTATAAGTATCTTGGGGAAGTTAATAAAGGCCTCTACGAATGATTGAATTCTGTATTTGGCTTGCCTAAATGGAGAGTCATCTGAAGGTGCGAGTGGCATCTGCAGAAAACTTGTAATATCATTCCCACTGCTGTAATAATCCCCAGATCCCGTGAGCACCGTCACAATTATATTATCGTCGGTAGCAGCCTCATTCAAAATATTTGTCAGGTCCGTGTACATAGAAATACTAAAAGCATTCTTTTTCTTAGGCCTGTTCAATTGAACAATTTGGACTTTGTTCTTTACTGATACTAAAATCGAAGAGTCGTTCATGTTTAATTTATTTTTTTCGTCACTTTTTAAGGAATATATTTACTATAACCCACCAATACTGACGGACTTCGATGCTTAACTATATTTAAATATTCACAATAATATTTAATTTATTTGAACGTCACTGACACCACCACTGACAACCAAGTTTTCTTTTTATAAAACGCGCCGAAATTAATATAAAAATTACTAGTCAGCAGTTTTGTAAGGTAGGTAGGTACCAAAGTTTATTTTTTCGGCAAAGAATATCAAAACGTTTTGAATTCAAACAATTTTTGCTATATTTTTACAATATAGTATATTTGTATTTGTACGTTATATTATGTACATTATTTTTGTTTAAATTTTATTGCTATTACATATGGCGAAAATTTAAAAACTTAATCAAACGCTTTGACACGTGTCATTACAAATTTATACACTATTTTTGGGGCACTATTTTTCAGTGAGAGAAATCAAAACAATAGGTGAGAAATACAGAAAGCAAAATTGTATTGATATGTTTTCTGCAATTTTTTTTCTTTTTTTTACATTAGCTCCACATAGGAGGCCCAGAGGAAAATAATTTCCCTTCCACTTCCGTCGGCATCTCGCAAACGGACTTGCCCCTGGCTAGCATAAATACCACGTTTTAATGAACTTTCTATTCCGTTCCGCGGCGATGACGCCACTGCTTGTCACGAGTATTTTGTACTGGTGAAAGTTAGTGCTGCTGGCGACACGGTATCGCTTCGAAGTAAATAAGCACACACTTCACGACTAAAAATTACACATCTACCGGATCTGCCGGATCTGCCCTGATGATGGACACTGCAACGATGTCCGAAACGTTGGCTAAAGAAGGAGGTAGCGCAACACGGCACAACACCCCAAAAACATATAACGAAAATGCTTCTGGCCGTGAAAATCTTAAAACTTATCGAACGAGAGGAAGTTTTGGGAAGGAAAGGGTACGAGAGGTGGGTAGGAATCTGAGGGTCAGTGTGTCCAGCAGCAATCACCCAGCCTGCCATGTAGCTGGTGGCCGCCGCCAAGACCCGGACAAACCCCACCCCATGAGCCCGGGCACCCCTGCTAAGTCACCAAACGTAGCGAACCACTTGGGGTGACCTATGGCAGAGGTATTGGTCATCCAATAAATGGTTCCGGGGCGGCGGTACCCATACCCGCCTCCCAAATTGTATTGATTGGAAATTAGATTTTAGATAAACAATATTCCGCGAGCAATTAATTTTGCTGAAGTCTGCGACTTGTTTGTGGCATTTCTAGTCTATGTTTGGATTCTTATTTATGGCAACCATATGTCCCTTTCTTTTTAGGTTAAGTTGTCATTTGCCGATTGACGTTTGACTAATGAAAACAAGGTTTACTATTTTCCCAATAACTAACTATTTTTAATTATTGTACGGTCAGTGGCTTTTATTTTAAAATTATTAGTAAACCACCTCTAACATAAAGAGACATTATATCGTATTTTGTGCAAAAAACAAATATTTCTGTGTAAATGTGCTAGTACGCTTATTACAAGTTTCAATAATAATTATTCGTACATAAATTTTAAAAAGTATTTAAACAACTTGAATGGGTTAAATAGCTATCGATAAGAGTGCGTTTTATTTAAACTAAAGATTATCAGTGTTATTATATCGTTTTTTAATATTGTTTTTAGCTATGGGTAAAGATAAAAATTCACTAGGGCGTGCTCTGGTGAAAGATCGTTTTGGAGCAGCTAAAGGAAAAAGAAAGGTCGACAATGGATCTATGGTATGGCTTTAATATATTTTAAATTAATAATAACATTTGTCATTTGTGAAAAACGACAGCAACAACATTCCTTTGTCACAAATCTTAATGTTTTGCGATGTTCTAGCTTCACACAACGGAAGTGCAAGATGGCTATGAGTGGGGTCGCCTTAACTTGCAGTCAGTGACTGAGGAGTCCAGTTTCCAGGAGTTTCTGTCCACAGCGGAGCTGGCCGGTACAGAGTTCCAAGCGGAGAAATTGAACTTGAAGCTGGTGTCCTTTGGAGGCCTAGAATCTGTCACAACTCCGGAGTCCAGGGTCAAGGCGGAGAAAGCACATGCCGAGTCCAAACATCTTCTGCGTGTTCCAAGAAGGTTAAAAATATCAATACTTATTGAAAAAGGATGTTTTAAAATATTTATTTAAGTTTTTAATCAAGCAACACTCAGAGGATAGTGCAATCCTAGTCTGCCATATTACATCAGATATTAACAATTATTACATTTAACCGCTCCGACCCGTAAGCGTGTTTACACGACAATATAACAATAGCAGCCAAGTACAATAAAGGTGTTTTCACGCTAACACAGAAATCGTTATAACTCTGTTATTGTTTTAGTGGCAACCCTAAAACAAAAACTAAAAGATCCACATAGAATCAAGATTCACATCTTTATTCAAAATTGTCCATAGAAATACATGAAAAAGCTTATTTTGTAGAAACGGTTTTCGACAATGACGACAATAAATTTAATAAAAACATAATATATAGTTACAAATATTCACAAATGGATGGATGTATTTTTTATTTGGATGACAATACTCTCATGGACTTTTGTTTCTTTATCAGTGTCTTATGATTGATCAAAGTTTACATTGTCCATCGATGCCAAGGATGTCGGTCAACATCAAAGTAAAAGCGGCCTACCTTTCTCGATAAGTGTTTTGTGGAACCTTTCTACTTTGTTTACCGCGGTGTCTGTATTTTAATTTCATCAATAAACTGGTGGCTTTGAAGCCCACACAACTTTATATGAGTGTAGCTCCGCAGAGTTATTCTTGACCAGCCAGCGCAGCCTGCAGGATGAAGAGTACTCTGATGATAACCAACCACGATAGGAGAAGACAAAAAGAAGAAGAATTGAACGTTGTTATGCAGAAAGCAGCCAGCCCTAAAAAACTCAAATGGAGATACAAGCACTTTTGTCTAAAGATTTAATAATCAAATCTACATAACACCTAGGATGTTTTTTACTTCAAAAAATTATAAATAATATGTAGATATCCAATTCTTATAACTTTAAAGTGGATTTAAGGATCGATTTTTAGAGATATTGGTGTTTTATAAGGTCTGGCTGCTTTCTGCAGAATACATTATTGAGAATGTAAGCTCAGCAATCAACCGTCCGGCCTTACTTTGCGAAATACGCATTCTGTAGAAAACAGCCAGAGCTACCAAATACACTTAATTTATGAAATTATGCTTTATTATTTAACTTAAAATCGGTAGTTATATAGATATATTTCTATATTATATAGTTAGTAATTTTATATTCCGAGGATTTTTTTTATTTTTTAAAGGAAATATAAAATTTTAAACTTTAATACGCAATACTTTCTGGAACATAATATAGGAACATAGATATTATAATTTATTTTATATTCATTATGGGTTTTTATAACCATCTGCTAGAAATCAATGCTTGTGGTCGTGCTTATAATGTTATTTAATTTACAAAATTAAAATAAATGTTTCAAAAAATCATTTTATATTTGGAGGTTTTTTATTATAATATCGTTAAAAAAAAAAAAAAAAAAAAAAAAAAAAAAAAACAATAGAATTTAATGTTGATACATACCATCTCTTCATAGATTTTAAGGCTGCCTATGACACGGTAAATAGAGAAAGACTGTACAGAGCCTTGGATGAATTTAATATCCCAAGAAAACTGGTAAACTTAGTAAGGCTCACAATGTCTAATGTTGAGTGCCGAGTCAGAATACAACAGGATCTGTCAGACACCCTAAAGACCTTCAATGGACTAAGACAAGGAGATGCACTTGCCTGCATTTTATTCAATTTAGCGCTGGAAAAGGCCATCCGAAATGCAGGTATACAAACCACAGGCCATATTTTTAACAAGTCTGTTCAGCTCCTTGCTTATGCTGACGATATAGATATCATCGCACGCTCAGAATATGAACTAAAATCGGCGTTTAAAAGCTTAGCTACGTCGGCAAGGAACATGGGATTGGTCATCAACGAGGGGAAGACAAAATATATGCCCGTACATGGACGCCAGAAACCACCAAGTATACAGATAGATAATTATACATTTGAAACTGTCAACGAGTTTGTATATCTCGGTACTATGGTGACAAATGACAACAATGTATCCAGCGAAATCAAAAGAAGAATTGTAGCTGCAAATCGATACTACTTTGGGCTACAGAAGCATATGAAATCTCGCCACCTTACCAGAAGAACTAAAGTCCTGCTTTACAAGACCCTTATACGACCTGTTCTTATGTATGGTTCGGAATGCTGGACAATCAGTAAGGGTGATGAAGGAGCCCTAGAAAGTTTTGAAAGGAAGGTGCTGCGAAGGATTTACGGCCCAGTCTGTGATAATGGAGAATGGCGTATCAGATACAACCAGGAGCTATACGATCTTTACGAGGACCCTAATATCTCCAAGGAAATCAAAACTGGAAGACTCAGGTGGGCTGGACATATCCAGAGAATGAGCGAAGGAGATATTCCAAAGCGAATTATGGATGGTGCACCTGGGGGTCGGAGAAGAGTTGGAAGACCAAAGCTTCGATGGCTGGATGGAGTGGTGAAGGATGCAAGCACCATCGGCATCCGAAACTGGCGCAACGCAGCACAACACCGACAATCATGGAGGCAGGCTCTGCTGGAGGCCAAGACCCGACCTGGGTTGTAGAGCCACAGATGATGATGATGATGATCGTTAAAATAAAATCTTGATATTTATCATTTCGTTTGTTAACATAAATTTTAATAATTTTATTTTCAAAGGGATTTGTGGGCTGAAAAAAAATTGTACTGATTTTAGTCTCTCTCTAATTTTCTATGTAGTCTTTTATACTTTTTTGATTTCATATTCAATGTTTTTTTCTTTTTATTTCATTTACTATAAATATTTTATTTCTTTGCTTTAAAACGTTAAAATGATAGGTTCAGTTCCTTAATTTTAAAATGAATATAAGTAAATTGTTATTAGAACCGGCTAACAAATGCTGTCTAGCAGTCTTGGACTTAATTGAATTTATGTAATATTATTACATACTTAAAATTATTGATTTTTCTCAAAAAATAAGTTATTATTATAACGCGAGAGCGCTTTCTGTAGATCGCCACTTGAAAGTTTCGGTACAAATGCTATAGTGTAGAAAACAGACAAGCGCCGTGACCGCTTTCTGCAGATCAGGTAAACGTCATAAACAAAATGTTGTACCTACTGACAAAATCGACCAGTTGTCTCTGGCTGTTTTCTGCTGAATGTGAGTGCCGTGGGCGCTTTCTGCAGATTGTTGAACGGTGTTTTCGTGGTCAGCAAATATTTAAGAAGGCGATTACTATGAATTTTTATATGAAAGCGGCCTGCCTGGTTTTAATAGAACATAGAATTGACGTTCCTCCGTCGGATTACAACAATATCTCATTTTTGCCAAAATTGTGGCCTGGCTGCTTTCTGCATAACTACGTTCAATTATCCATAAAAAGTCGTATTTTTAGCTAATTGACTTAATTTCTGTAATGTTTTGATGGTTTCTTATAAAATCTTTATGAATTTAATATAGACCGGCTTGGAGCAAGGGCATGTCTGCTGATATGCTGAAGGAGAATGAAAACCTCGCCTTTCTTAACTGGCGCCGAGACCTCGCGCAACTGCAGGACTCGGAGCTGATCCTGACTCCGTACGAGAAGAACTTGGAGTTCTGGAGGCAACTGTGGCGCGTGCTGGAACGATCTCAACTGCTTGTGCAAGTCATTGACGCCAGAAACCCCCTACTATTTAGGTTAGAACCAATTATTATGTTTCTCATCATTATTACCACTTTGCACAACTACTCCTTGAAGGCCAGGGAAGACCAGCAAAAAGCACCACTTTGAATTTTGAAATGAATGTTTTGTGTATTAATTTTGAGCTATTGTATATTTTATTGACTGAAACACGTTTCTAGAACAATAAATTATCTACCAAAACAACATTATTTGCGTTAATTACGTAAATTGATAGGTTTTACGAAGTTTTAGTCGAGTAAGACGCATAAATTATGACGTGGCACCCGGCGGCAGAAATGACATTTCGGCGCAAGCGATTCTGACACTCTCCTTTACAAATTTTGTACATAGAAGGGTCAAAATCGTAGATAAACGTATTTTTTCCCCGCGCATGCGCAAGAACTGCGCACATCCCCGCGCTCTGGAAAATTAAATATAAATTATTTGGAGTGACTAGGCGCATTGCAGGTTTCGCTATGGTAAAGGACGATAATAGAGCAAGCGATTCTGACTGTGTTCTTCACACACTTTCTTTATCATAAGGGTCAAAATCGCGTGTAAATTTTTTTTTCTCATGACACACCGGTGCACGAGCGGCAAGCGCCGGGTTAAACCACAATATTCAAGCATTCATGTTTCTAGTTCCTTGAAGACATCGGCTTAGTAACTATTTTAGTAATGTGTTGTGTTTCATTGTAGATGCGAAGACTTGGAAGCCTATGCCAAGGAAGTGGGTGTAAAAGATCTTCTCCTGTTACTCAACAAGGCTGATTTGCTCAGTGAACCGCAACGAATAGCCTGGGCCGAGTACTTCGATAAACAAGTAAGCATTCTACGTAGATAATTACACAGTATTTTTTAAAATATCTGTTTTCAATGTACAAAATCAGTTTAATTTTTTAAATTTTTTTATTAACAGGGCATTAAAGTTGCATTCTACTCTGCTGTACTCGCCGCTGAGAAAACAAAGTTAGAAAATGCCCTTCGAAGGGAACAAGAAGAACTAAAAGAACAGAAGCGTGAATTTGGAGAAAGCAGCAGTAGCGAAGATGAAGATAGTGATAAGGCAGCCCCCGATACAGAAATAAAAAATGCACCAGAAGACAATACTTCAGACACAGAATACTCATTGAACACAGTACAGGGATTGAAAGAAAGCATAGAAAAACTGGATATATCTGTTGACAAAACAGCTGAAAAACTGAAAAACATTCAACAAAAGATCTTGGACACTGTAGAAAAACGGCCTGGGTGTAAGGTTATTTCGGATGATGTAGAAACTGGTAGTGAAAAAGTGGAAGAGGCTATCACAATTACAAAGAAAACCAATGAAGAATCCACTGAAACTACCCCTCTAAAAACGGTTGATAGTAATAAAAAGTCAGTTAAATTTGCCGAAGATGTTAAAAAATCACCCGAAGCTACAGAACTGATTCCTCCACAAGACAGTGCAGCTCCTCTAACTGCGTCCAGTGATGTCTCCAATGACAGTGCTTGTGCAGCTATTGAAGGCAGCAGCTCAGCAATCGGCTGGGGTCAGAAGAATAGACCCGATGTCCTGACCAGAGAAGAGTTGATAGAATTGCTGCAGAGTGCTTCCTGTGCAGAGAATGGACTTTTCACTGTTGGCATGGTGGGATACCCCAATGTAGGCAAATCCAGTACAATCAACTCCCTCATGACTTCCAAAAAGGTACATTGAACCTTTAATATTTTATTTTATTAATATTTTTAAACGGTAATGTAAATGAAAAACTTTTGGCATTTTATTTGGGCACAATTTGTTATAAAATCAGTTTATTAGGTACCACCTATCCAAACAAATAATATCTGTGTAAGTACCTATGCAAGCACCTAATGGTTAGATACGTTTTTAGATTTTCACGGCCAAAAGTATTTTCATTATTTGTTTTTGGGGTGTTATGCCGTGTTGCACTACCTCCTTTTTTAGCCAAAGTTTTGGACAGCGTTGGCTAAAGAAGGAGGTAGCGCAACACGGAAACCAAATTAAAAAAAACCTAAGGATTTTTTCGAAAAAATTGCGTATTAGGTATTTTACTATCAAATTTGTAATATGATGGAAAAAAGTTCAGACGCCAGTACCTACCGAGTAATTAATATGATTTGAATGCAACTGGCCACAGATGTCCTTTCTTCTAAAGGAGTTTCAGTACACATTTATATTCTTAATTTTTTGCTGAAGTCAAATTTTTGTCATGGTATTGTGGAGTGCTATATTATACAGGGTGTCTGGTGGCAGAATTAGGTTTTAAATTTCGAATTTCTCTGTAACGGCTAAGCGGACGAGCGGGGAGGGGGCCGCGTTAGCTCTGTCGTTCGTGTGGATTATTTACGATTAGTCACGATGTCGCAGTGGACGGGAGAGCGACGTGCGTTCGTAATCGAAGCCTATTTCAAGGCTAACGATTTGTGTGCAATTGCGCGTCGAAGATTAATACGCGTTACAGTATTCGACGTTTACGCCATGCCCCAAGTGAAGATTTGATTCGATCATGGGTCCTGAGGTTCCGGGCAACATGTTCGGCGGCAAACGACTCACGGCCGGGGCCCAGGAGGACGTCAAGAACAAATGAAAACTCGTCACGAACAGTTTGTGCGATAATCCGAGTCAGTCCGTGCGCAAGAGAGCGGCTATCCTAGGGCTTCCAAAAACTATTGTGCACGAAATATTGAAGAAGGACCTTAAATTTCATCCTTTTAAGATTCAAATTCTGCAAACGCTTAAACCTAATGATTACAATTTACGTAAAATTTCCTGCGAGACAATGTTAGAGCAATTTCGTACGGTAAACACTATCTTTTGGAGTGATGAAGCCCATTTTCATTTAAATGGAAGTGTAAATAAGCAGAATTGTCGTTATTGGTCACCTAAAGATCAGAACCAACGTTTAAAACATCAACAGCCACTTCACAGTCCCAAAGTGACGGTTTGGTGTGCACTATCTAGCAGTGGAATAATCGGACCTTATTTTTTTGAAAATCGTCGAAGGCAAGCCGTTACTGTGAACGGGGTTTCTTATCGGGACATGCTTAACGATTATTTTTTGCCAAAAATGAGATAACATCCTGCCTCCAATTCACACACATGGTTCCAGCAAGATGGCGCCACGCCTCACACTGCTAGAGAGGCGATGGCGCTACTTCGTGATTTGTTCCCTAAAAAAATGATTAGCCGTTTCGGTGACATCCCCTGGCCAAGGGGGTCACCAAATCTCACTCCTATGAACTTTTTATCTGTGGGGGTACCTCAAAAGTAAAGTGTACGAAACCGACCCCGCGACCATCTCTGCACTAAAAGAAAATATCATTCGCGAAGTAAATGTTATCCCGATGTCGACTACCTGTCAGTGGTTGAGTGGGCATAGCGCTTGGGTCCCACCCGAGCGTCGCATGTTCGATTCCTCGGCTGGCTAAGTCCTCCATCACAACACAAGCAACATTTTCGGCTTTCTGTGGTGGTAGTAGGAGATTTTCAAACATTATTGGGTTATTCGTAACCCGGAAATGTTTGTCTTTCTTTTTTAAAAAAAAAAAAAAATTATGTCACTTCTCCAGCGAGTGGCACGAAATACTGAGGCCAGATTCCAAGAGTGTGTCTGACATGATGGTCTACATTTAGACGAAATAATTTTTAAGAAATAAAATCCACACTTCTCCTCTTTGTAACAGTTATTGAAATAAATGTATATCTTAAGTAGTTTATTTTTTCTTTAAGTTTTAAATCCTAATTCTGCCACCGGGGACCCAATTAAAAAGTGAAAAAATTTCGAAAGACTAAAAATTGGGGATATGACTTTTATATCCAATCCACACGCCTCTGTAACCGAAAATGAGCCTTATGGTTGGTTAAACTAGGCAGAGTGGTCGTTTTTCACGTGCGGACCCTGGTCTTACAAATAGTGCGCGATGCGTATTACTGTTAATGCTTTCCCCATATCTTTAATTATTTGCTACCACATACGGGTATGAAATTCAGCTGCACAAAAATTATCTAACTAGTTTCTACCCTTAAAAATCACAAGATGCAAGTGTTTTGGACACTTGACTTTTGGGATCACCTTGTAATTCCAATTTCGATAAAGACCATTAAAATGATTTTCCATAAAAATATTATATTATTATAAGTAGGTACATACTTTATCGCTTTTCTAAAGTATTCTCCAGACAATCAGTTCCAATTTTTAAAATAAATTTCAAATTCAAAGCAAATTTGTGCTCATTGAATAATTTCATGCAGGAATAAAGCACATCACAAACAACCGAAATTAGTATGTTTGATACTTTGACTTTATTATTGGTAGGTATCTGTAAGTGCGACCCCCGGTAAGACCAAGCATTTCCAAACCCTCAAACTGACAGAAGAGCTGATGCTGTGTGACTGCCCTGGTCTGGTCCTGCCTTCCTTCGTCTGCACCAAGGCCGAGATGGTTCTCCACGGAATCCTCCCCATCGATCAGGTACCCCTTTTGTTGTAATGTTCAATTCCCAACTCCCATCCATTGATAATAGAACCAAAGGGACTGCTGCTGAGCTACAATCAAACTGCACGGACTATGTAATGAAAGTTATGCGTTTGGTATATGTGTGGAAACAAAGGCAGGCGCTGCTATGCGTAGACGCCATTTGCATTAGTGTGGGTGAACGATGTTGACAACATTTTAGTGTGCGCAGTTTCATACTAAAATTGGTCGATGGTCCATCTCCCTTGTTTCTTTTATCTATGGTCCTGACTGTCCTAACAAACAAACAATGTTGACAGTCCCAACAAACAAACAATGTTGACTGCCCCAAAAAACAAACAATGTTGACCATCCCACCAAACAAACAATGTTGATTGGGGTAAAGTTCGGTTTAGGGGCGGCGTTCCTAGATAATAAAACTAGTTATTTTTATACTATGGGCCGGAAAATCCGAATCTGAAAGAATTAGGCGTCGGCAAGCAATATTAACTGAATTACACGACTTTAAAATTTTCTATAAACACAAAGGAAAACAAGCCATTTTGAATGCATTGACACTACAAGTCATAGAAAAACAAAAAAGATGAAACATAAACCTAGCGTAGCCGCTAAACTACTTGAAAACTGGGATGTTTTCTTGCCTTGATGCGAGCAGGCGGTATAAAGGGGCACAAACCATGTTACACAAACCTAGCGTTAGGTTAGGTTAGGTTAGGTTATGCATTTTTAAGACTATGAGTTTTCATACTTTTGGTCTAAGAATACGGCCGTTGAGATAGTCATAATTCATCAGGTTAATGTGTTAAGTGATGAATTATCATGTGAGGAAGTATCGTGTCGGAAAGTTTTATGTTATTGATATTATTGCTTAATGGCAACACTTAATTTTATGTGGTGTAACGTGTAACATCTTTCTTGTTTTTCTATGACTTGTAGTGTCAATGCATTCAAAATGGCTTGTTTTCCTTTGTGTTTATAGAAAATTTTAAAGTCGTGTAATTCAGTTAATATTGCTTGCCGACGCCTAATTCTTTCAGTTTCGGATTTTCCGGCCCATAATTAGTATAAAAAAATAAAAAAATTATCTAGGACTACGCCCCTAAACCGAATTTTTTCCGTTGATTGTCCCAACAAACAAACAAACAATGTTGAATGTGCAAATTGGTAACTTTCCGCAAGAGTTTTTTGAAGTGTAATAAGTGTATTTATTCAAAATAAATAACTATTACTCAGTAAGTTATAAATTAAAATAAATTTCTGCTTAGAAACACTCAATAAGTTTAAAGTTCTTGGAGAAATTTACTAAAAGTTTATATTGGGGTCTGAAGCCATTTTTTTTACAAGTGTTGTTAAAACTTGGCGTCAATCCAAATGGTTATGATTCTGACTGCGTTGTAATCCATGTCGCCTTAGATTTGTCCTTTCACTCAGGTTTTATATCAGTTATCACACATGTGCATTTTCGTTACTATCTCAAACGGTGTGACCTAGTTTTGGGTGGCCTTTATGATTTTTTAAATGCGAACCAAATATTTGGCTAATTAACAAATATTTAAAAATTTCAACACTTACGAGAGATGGGAAGGCTGATAGAGATATTGAAAGAAGGGTGAATGCAGGTAACTCTATTAATGGAGGACTGAACGCCGTTGGCACCAACAAAAAACTGTCCAAAGACGCGAAACTAGCCGTCCATAATGGAGTACTGGTACCTACCCTGATGTATGGCAGTGAGGCATGGAACTGGCAGAGGAAGGATGAAAGTAGACTGAACGCTGTAGAAATGAGATCCCTGAGGCGTATGTGTGGTAAAACCATGTATGATCGTGTGAGAAATGTGGAAATCCGCAAAGAATGCAAGGCTGATGTAAGCGTGATGAGTAAGATCAAGAAAGGAACGCTCCGATGGTTTGGGCATGTAGAGCGAATGAACGAGGAAAGGAGTGTAAGAAGAATATATGACGCAAATGTGAATGGTAGAAGAAGTCGAGGACGCCCAAGAAAGACATGGCACGACCAAGTGAATCAGATACTTGAGTCGGGCCATGTCAAGAGTCAGAATAATAGAAGAGAATGTATGAGACGTTGTATGAATGTAGACGAGGCAAGGAATGTGTGCCAAGACCGGGATGTTTGGCGGTCCGTCCTCTCTGCCTACCCCTGCGGAGAAACGGCGTGATGGTTAGTTAGTTAGTTAGTTATGTTGGTTCTCTGAAATGTGAGGTAGCGTGAATCCACATCATGTATTTAATTTATTTTTACTTTTTTTTCAGTAAGGTTTGATAATGGGTAAAAAATTTGTGTACATATAAACACAAAATTATTCTGACAAAATAAATAGTATCGTTATGAAACAGAACTCTGTTCTGCCACAATGCAATTTGCAAAACTTTTACAGTCTAAAATTTCTAGGCGTGGGCAATTACTGTTTTCAGGTTGAAATATCATTTCCATTATGGGCTATGGGGCTTTAAAAATCGATTTAACAGTAAAAATAAAATTAACAAAATTATTTTAACTATTAAAACTAACTTCTTCTTCTTTGTGTGCCGTATCAGGTCCCCCCGACGTTGGCTATCACTAATAGAAATGGAATAGCTCCTCCACACTTCTAATGCCGGTCCACTCTCGTATATTACGCAGCCAAGACATTTGTCTCCTACCAGGCCCTCGGCGACCCTCTATCTTGCCTTTCAATATTAAATGGAGCAAGTGATACTTTTCCCCTCGAAGTATATGACCCAGATATGAAATTTTCCTGATTTTTATTAATGTAAGAAGTTCTCTATCTGCTCTAGCCCGCCTGAGAATTTCTATGTCGGTGATCATGTCTGTCCATGGGACCTTGAGCATTCTCCGGTGAAGCCACATTTCAAAAGCATCTAACCTGTTCATGGTATTTACTTTCAAAGTCCATGTTTCACATCAATAGAGCAAGACCGACCACACATGACATTTTAGCATTCTATGCCTTAGTTTTAAGCTGATATTGTCATTGCAGAAGAGGGATTTCATTTTAATGAACGCAGTTCTTGCTGCTTCAATTCTGCATTTAACCTTTACATCTGGGTCAAGAGTCTCCGTGAGAATACTGCCGAGATATCTAAATCTTTCCACCTTTTCGACATTGCAACCATTTAACTATATCACTGATTCAGAGTGATCTAGTCGTCCAAATGTCATCCATTTAGTTTTATTGACGTTGATTGTTAGGCCCAGTTGCTCACCAGCATTATTAACAAGATTAAAACCAACTAACTATAAAAATAAAAATAAAATGCAGTTATTTAAGTTTGATGGTCTTTATTCATTAAAAAAAATTGAACTAGAGTTCTCTATTGGGGTTGCAATGGTCTCACAGGCTCCATACATTCCACTCCACTGACATTGGTTGGGAGTAGGTGGGACTCTTGTACTGACCAAAGGTTAAAGGTCAACTTGTTAGTTATGTAAAAGCATCCATTCTTTCTTGTATCTCTCTAGATGCGCGAGTATATGGATGCCATCGCACTGCTGGTGGAGGGTCTGGGCGGAAGAAGGTCCGCCGAGAAGAGGCTGGCCATTCTGTTGCCGCAGGCGCCCACTGACCAGCCCGATGCACTGCCTCCCAGGGACTTGCTCCTCGCCTATGCCTGTGAGTTCGGAAAATTCTTTAAACTGTTTTACTTTCCTGAAGCTTTCATTTATAGCAGCGCAGACCCGTGAAAAATCTCATAAAATTATGAGATTTTTCACGGATTTGGATTTGTGAACCTGAAATTAGCTTTTTTTTTATTTTGCCAGACGATCATTGACTTTTGTAAACAATTGTTAATTTAAAAGATAATCAGATATTTACCTTTCTAAATGAACACTGTCGGTAAACTTGAAAATTAAGGCATCCATCAAAATTTTAAACAAAAGAAATACACATTACAAATGTAGAATTATTTTAATGTTTCTTACTTTATCAGTATGGAAACATTGCTTAAAATGGATTTGGCCGTGTTTGGTTAGCCGATGTATTTTTTTTTTTTTTACATGAGCTCCACCCAGGAGGCCCTGAGGAAAATAATTTCCATTAGGGCCTAAGTCATCTTTGGGGATGCTGTGTGGAGGGTTTTCTTTAAGGAAAGGAAGGAGAGGAGAGTTCTGGGAAGGAAAAGGGTTTAAGGGGTGGGTAGGAATCTGGGGTTCAGTGTGTCCTGGTCATCCACCTCCTAGACCTAGAAAAACCTCATCCGATAAACCCGGGCACCCCTGCTAAGTCACCAAACGGAGCGAACCACTTGGGGTGACCTATGGCAGAGGTGTTGGTTATTCAATAAAGGTTCCCGAGGCGGCGGTACCCATTTCCGCCTCCCAAATTGTAGTAAGATTATTCTTAATATGCCTCTTCCCCAACTCTTTCCTTCTTCCTTCTGCCTCACAACCAGTGGCATAGCTAGCATGGGTGGCACCCCTCCCTAGCTACGCCACTGCTCACAACTTACCGAGCAGTTTTTAATCTTGTGCGGAGACATTCAAGTTAATAGACCAGTCAATCAGGGAATGGGGAACAAATCACGCGCGGGAGGCTGCGTGACCGTCTCCCTTTCTGTGATTTATCAATAAATTAATCTGACAGTATACAGGCAACTTGCATTGTAATATTAAGCCGTCGAAAATAAAAGCTGCCTATGAATTACTAGTTCTTTTTCAAATGGATGTATAATGGCGTGCAAATTGCTGGCGGCGTAAAAAACTTAACTCCAAATCCTAAAACAAAAATTTGAGCTTTTTTCCAAAATTGAATATTTTATCACACTGTTTAGTTAGAAATTTTTACAAATGTGTCATAATTTACCCACCTCGTTCAATTTTAGTGTCGCTTTGCCAGGTGGTTAGTTTATAAACGAACACTCAGATTCTGCGCAGAAAAGACCCTCAATGGACTGCAATGCAAATCTTTGCCTTACTTCAGCGATGTTGTAGTTTATTCAGAGCATTCTCGAACCATTCTGGTGCCAAAAATATGGTTGCATGAGGCAATTGGGGTATGTTGTCAGACTGAAGGTAGTGGAGAGGGGAAGGAGATGGGAAAGAGGAAGGTTTAGAAGTACCTGTCTATTCAATCTGGTCACCAAACACGGCTAAAGCCATTTCAAGCAACGTTTCAATTCTGAATGTTGGTCTTCCACCAGGGCGATTCTGAGAGTATCTTCCACGCTTAAACGTGTTGCAAATGTACCTTATATTATTTCAAATGATTAAATCGTGAAATAACACATTCAATCAAATAAAAATTGCATGTGCAAGCCGGGATTTGAACCCGCTAGCTAGATATCCGGATTTCAAGTTATGGCAAGTCTAACAATTTGGATGTCTATGATTAACACCATGATTCAAGCCACGTTCTATGATTCACACCCAATGTCTGCAATACGTATATTGTTTGTAGACAGCAGAGGGCTGATGACGGGCGCTGGCACCCCCGACTGCGCCCGAGCGGCGCGCTACATCCTGCACTCGGCGTGCCAGGGCCGCCTGCCTCTCGCCGTGCCGCCACCACACATGGACGCCGACACATTCCGGAAGGTCTCCCACCCGCCTCTGCCAGACCAGGAGGGGGAGGAACACCGACGCGAGATGACTCCGCAGGAGAAGAGGGCCACCAAGGTAATGCAATCTGCTGAAACTACATTATTTATTTACTTATCATAGTCTAAATACGACAGTTATCTATAAATTACCGTTCAGTTGTTAATTTGTTGATGTCTCTCATTGTATTCATTAGTCAGAGTTTCTCATTGTGTTAATTTGTCAGTGTTTCTCATTGTTTTAATTTGTCGTAGTTTCTCATTATGTTAATTTGTAAGTGTTTCTCATTGTTTTAATTTGTTGTAGTTTCTCATTATGTTAATTTGTTAGTGTTTCTCTTTGTTTTAATTTGTCGAAGTTTCTCATTGTATCAATTAGTCGGAGTTTCTCATTGTGTTAATTTGTCAGTGTTTCTCGTTGTTTTAATTTGTCATAGTTTCTCATTATGTTAATTTGTCAGTGTTTCTCATTGTTTTAATTTGTCGTAGTTTCTCATTATGTTAATTTATCAGTGTTTCTGATTGTTTTAATTTGTCAAAGTTTCTCATTATGTTAATTTGTCAGTGTTTCTCATTGTTTTAATTTGTCGTAGTTTCTCATTATGTTAATTTGATTATTTTTTGTAGACCGGTGCCAACGCTGATGACCTGGACCAGGCATTCTTCAGGGGGGCCAACCGGGGGGCACATGCCAAGGGGGTGGCTGGCAAATATGGGGGCCTTCCCACTGTTCGGTTAGTATTTATATGTTCATACTTATTGGATAAAATATTGCATAAAAATGTTATACGAGGGGAGGTTTTTAAGTTCGCGGAATGGGTAGGTAAGTGATTAGTGGGGGTGTCGCTGAATTAGGTACTAATTGAACAACTCATTATTAGTATAAACACCGGGTTGTATTCTAATTAGGTTATTGGTCTTTGAGTTATCGTCGACCAAACAAGTCAATCGGGAAGAAATTGTTAAATATGGAGAAAATTGAGTTCCGCGCTGTTATAAAGTTCCTTACCAAGCAAGGAAAATCAGTTCTGACCATACTGAAAGAGATGTCATCCATTTACGGGGACTTTTGTCCAAATAAAACTATGATTTACAAGTGGCATACCTTCTTTAAACAAGGCAGGGAGTCACTTGAAGACAACCCACGGCCAGGAAGGCCGATCGAGGTGACCAATCCAGAAATCATTTAAAAGTCGAAAAATTAATATTTTTTAATATTAATCAATTAATTAATATTAAAAATTAATTATAAGATGCCCAACTAAATAAGAAACCGGCCTTCAGGGAACCATGTGCACAAGAGCATTGTCTCTTTATGGTGAGGAAAGGCATTTTTTTGATTCTTTGTTAAAACCTTATGTAACCGATGTAAAATAAAATTATGAAGAAAAAAAAGAGTGAAGAGGAGTATTGAGGCCTAAAAATCTCTGTGAACTCTTCCCCTGTGGGGCCTTTAGGGAACCACGGAGGAGTGAAGAGGAGAGATGAAGTCGTCTTCCCTCCTGGGGCCCTCGGGGAACCATGGTGGAGTGGACTCTTCCCTTGTGGGGCCTTTAGGGAACCAAGGGGAGGTGGACTCTCCGTCGTGTAGCCTTCGGGGACTAAGGAGTGGAGAGGAGAGATGAAGCCCTCTTCCCTCGTGGGACCTTCAGTGAACTAAGAAGGAGTGAAGAGGGAAAATGAGACCTGGGAAGACACATTGCCGAACCAGAAGATGTAGCTTCATTTCCAATGACAATCCCGTTGAACTTTATAAAAGGGACTGGGTTACTGTCAAAGGAATGAGGTAAAATAGGAGATAGTACAATGGGTCTATGGCCTATATATATGGCTCACGGGAACTATATATATGTAAACCGTGTCCGCTCTTACAAAAAACAAAAAAATTCGCAGCGGCCTAGTCCCTTCGAGAAACACCTCAAGCTCTTAAAAAAAAAAATACAACCATTTTCAAAATTCTTCACGACCATCTTGGCTTGACTAAAGTCAGCGCAAGATGGGTGCCGGGAATTCTCACGCTGCCTCAAAAAATACAGCGCGTGGAGTGTTCTCGTGCATTTTTGGACCGCTGTAGGGAAGACAAAGATGGAGTGTTGACTCTAATTATTACTGGTGATACAGGACTCAATGCAGTTGCACAGAAACGCGCACCACCACCCAAGAAGTTTAAGGTGTCACAATCGGCTGGGAAAATAATTGCGACTGTCTTTTGGGACTCAAAAGGAATCCTGTTGATCTATTACAAAGATAAAGGTGTCTACATAACCGGAGATTACTACGCTTCAATCCTAGAGCAATTAAAGGAAGCCATCAAGGAGAAAAGAAGGGGAAAATTGACCAAAGGTGTCCTCCTTCTGCACGACAACGCGCCTGTTCACAAGAGCCGTGTTGCGATGGCTGCCCTGCAGAAGTTGGGCTTCAAAATTTTGCCACACCCATTCTACAGTCCTGACCTGGCTCCCAGTGATTTTTACCAATTTCCAAACTTGAAAAAAGAACTTCGTGGGAAAAAGTTTTCAAGTAATGAAGAAGTAAAGGATGCAATTTCGGCGTATTTTTTAGACAAAGACAAATCATTTTTTTTTGAGGGTGTACATAAGTTAATTGAAAATCCAAAAAATGTATTAGGGGAGCAGGTGAATATATTGAAAAGGAAAAATAATTTTGAATTTTTATTTCCACTCCTTACCCCCCATTCCGCTAACATAAAAACCCATCCTCGTATATGTACACATTAGAAACTCAGCAAAAAATGTTGTTTTTTTTTAGAACTCAGTTAATCATCTTCCAATTGAGTTATATCAATGGTTGAACCATCCAATATGCAGTTTGACTTATGCATCTACGGAGTCTAGGGCGTCGCCTTATGTTTTTTCTCCTAAAATGTGGACGAAAAAAATTATTTGTTTCTACGGTTTTCTTTTGATAGTTTTTTTCATAGTCTAGCGTTTTCCCTTTTATTAATATGTGTCATCTGATTTTTTTTTTTCTCCTTCTCATTCATAATTTTTTTTTCACCGCAGCAATAAAGAGGTTTCCTCATACATAATCTGTTTATTCCTCCAACTAAGAAATTATTTTTTTCTAACTAATATATATTTTTTTTTCGTTGGCAAAAAATGTATTTCCAATTTCATAATCTGTTTTTTATTTCTCTCTAGCAAAATGATTTCCTCCACCACCGGCGAGCCCATTGTTTCCGGAAAGCCATGGAAGGAGTTCAATAAGCACGCAAACAAGAACAAGAAGCAGAAGTTGAGAAAGGTCTACTTTGAACTGGACAAACACTGAGCCATGAGAATTTTGCAGTTATGAAATATTCCACTCTTATTTACGCAAATACAAACTATATTTTATCTCACAATACAGATAATAAACGTTTTTATTATAAATGTAATACTAAAACATTGTTTTATTTCTTACATTTGAGAAACCAATCATAAAGGATATTTTTTGAGTTCTGGCAACAGACAGAGATTTTTGGCTGCCTTAGTGGTCAGGGTAAGGTTCTCGACTCCGAATCCAGAGGTAGGGGCTCAAATCCCGGCGTGCGCAAGTAAATTTAATTGAATTGTTTTGTGTTGCTTCACAATTAATTCTTTAAAAATAATATACTTAACACTTGAGCAATGGAGATTTCTGGGTGTTCGGTTTTCGATTTGGGTATTTGATTTAATTAATGTAATATGTACCTCCAAATATGGAAAATGTGGAAATATGGTAATATGGAAATATGTGAACTGCTTACTGCGGTTTAAAGCCAATGAATCCACCTAAATTTCACCGTCCATCCATATTTTTTGGTTTTAAAAAAAAAATTGTTAAGATGAAGCCATACTAAATAATGCAAAATCATATGTTTTTGTTTTGAAAATTGGATCGCTTAAAACCCGTCTGCTTGGTTCAATATATTCGCACCTCACAATCTGCAAACCTCAGTTTTGCGCGTAAATTCTGAAACCGTCACTTTGGATCGAGATTGTAAAATATCTATGCAAGATAGCTTTCATATTTCAAAGACAATAAGAAGCATTATTTTGTTCTCTTTCTGGTTAAAAGAAAAAATATATATGTTAGCATGAGAAGAAGAGAGATATATAGCTTTTAATATGTAAGGTCGCTGGGGACGTTTTTGGTCTTATGAAAGTATAACGCGATTACGTGTTTTGGGATGTATTTATTCCTAAACAAGCAGACGGGTTAAAAGCATTATAGATGCTTCCATTAAATACTACGTGTAGAACATATCTTGGCCCTTAAAAATGTCAGTCAGTTTTTTTAGAAGTCTTTTAATAAGCCTATAAAAAAATAAAATATAAGGTCTATAAAAAACACTTTCAAGTCCAAAATCTCCTATTTATGAACCCCTTTTCGGATATGGTTTTATTGTTTAATGTGGCAAATTCAATTCTTTTGAAAATAATTGCAAAAAAATTGATATTTACGCTCGAAGTTCACAAAATAAAATAAAATATGCATTTTCGCGTTGTTATTTTACAATACGGCCGGCAGTAGATGAATTTGGATTTTCAAAGTGAACTCTATATCGTCCACCGAAGGGCTTTTAATACATAACGTAAACGTTCCATTAAATATAGCAGAATGGTCACTGTCACCCAACAACCTTATAACAAACAAGTATACGACATAGGTTCCATTGAAATTCTCTTTGATGACGTGGATACGAGCTCTGCCTGGGAATACTGTCGCTCGATTGGCTAATAAGGTATTTTTGCGACTCGTTTCAAAGTGGAAGATGTTTTTCAGTATCACCCTGGTGAAAGACCACCATTCAGAATTGAAAGATTGCTTGAAATGGCTTTAGACATGTTAGGTGACCAGATTTGAATAACCAGATTCCTCTTCACATTTCCTTCCCCTCCCTACCACCCTCACAACATACCCCAATTAGGAATGTCATAGTCTCACTGGCTCCAAACTGTTCGCATAATAAGAACAATGCACAAGATACCCAACTACCCCAAACCAGCAGTGGGACTGTGGCACACCCAATAGGGGTATGTGGAGAGGAAAAAGATAAAAGTTGACTGAAAACCTGTTTATAATGTGAGTTGATTTTCAGAATCATAGCAATTTTTCTCACTCTGGTACCCTCCCTCATTGAAGTTTGGCTATCAACAGGGCAAATTCTTCAGTCCAGAACTGCACTCGCACCAGTCAGGTAAGTTTCGATGACATAGGATGCGTCATCTTCTTCATCACCAACTATGTTTCATTCTCGTTCTTCATTTATTCTAAGTTCATGATTATTTTTTAATTCAGCAAACATCCATTTGAATTTCACTTTTGTTTTTTGGATTGAAAGAATGTGCGACTGATGCGGAATCTTGGAAGTGGAAATAACCCACTTCTTGGCATCTGATCGAGCTGAAACTCGGTAGATGGATTAGTTGTCGATGACAATATCTTCTATCTACTTTTGGTGTCAATCGCGCATAAATACACCTACATGTACCTACACTTTTTTCTAAGAAATTAAAACATTTAATATATGAAATATATGTCGCTTTTAATAAGTCAGGTACGCCTCATAAGTCGTACATATGTCTGGTAATGTTATATTATCGTGAAAACAAGCTTATGGGTCCTAGTGGTTAAAGGTTAACCTATAACTGGTGACAAGCGGTCTCACAGGCCGCGCAGCGACAGTGAAACGTCATTTCACCCCTTTCCCCGCGCTTTCTTTGTTCCAATGCCTGAGTAGCTTCGATTTTAGTTGCGTCCACGCCGTAGAGAAGGATAGTCGCAATCCCAAATAGGTAAGTTACATCGATGTAAAGTTCGGCAGCGGTCTCTCAGACCTTACGTCACCAGTTACGTAACTTTTTTTGCATACGTATTTTGGGTTCTGATTTGCCACCTGATCCATAAAACTCCAATGACGGGTCAAAAATACGAAAAACCTATGCTAGTTGTCCTCCGAAGTTAAACACCAGTTGTAATTTGTGTAAAAAACATGTGTGCTTGCAATGTGCCAAACAATTATGCCCTGACTGCCAATAAAAATAACCAAAGTTTGACCATTGCCAGTTTTGTAAAATGATACATGATTAGAGCATTATTTTTTGTTTGTTTATTGATTAGTATCTTAACTGTAAGGAAAATAAGTATTTTTGTTATAATATGCTGATATAATTTTTTTTGTTTGTGATTACTGATCTCATCTCTAGTTTTTTGAAATTAGTTACTACATACTTTGTAATGACAATTTCGTCACTAAAAATTACATTTAGAGTTTATTGATTAGTTTTATTTTATTGTTTGATATGTTATTAAACTGTTTTTAAAGACTACTGTAAGCAGTGGCGGACTAAGCCCGTCAGAGGCCCGGGGCGGCAAAGCTGAATGAGGCCCCCCCCTACTTTAAAAAGTTGATGTAATTATAAGATTTTTATTCAGTTCACACGGGCCTCTGGTCCTGGGGATCTCCAAGCGCCTCCGTGTTCGCTTGATCAAATCCTAAACAAGGCTTTAAGGCACCAGGGCTTCTGTAAAAAAAAATTGTCATTTTTTTTTCGTTTTCTGAAATTTTCATCAAAGATGCATTTGTTAATAATGCTATCACCTAAAGTTTCAAGGAAATTCTAAGAAAATTTTAAGAAAGTTTTAAACAGTTTGTATGATGAATTATCGTTCAGCAAAACCTTCATCGCGTTTTTCTCGAAACTACGTTTTTCAACCTGGTTGACAATATATTAGAAAAACTATACCTACATCTGGTTTGCATGCACCAAGTCTTAAGCTGTTAGAAAATCCAGTCACTATGGCACCACGTAGGGATTTTTTTATAAAGGACCCCCTTCTATATTTTTTAAGAACGCTAAAAATTTTCTATAAAAAATCAAATATAAAATTCGCTGGTCCGCCATTTTTCCTTTTTTTAAGATATCAAAATACCTCTACGTGGTGCCATAGACACTGGATTTTCGAACAGTTTAAGACTTACCGCCGCCCCAACACCCCTGCCACAGGTCACCCCAAGTGGTTCGCTACGTTTGGTGACTTAGCAGGGGAGCCCGGGTTCAAGGGATGAGATTTGTCTAGGTCTTGGTGGCGGATACGTTTGCCCAACCACTGCTTGGCGGGCTGGATCGGAGGAGACTGATTGAGGGAGGCCTTTCGACCTCTCCAGCCGGATTCTCCCACTGTTCCCCTAGCACCGCAGTGTGAGGAATCGATTTATACGTCCGTCACTCCTCCCGGCCACACTGACCCCCCAGATTCCTACCCACTCCTTTACCTATACCTTTTTCCTTCCAATATCTTCTTCTCCTTTCTTTCCCTTAAAAAACCCTCCACACAGCATCCTCAAAGATGATATAGGCCCCTAGGGAAATTGTTTTCCTCGGTGCCTCCTGTGTGGAGCTGATGTAAAAAAAACTTGGTAGATGCAAAAGTAAATGCAAATGGAATAAAATGCATACAGGCGGACGTATAGTTTTTTCAATATGTTGTCAACCAGGTTGAAAAACGAGTCAAAAAAGTTTCGGGAAAAACGCATTCAAAGTTTTGCTGAAGGATAATTCAACATACACACTATTTCAAACAGTTTCACATAAAATTTTATAAAAACATTTCGTGAGAGCATTGTTAACTTTAGAAAATGAAATTAAAAAAAAATTACAAACATTTTTTTACAGTGTCCTGGTGCTTTAAATCATTATTTAGGATTTGATCAAGGAAACATGGAGGCGTTTGGTGGCCCTCAGGGACCAGAGGCCGCCCCTTCAGCCCCCCCTCCCCCCGTTAGTCCACAACTGAATCTTTTTAATTACTTACCTATTTTATTACTATCTTTATTATCTGTAATGATAAGATCGCCTTCAGCAAAGGGCCTAAGATAGTAAAAAAATATGAAGTGCAATACATAAGTGAAACTGGACTAAAACTGTACAAACATTCGAAAGATTAGTAGTAATAATTTTATTTTAAAAATTGTAAAATACCGGTTCAGGCTGTATTTATTTATTCCTATTTTATATGTATAGAATGATGTTTTTGTATGGGTCCTCCCAACTCCACACCACCTTTTAGAAAGCATATTTTAAAGGCACCAGGACATATGAAACCGTTTTAAACAACTACGTTTTTCAACCTGGTTGATAACATATTAGAAAAACTATACATCTTATTTGCATGCACCACGCACCAAGTCTTAAACTGTTCGATAATCCAGTCACTATAGCCATTGAGGTCGTCCATTAATCACGTGAGGCTTGAAAGGGGGAGGGGGGTTCGGAAAAATCACAAGGGGGGGGGGGGGGGTATAATGAGATATGTATTTATTTTTCGTGATAATATTCTGAAAATTTCAAAATACTTTGTACTAAAAAAACCCACGTGATTTGGGGGGGGGGGGGGTAGTAGGTAAAGGGCCCCGAGACGTGTATGACCTAGGGGCCCCGCATTGAGTATGGGATTCTAGGGTAAAGGGCCCCGAGACGTGTATGGCCTAGGGGCCCCGCATTGGGTATGGGATTCTAGGGTAAAGGGCCCCGAGACGTGTATGGCCTAGGGGCCCCGCATTGGGTATGGAGTTCTAGGGTAAAGGGCCCGTACATGACGTACATTACCTGGGGGCCCCGACATGTTTAAGCAAGCCCTGGCAGGGCCGTATTGTCCACAAGGCAGTGTAGGCCACTGCCCAGGGGCCACACATCGGCTAGGGCCCCCTATGGTAAAGAGGCCCCGAGATGTGCATTGAGTTGGGGCCCCGACATGTTTAATCCGGTCCTGACTATGATACCAGACGAGGAAAATTTACCTTAAAAATAGAAAATTAAATTCATTCAAAAATAGAACGCATTCAAAATTTGCTGAAGGATAATTCAATGTACAAACTGTTCCAAACGGTTTCACATAAAATGCTATATCTCCGTCAATTTTTCGAATTTCCTTAAAAAAAACTGGTGAGAGCATTCTTAACAAGTGCATCTATCAAAAAATGAAATAAAATTTAAAAAAATTACAGTGGTGTCTTAAAGCCTTGTTTAGGGTTTGATCAAGGTAACATGGAGGCGTTTGGGGGCCCCCCAAGACTGGGGGCCCGGGGCGGACCGCCCCCCCCGCCCCCCCCTTAGTCCGCCACTGACTGTAAGCTACATTACCTAATTTCTATGCTGTAGACCGGATAAGGCAGCGGCCTCTCAGGCCGTTCGTCACCAGTTACATTACACAAAAACCATGTCACCAGTCAAAGGTTAATAGAGCAGTTGATTCCGATCACTGGGAAGACAACTTCAAACCTCAGTTAAACTAATTAAACATTTTTTTTAGATATTTAAAAATAGAATAGCAAAAAAACTTTTTACCGGTTGATTTTTTTATACCAATATGTAATTTTTTTATTTCAAAAGTAATTCAATAAGTCAATTACATTTTCTCTTAGACATTTACATCTCACAGTCGATTACATTTTCTCATAGTTTTAGTATCGGTAGAGACGGGAGATGAAATGAAAGGCAGTCAGTTGATGTAGTGAGTCGTGTCTTTATTTGGCTACGTAGTGAAGGTTGGTGAAGCGGTAACAGGATGTATGCAGAAGTGTCGTAGAGTTAAGTGTTGAAGGTACATAAAGGTGATGGAATGGTGAAGACTTTGGGTCTGCAGGTCACAAGCGCGTTGCTCAACACCGTGGCGGTGGAGAATGACCTGATAATCCAGGCCGTTGCCCTACGCGGTGGTTGCGGAGGTGAACGGTAGGTGACTCGGTGAGTTGAAACCACCAGCAGGTAGTCCTTGTGAGGCGGAGTGTGATTCTATGACAGCGTAGCATGATGGTCTTCGGTTTGGCGTGAAATGATGAGCTGATACCTGGGCTGAAGGTGACGCAAATCTAGTAAGTCGCGGGATATAGCTGTTCTCTTAAGCTGAAGACACGGTGGGCCTTATAGCTGAGAAGTGGTGATTATCCTCGAGGAAGCTGCCCTGGAGAGAGTGAAGATGCACCGGACATTCGTATGTGTGCTGTTACATGTTGGCTGTGTGAGCCGATCGTTGGGACTGACTGGACTGGCTGCGTTGAATCCTGCGATTATATAGCCGACCGGTTGAGTAACTTTCCATTACGCCCGGTAATATTGCTTGAGGTGTTTCTCGAGGGACTAGGCAGCTGCGTATTTTTTTTTTTTTTTAAGAGCGGAGACGGTTTACATATATATGTGTGATTCCCGTGAGCACTTAGGCCATAGACCCATTGTACTGTCTCCTATTTTACCTCATTCCTTTGACAGTAACCCAGTCCCTTTTATAAAGTTCACCAGGATTGTCATTGGAAATGAAGCTATGTCTTCTGGTTCGACAATGTGTCTTCCCAGGTCTCATTTCCCTCTTCACTCCTCCTTGGTTCCCTAAAAGCCCCACAAGGGAAGAGGGCTTCATATCTCCTCTCCACTCCTTAGTTCCCCGAAGGCTCCACGACGGAGAGTTCACCTCCCCTTGGTTCCCTAAAGGCCCCTCAAGGGAAGAGTCCACCCCACCTTGTTTCCCCGAGGGACCCAGGGGGAAGAGGAGAGATTAAGTCCTCCTCGGTTCCCCTAAAGGCCCCACAGGGGAAGAGTTCAAAGAGATGGCCTCATTTCTCCTCTTCACTCGTACGTGGTTCCCTGAAGGCCCCACACGGGAAGAAGACATTATCTCTCCATTTCACTCCTCCTTGGTTCCACAAAGGCCCCGCACTGGAGTGCCCTTCCCCTTGGTTCCCTAAAGGCCCCACAAGGGAAGAGTTCATTAAGGTGGCCTCAGCTAACCTCTCCACGGTTTCTCCTCTTGGTTCCTCATACTGGCCCCAGAAAGAAAGTCCACAGAGGTGGCCTCAGCACTCCTAGGTTCCCAAAAGGCCCCTAGTTTTCTAATGATTAGTGGTTCCCTGAAGACCCCACAAGGGAAAAGTTCATGAAGGTGGCCTCAGCTCACCTCTCCACGGTTTCTCCTCTTGGTTCCTCCTACTGGCCCCAGGAAGAAAGTCCACAGAGGTGGCCTCAGCACTCCTAGGTTTCTAAAAGGCCCCTAGTTTTCGAATGGTTCCATTTTTTGTTCCACGAGTTACCACTGGAGAAGGTCCACTCCAGCAGAGCCCCGATTGCTGGAGTAAGGTCTAAATACTCCGAGATGCGACCTTGTTTCTCGGAGGCACCGTTCGTGACACTGTTCCCCAGGACATTCAGCCTGAGCACGGTAGCTCACACCTTGGCTTGGGATGGCTATTGCAGGTTTGTGTTTCCACTCCCTGAGCGATGGGTTCGCCACACTCCCTACGCTGAGGCCGCTGCGTAAACAAGGCACCTGCTGAATCGCTACTTTTCTAGGCGGTGGCAATATTATTATTTATCGAGACGGCCGAAGTATTGTACATCTTAGTAAATAGGTAAGTAGGTAAATACAGTTTGTCAAATAAGAGTAGAAAATATATGAGGGCGCCACTGTTGATCAAATGGCAATACTAAACACACAACTCATGGTGTTAAAGTAAAGCTGCGTAACCTACATTTTTATAAAAAATTAAAAAGGCATAATAGTGGAAAAATTATTTTTCATTGCAGTATAGATACCCGCCGATCTCAAAATTAGAATTGCGTATAGGTATATTATTATTATACTTTTGCAATTTTGTGTTAACATAATGAAGAATAGGTAACTATAATGTAACAAAATATAAAGCACAGTTTAGAAATCGCTCACATTTATTTAATACTAGATAAAGTACCTATCATTGCCTGGGCTTTAGATCATGTCTCTAATTTTAGATTTGAATATATTTAACTCATTCAGATCTAAAAGTAGTGTAACTAAACTTACCATTAGTGATTCTTCCTTTCTATCTATTGTTAAATTCAAATTTATGTTAAATTAAATTAAAGCAAATCGCTTTATAAATCACCTTTTAATCAAATTTATGTCATGAAGAAAGAATGTTTTTTAAAATGTGGTTTACTGTGTTCTATACATTCAGTTGCATTGCACTTCAAAAAATATTTGGCAGTTAAATTGGTGCTGCCAGTCTACAAATTTAGTAGTTCAAGTTTTTATATTTTCTGCTCTTATTTGACAGACTATAGGTAAGTAGCTAGCCGGCACCGAGGGAATATTAGAATATTAGATGGATCTCGTGTATTCTTTTTAGTGGCGAAGATTTATTCTGGTCGCCACAAGTACTTACCTGATTAAACTGAAAAGGGCTAAAAACAAAAATTGGTGTAAAATAAATGACTTCACACGCCTACCGTATGTTAAACGTGCAATCTACATAGCTTTCTAGTTATGCTGTTTGCAAAAAAATTTATGAAAATAATTATTATTTTCATGCTTTACATTCCTGTCGTTGAGAGCTCATTTTTTCTGTTAAACGGCCTCCTCATGATCCGATATAAAGCACTGCCTGCAAGACTGCATGCAGAACCCTCAACCGAATTATTATTATATCGACGGCTCGACAAGGTAATCGTCAAACAGTATTATAAGGCTAGAGACTGTACGGTTGAAATTTAAGAATGCAACTTGACGCCGCGCCTTACGAAAAACCGTTTTCGTACGTGGAGTTTGTAGACAAATGTACTTTTTAATAGAACCAAATTAAAGCAATGCCAAAAGATGGCGCCATTAACTTAACTGCAAGCATTATTAGCATCCCCTGGCAGGCATAAGTACTACTGGATTTGCAATTTTGTGTTTCTCTCCGGATATGGAGAGATTGAAGATAATATGATTATTATTATAACTGGCAATAATACCACGCGGCTATTTATTATATATGACATCATTGCCTATCGCGGTTGCTTTGTCCCGGTAACTAGCTGTCACTGGATCCCAGTGGATCCGAGGAACCGGCTATTGTTGGAACCAGTTCCTATCGGATTTAAAATGGTCACCAACACTCAAAACTGGGCGAAGTCGAACCAAAAGCCACCCGCAGGGCCTAGCGGCTAAAACCTGCAGAGCGGGTTTTTAACTGCTAGTAGTAATAATTCGGCTGGCAGTTGTGATCCCATTTGCAGATACTGCATGCAGTCCTGCAAGCAGTGCTTTAAGTCGGATGGTGTGTAAGGAACTTTACATGCGTCATTTATGAGAAAGAGGGAGATGTTAAACAGAATTACGACCGGCACCTACGCCTTTGCAATGCGCATACATTTATATTCACAAATATAATATATTTTCCGAGTTAATACTCGGATCTAAAAGGATCGAAATCAGGTCAAAGTTTATTTAAGGTTTTATTTATTTACAAAGCACTAAATTACAGGGAGTCCGCCCCTGCCGTATCAGCCGAGATGGATTTGATAGAAGCAATAAATAAAATTTCCCGCCTGCGTCATGGCGGCCATTGCCCAACAGAGCCGCGAGTGACGGAAAACTGCTGCCAGAAATATTATTCAAACATTATGACAAAATCATATCTCCTGCGTGATCTTCATTCGAGGGCGTCCCCGCTTGATGGCTGGAACAAATTATAGTATTACATTCACATTAAATAATATGCAACGAAACAATTAGGTAGGTGCCTACACGTAAAGGGGGTAAATCTAGAATTATTGTTCTTTTATTGAAAATTAAAAGAATTTGAAGCCGTTCACACTCGATCTAAGTATTTAAATAGGATACTGCCTCTTTCCATTGTGTGGTTGATTCTATGTAAATGTAGAATAGAACGAAAGTTGAAGTTGATTCAACTTTGGGTTTCTATTTCTATCGAGCCTTCTGTAGCATAAAAAGCCTGTTCTCACTGATTTATTTCATAGATTCTATAAAATAGATCTTACCGTATATGAGGTGGGAACGAGCCAGTAGGCATATAAATGCGTAAGTACCTACCTATCTACGAAGTATCGTTGTACTCTAGCATCTGACCTAAACCAAAAATTTATGATAATAAATATCAAATTAACTAATTATGTTCGTACATTCCCACACTTATAAAATTGATTCCTAATTACATTCCCGGATCAAACATTTCTATTTATTAACATTTGTTTATGATCTATTCCATAGAATTTATGATATATTTTTTAATTAGAATAACTCTTTTTTATTTAGCGTTTTATTTTCATTTGTCTTGTTCTTTTTCATATTTTCGTTTAGATATATTTATCTTATCTTCTTCTTCAATGACATGTTTCTATAAATTGTTGACTATAGATTCTCAAAGAATAGATTAGACGAGAACGCGGTATCTTTTGAAATTTGGAAAACTCTTTTTTTTCTATCGGGTAGGTTTTCTAGGAGTACCTACCCAAGGTTCGTAGAAAATGCGTTTAACAAGGTTAGCTCATCGAGGGTTAGATCGACGATTGGCTAAAAATTTGTGACGTAGCTTGAAGTCCATTTTCCACTGGGAGATTTGAATTAACTGCTAAACAAAAGACAGTTTTTACTTCAAGCTTTTCAAGGCGTTCCGAATTTCGAAAGCGTCCCGACGAGTTTTTTTTCGAAAAAGGCCTGTATGAGCTAACCTTGTTAAACACATTTTCTACGAACTTTGGTATCTACCTACCAGTAACTAGAGTAATACATTTGTTTATTAATAATGATTTTAATTAGGCATTAGAAAATTTTTATAAATGAAGTGTGTTTCCTCTGACGTTCGCTAACTTTAAATTGGTCGTCGTTTAAGAAAATGTAAGGCTATGACAGTTCTGTCAAGCTAACAAATGACTTTCCTCTCTGCGAACTATCCCCGTGTGTGTTTTCAACAGCGTAATAAATTATTATCTACCTGACTATATCCGTGTATTAGCCCACCTTCCTATCACGATTAATAAAACAAGATTCTTTTTCGCTGAAGAAAGCGGCGAATTATCGTCCGTGTAAACTTTTCCGTGTATACGCTATTAATTTTTTTTATCGCGCTTTATAAATAGTTGAAATTTTTCCTGCGCCAAAGGAATATTAATACCTCTGGCCCAGTTCTATTCATATTATCGGCTTCATACTTCATACCACACCCAACTTCCAACTTCCATAGCGATGCCGTACCTACCGCCACGGCTAGCATTGCTAGCAGTCCAGTCAGTCCAGTGCGGCCAGTGGCCACCTACATGAACCAGGATATTTGGGGAAATATTATTGCACTCAAACCCACAATAATATCGAAGCCAAACATTAATGCATTCACTATTCATGACTTCCGGATATGTTAGACTAACCCCATTATTCTTTATTGTAAGGTTTCAACAGAAAATCAAAATACAAAATAAAATCATGCACATAGTGTTTTACAGGCCTACTTCTATTTAGCTAACCTATGGCTAACCTGATTCAATTAGTTATTTTTTGCTTGACCCTTCTTACATCCATTTAAAACCAATTCTGTTCCGTTTTTGTCCAAAAAAAGTTTTGTGTGTTGTTTGTTGTGGATCCTTCTCTCCTTTTATAAGTAGTACCTACCTGCTAAGTACTTGGCTAAGTATTCGTTGATTTACCAAGTATTGAAATTTCTTACCTATCTGCCTCTTTTCATGTGACACTTTTCGTTCTTTATAATTTATAAAGAACTAGCAGAACCGGCCACACGCTGCTATGGCTAACGAAACACAACGCCACGACATTACACAACCTTTAAAACTAACGCCATCTGTTAAGGGCCCGCAACCCGAATATCTATCAATTTCTTAAATATCTCCTTTAAACATTTGAAGTTTTTAAGCTCTTAAAAAATATATGTTATTTTTGAAGATAATGTCTAGATGCTGCCCGCGCCGAAACGCAAATTGTATGAAATTCCCTCGATAGAAAAAATCACATACTTTATGCTCCAAAAATTATTAAAAACAAGTTTGTTTCTATTATCTTATAAATTATATTTGGGAAAAAATTCACAATGTTTCTTTAAATGATACTTAAGATGCTCTCCGCGAGATTTGTGCTCTATTTTAAACGAGTCGTGTTTTATTAAACATTTTAGCAATTTTCGCATCGATTTTGTCGCTGTAAATGTTAGCGCTCTTCTCTAACATTCGTAATTTCGTATCTCTCCATCTTCTTCTTTTCGAGCCCGGTTGCGGAGCCTTACCTATATCAAATCCACACCGCCAGTTTGTCGGCCCGCTGCCGCCGCCTCCAGGTATATTATATATTTCAACCAATTTACACAAAACCTTGACAAATTATATACCTAAATACCCTCCTCATGAATCACTATCTAATGGCGAAAACCGCATGAAAATCCGTTGGGTAGTTTAAAAGATCTAAGCGCACAGACAACGGGAGCGACTTCATTTTATACTACTTATGTAGATAAAGACGGGGAATGTTGCTGCAAAGATGGTCTGCTTCCCAGTAAGCTGGGAATGTATTTATTGTTTTGGAACATTGGATATTATAACTAACTAACTAACCATCACGCCGTTTCCCGCAGGGGTAGGCAGAGAGGACGGACCGCCAAACATCCCGGTCTTGGCACACATTCCTTGCCTCGTTTACATTCATACAACGTCTCATACATTCTCTTCTATTATTCTGACTCTTGACATGGCCCGACTCAAGTATCTGATTCACTTGGTCGTGCCATGTATTTCTTGGGCGTCCTCGACTTCTTCTACCATTCACATCTGCGTCATATATTCTCCTTACACTCCTTTCCTCGTTCATTCGCTCTACACGCCCAAACCATCGGAGCGTTCCTTTCTTGATCATCACGCTTACATCAGCCTTGCATTATTTGCGGATTTCCACATTTCTCACACGATCATACATGCTTTTACCAAACATACGCCTCAGGGATCTCATTTCTATAGCGTTCAGTCTACTTTCATCCTTCCTTTGCCAGTTCCATGCCTCACTGCCATACATCAGGGTAGGTACCAGTACTCCATTATGGACGGCTAGTTTCGCGTCTTTGGACAGTTTTTTGTTGGTGCCAACGGCGTTCAGTCCTCCATTAATAGAGTTACCTGCATTCACCCTTCTTTCAATATCTCTATCAGCCTTCACATCTCTCGTAATTGGATGTTCGATATTATAATATTTATAAATTTAGCATTGGGAAATGTGTAACATTAACAGAACAGGATACCTAGTAGACAAAATAATAAACTAAATCCTCGAAAAAGCAAGTTTAGTCACATTTCTCCAACCAAAGTCGAGTAGCTTTCAATTTCGCCTACAGTCCTAATCCTCAATCTCATCTAACTAAATTCTACTCCGTTCATTCCCGTGACCAGAGTTTAATGGACTCTACCAAGTTGATGGGTAGCGCTACCAACTCCCATTATATATACGCAATATTATGTAGATATATCTATATCGGATGATGCTAGAAATATTTGGATCGTGTAAACTTTCCAGGCCAATTTTCAAATTTAAAATCCAGAACATCTGTTATCAATTCTCGACACTCCCTCAGGAATAGCATTCGAGACAAGAATAGATCATTTATTTCAAGACCCATTTGCTATCATTAGACTTCTGTGTGGCGGTTTTTAAATTTAAATCTTGAATTAAATTTATGTCTTGTAATGTTTACGTGCGCAGAAAAACGTAAAATATTCGTTGTCAGAGAATTAATTTTATTGCAAGAAGATAATCTGAAAGATAATAAAATATTAAAAAAGTGTAATCATTGCTAGGGATGCAAGGTTTTTTAAAATATCGATATCGATATATATATATATATATATATATCGAATTAAGTCGATATTGATATATCGGTCTTCTTCTTCTTCGATGGCGCTACAGCCCATATCGAGCTTTGGCCTCCTGCAACAGTCGCCTCCAACTCCTCCTGTCCTCAGCGGCTGACTTCCAATTTGGAACCTGGAGAAGCTGTGCTGCATCCCCTCTTACTTCGTCTTCCCACTTCAGTCTGGGTCTTCCCACTTTTCTCTTTCCACCTGGGTGTCCAGTCAAAATTCTTTTTGGGACGCGTGTATCCGGCATTCTCTGTACATGCCCAGCCCATCTCAACCTGAGGAGTCTCATATGTGTTGAGATGCTAGGTGCCTTATATATATCATACAATTCTGTATTGTGCCGGATGCGCCACTGTTCACCCTCTTTCACGGGTCCACATATTCTTCTCAGCACTTTTCTTTCAAAAGTATCCAGCATTTCAGCCATCTTTACCGTCAGTGTCAGCGCCTCACATCCATATGCCAATACAGTTAACAATGGTCTTATATATGGTTATTTTGGTTTTTCTGTGGACACTACGTGACGTAAACACTGGCAGCAAAGAGAAGTATGTTTTGTTGGCTGCTGTGATTCTCCTTCTGATTTCTGCTGGATCCTCATTATTCTCTGTCAGACTGGAGCCCAGGTAGGTGAATTGGTCGACAACTTCGTATGAGTAGTTGTCTTTGAATTGTGCACTACTTCTTCTTCTGTGTGAAGGGTTCCTGCTCTGTATCATCATTTTCGTTTTGTTTACATTAACCTGCAATCCTACTTCCCGTGCTGCTGTATCTAAAGGATCGAAGACCTCCTTAATGGCTGAAATCGATCTTCCGACAATGTTAATGTCATCCGCATATCCGACAACTTGACTGCTCTTAAAACAAATATTGGAGCCAGTGTCTATTAGCGTTTTTCTTATTACATGTTCGAGCACAATGTTGAAGAGAGTGGGAGCCAGACCGTCCCCCCGTTTTAGTCCCTGCGATACTGTGAATTCTTCCGACAATTCCCCATCTATTTTGACCTGACATCTTGAGTCTGACATTGTGGCTTTGATGAGCCTAACCAATTCAGGTGGAATCTGGAATTGAAGTAGTATGTCATATAGACACTCCCGATCTATGCTATCATATGCTTGCTTGAAATCTATGAATAGTTGGTGTATGTCTATATCAAACTCCCAGCACTTTGCCAAGATCTGCCTGACGGTGAACAGTTGGTCTGTTGTGGATCTACCGGTGCGGAAGCCTGCCTGATACTCTCCCAATAGGTTTTCTGCATACTTATCAATTCTTTGTTTCAGTATCATGGTGTAGATCTTATATGCTGTGCATAGAAGTGATATTCCTCTATGATTTTCGCATTTTAGCTTGTCACCTTTTTTATGAATTGGACATATTATGCTTATTTGCCATTCCTCTGGGATTTTTTCCAAGGTCCATATTTTTGTTATTAACTTATGTAGCAGATTTCTCAGGTGCTCATTTCCATATTTGAACAACTCTGCCGGCAGATTGTCTTTCCCAGGTGATTTGTTGTTTTTAAGTTTCTTTAGTGCAGCATTTATTTCTGGCATGGTTGGTGGATTCGCTGATTCTTCATTACTTGATTCAGTGGGGATGTTAGTAGGGTGGCTTCTCAGGTCGCTATTAGGGTTGAGAAGTTTATAGAAGTAATTTTTCCACACGGTTTTAATTCGTTCCTTATCGGATATAATTGAACCATCAATGTCTTTGCATAGTGTTGTATTCGGTTTGAAACCCTTCTTGAAGAAGTTTACTCCCCTATATGCTTCTCTGCTATTATTATTAACAAAGTCCTGTTCCATTTTCAGCAGAATATCATTCAAGAATTTTCTTTTCTTTCCCCTTAACAGCTTATTTGTTTTTTTTTTCTCGCTTGTTCGTACGCCTGTCTTTTGTTTCTTGTTGGCCTTTCCAAGTACTTCTTTCTGAGTGTATTCTTTTCAACTATCTTTCTTTCACACTCTTCATCAAACCAAGGGTTCCTGGGCTATATCTGGATATATCGGTCTAGGAGGTCGATATTTCTTCTTTTTTTAAAAGCTTATAGAAATCAATGTAATTTTAGTTACATGAAACGTTTATCGATTATGTATGTATGTATTTTTTTTTACTTATCTATGTGAATAATCACAATTTTTGGATAGGTACGTAATTTTTTTTTTCATAAATTTGTTTAAAAAAAAATTTTTCCATTATTTTGCACCAGCTATCGAACTTAAAAATAGTAACTTTGAGGGTCTGCTTCCTTGTAGCCGGTTTCTGCTTGATTTATAGTGCTCCAGCCTTTGAAAAAAACGTTCAGAAGGAACACTTGTTGCCACAATTGGTAGATGACTCATTGCCACTTTAAAAAGATTGGGATATATAGCATCTCTTGCCATGTTTCAAGAATGTTTACTTTTAGAGTATTTACAAGAGCAGAAAGATATAATAATGGCATTTTACCCGATTGCGTTGGTATTTTAATTTTGGCGGGTTTTTCGATATTTCGATACGATATATTGAGTTTTTCGATATTGATATATCGATATCGGCGTATCGTCGATATCGATAAATTTAGATATTTTTAGGGGTCGATATATCGATATTTATCGGTTTTCCGATATATCGTTGCATCCCTAATCATTGCAGACAATATTAGCAACTCTGAAACAAAAATTTGAAACAGAAAAATGAAAAAAAAACATTCGGTCGCATCTTGGAATTGATCTCAGGGATTCAGTAGCTCACAGAACAAAGCCCGGCAAGGTTCAGGTCCTGGGTTTAATTCCCAGATATGACCGAATCTTTTTCAGATTTTTTTGTTTCAAATTTTCGTTTGAGAATCTCTAATATTCTCTTCTAATCTGCCGTCTCCTTCTTTGGCGCTAAAATTAAAAAAAAAAAATGTTAACGTGATGGAAGGCTTACTATTTATTTAGTACTAGCTTTCGCCCCCGGCTTCGCTCGCAAAGTATTAGGGGGTTCCCACTCCGCCTCCTCCACCTTTCCTATCCCCACTCCACTCCCCCCTTCGCCGTTCCCCCGCTCCCATCTAAAAGATTTCGACTAGATTTTCCTTCCTTTGAAAGACTCTCCTTACAGCATCCCCAAATATGACATAGGCCTTGAGGATTTTTTTGCCTCAGGGCCTCCTGGGTAGAGCTAATGTAAAAAAAGACAGCACCCCCGATGATAAAATACTAAAAAGAAAATTTACGAAGTTATGGAATTTCCGTTTCAAAAACTTTTACATAATTTCCTAACCCATTTTCCAATTTCCGGTAGAAATTTATCGAAAATTTGATTTTTCCGGATTGAAAAATTTTCCGACATCAACCATTTCCGTACTTCACCTAGCAAAATCAAAAAGAAAAGTTTTTTTTCAAATTACCGAACGATTTTCTGAGATAATTTTCCCAGAAGAATTTATTTAGGAAAATAAAAAATCCCTATCTTGGGAAATTTCCAAACTTCTCATAATATCAAAAAGATAATGTATAAAAATAATTTCCAGAATTTTTTAAAAAAAAAAATAAAATTTTCCAGGATCAAAAATTTCGATAACATGTAGAATTTCCAATCTTAAAATAACAAAATCAAAAAGATAAATGTCTAAAAAATTTTTAAAAATCTAGCGTATGAACCCAACATCGTGTACGACGGTATTCATTTCTTGGTTTTTATGTCTCGGTGACTATGCTGCCACTGGATCGCCCGATGTTATTTTTCCAGGGAACCGACTATTTTTGGAATCGGTTTCATTTGGCTTTTATAAAATTTGAACTTTAAACAAAAAAATTAATTTAAAATGATGTATTATAAGTAGGTATGTTGTGATTTTGAAATTCTAAAGCTCGCAAACCGATTTGGTTAAGAATGATTATCGAATTTTATGTCACAATTCACAATACACAATTTCGGCGGCATCTTATAACTTTAGTTCTGAGTGAGGGCTTTTATAATTAACGGAGCGATTCACGGTTACGATACCATGACGGCAAAAAAAGCAATAAACATTCGTTCCTTATCGCTATAATGCCGCAGCTTTTCTTTATCATTAAATAATGGTTAGACAAAATACGTGTGACTGTTTCCTTCAAAGTACCTACTACTTTTTCCTTGGGTTTAATTTTCTTTATGCATGTGAGGGGGATGTATGATAATGATTGTATGTTGCCTTTGGGGGTTACAGACATACGTTCACCGTTTGTCTCATTTTCGACTGCGGCTATTTAGTGCGTAAGAAAGAACTGCAACTTTATGTTTAAAAACAAAAGCAAAACCATCAGCGCAATTGACATTCGACTTTTTTTAATTTTTGGAATTCAATCACACTTCAATTAGTGTTGAGTACCTCATACAAGAGGCACCTCAAATGTCCCATACAAACACGTAAAATGTCCCCCCACCTCACAATATGTATTTGTACCAACTCTTTTTCTTTGTATTACTACAAATATGAAGGGGGGACAATATGAAGGAGGGACAAACATAAGGTGTGTGGTGGTTTGTTTTGTTGGACTACATTCATGTCATGTACGGGACAAATATGAGGTGAGGTGTGAGCAGGGTTGGGCAGTATTTGAAATACTTGTAATTGAAATACGTATTTGAAATACAAATACGTATTTTGTATTTGTATTTCAATTACTTCCTAAAAATGTATTTTGTAATTGGTATTTCAATTACATGCTGCTGAGGTATTTTGTAATTTGTATTTCAAATACTTATGGCTTCAAAATACATTTTCAAATACATTTAGCGATCTTCATAACGATCATGAAAAATAAACACAAATAGATAATAGATAGACTATAAACGCTAGAATCCTGTATTATTGTCCTTTGCTACAGCACTCTTACTAATGATTATTTGTAGGTCTCTTAGGGGGCATACATTAATTACGTGAGCTCAAAAAAAGGGGGAGGGTCCAGCAAAATCTCACGTTACTTGAAAAGAATAAACGAAGTGGCCCAAATTTATCTCACCAAGGGGCGGGGGGAGTTTAGTTTGGAAGAAAAACTGCTCACGTAATTAATGTATGCCCCCTTATCGTTGCTTTATAATGTACTGTACATTTTTTACGTCACGCTAGTTATTATTATTGTCCTGTGCTATAATATCACTGTTATTGTACATTTTGTATCATATCATATTATACATTTCATTGCTTTGTATTGTACATTTTTGATCATAGTATTAGATCAAGCACTATAGGAATAATTTGACTGATTACTAGATTATTTTTAAGTTAATTACTGTAGAGAAGAGCAGAGAAGTGAAATAACACAAAATTGCGCTATACAAACGTCATCCATTTATATATAAAAATTAATCCTTGTTTTCCTTAGAATGACTTTACTTCAGAATGACTTTAACTATTTCATTCTAATTCTTTATAAAAGGCTCTTATGGAAAGAAAAATTAATAAGATAATTTCAGAAAACTTTACGACTATTTTAACTTCGCACGTCTGACAGTTCGCGCGTTTGATGAAATTGAATTTAGCAGGCAGCTGTTTTTTTTTTCAAAATAATTGCCTATGGATTTTTTAAATCGTAGATATTTTAAATAGGTACCTATGGTAGGTACCAGATTTGATTGATTGTTCTTATAATATAGAAAAATAAATATTTGTAATATGTGAAAAATGAAAATTTGAATAAAAAATTGTAATAGCTGGCACGAGAGTTGTTTGAAAACTGAATGTACTGGGACTAAATATATGGAACGCGGGAGGGGGTTGACGCGATGGGGGGAGCGGGAGAGGGGAGAGGGTAGGCAGGGAAGGTGGAAGGGGAATGCAAGAAGGGAAAGGAATGCGTTAGGGTAACGGGGACGCACGGGAAAGGACATGCAGAGAGAAACAATATTTCTTTGAATATGGTATTGCAACGCATGCCGGGAACTAGCTTGTCTTATAATAATAATAATTATTATAATCTAACACCTAAGTCCCATACCACAAAACTTTACAAGTGGAGCGGAGACGAGATGTGTCTTCTGAGTAATATGATTAGTCAATTTTAGCACGTCTCTGTTTCACTCTGCTCAGCTTTGCTTCTATGGAAACGCACCCTATGGGCACTTACGACAATTTATTGCAACCAAAGGTTCTACCAAAACCAAATGTATTTTGTATTTTGTAATTTGTATTTTGTATTTTGTATTTGAAATTAAAAAATGGTTAAAATACTGTATTTTGTATTTTGTATTTCAATTACACGACCTGAAAGTATTTTGTATTTCGTATTTTAAATACATGCGAAAAAGTATTTTGTAATTTGTATTTCAATTACAGCAAAGCATGTATTTTGCCCAGCCCTGGGTGTGAGGTGGTTGGTGTATTGGACTACATGTCACGTCACGTTGTCACGTATGGGACAAATATGAGGCGAGGTGTGAGGTGGTTGATGTATTAAACTACATGTCATGTCACACATAGTTTGGGACAAATGTATGAGGTGGTGAGGCGTGAAGTGTTATTATTATTATATTCTATGACATTTTTGTATTAGAACCGTGAGGTGGTGATGGGGTAAGCCAATTCATATATTGTGAATACCGCAGAAGCGTCCCAACTGCTCCGAAATTTTTATTTTTTATTTTTTTATTCTAAATTATTGTTAAGTGAATACCGCACAAGAGTTATGTGAATACACCTCATCTTTTGAAAGAATTGCAGAATTATTGCGATGCTGATAAGGAACGTTCATTTCCTTTTTTGCCATCACGGTACCATAACTGTGAATCGCCACGGTAATAATAAAAGCGTTCATTAGCAGTAAATTTCTAAGTTTTTTGTTTCTTAGGGAACGTACCCATACTACGTGACCAACTTTTTGCAATTTTTAACCCCCTCCCCCCCCCGGTGACTAAAATCCTAAGCAACCCGCCGCTCATTTGTATGGAGCGTGACATTTTGAAGACCCCCCCCCCCCTAAACGTGTCACGTAGTATGGGTACGTTCCCTTAGTAGAAATTAGTTTCCATTCGTCTAGTAAATTTTAAAAGGACAAACTTATACAACGTACATATATTATTACGTAGGCATTCACAAATGGATTTTTTGAAAAATCAGTAGGTCTAAGTGATAAATAAATTTTTGGATCCATTTTAATCGTTGCTATTACACATACAAAGAGGTATAACTCTACTACCAAGGAACTTTATTAAATTGGGCGAAGCCTATCAAAAACCCACTTCCGGGACCTAGCAGCAAAAAACCTGCGGTAGGGATTTTTATCTGCTAGTATTTTTTTTATTTCCCCGAAGTACTATATCACTGTCGTCTAAAATCTGTATGAATAATGAGTGACACTCAACGGAAACTTCCGCCCGCCATTTTTTAAAACATCAAACGGTTGAGATTTTTAATTTTATTTTCCCCCAAATTTGATAAATCATCTAAAGGTAATTCTCTAATTTAGATTGATTATTATTTTATCTTTAAAAACTATTTTTTAAGTTTAATAAATTTTTCAGTCCATATCTTATTTCATTATGTTTCTCATTATTATCATTTATCATAAACTAGCTGGTGCCCGGCATGCGTTGCTATGCCATTTAATAAAGAAATTGTTTCTTACTGCTTGTCCTTTCCCATTCGTCCGTCAGTTCCATTTCCGCCTCCCCTTCCACACCCGCGTCCCCTTCCCCTCTCTCGTTCCCACTCCGCCTCCTCCGCCTTCCCTCTCCCTACTCCACTCCCCATCGTCCCGCGAACCCCCCTCCCGAGTTTCCCTCCCCCCTACCCGAGTTCCCCTCCCCCCTCCCGCATTCCATATATTCAGTCCTGGTACATTCAGTTGAAAACAGCTCGCGCGCCACCTATTGCAATTTTTTATACAAGTTTTATACAAACCTTGTCCTGACAATAACAAACACAGAAATAAAAGAATTGTCCAATTTGGTGCTGTCGTTCGGAAGTTATGCGCGTACATACATCTCGGCGATTCATTTTTATTTATAAAAAAAGAAGATGGAAGCAAGAAATTATTTTATTTAACCCCCGTGCCCCATAATAAGTCAATAAAATAATCATTATGGTCAGGTGAGTGAAATTACGTTTCTAAAACCAAATTCACAAAGTTTAATAAAAAATAGTTAAAAAAACTATTTCAATCATTGAATTTTTATTGCATTCCGTTTTAACGAATTCAGGATTGATGTTTCCATTGAGTCTGTTTTCTAATTGATTTATTATCTAATTAGCCAAGGAAAAGAAGAATCATAATTATAAACACCTAAAACCAAGCAATGTCTTCAGCTTTTCATTCAAAAGTCAGGCATTCAATTTCATGATTGATAGCTTTTAGAACCTGCGAGTGTGGAAAAAATTAGTCTATAAACCTCTCCGAGCGAATCATTGGTTTTCCGGTGCCAACTGTGTTATTTGAAATACGCTTTTGACAACACTGACATTAATGTGCTCACATCTGAGCACATTAATGTCAGTGTTGAATCTGACTATCAAAACACATAATCAAGTCTGTTATCGTAGTAATGTAATAAGATTATTCATTTTAGACTAATGAAACCAATAGGTATTCGTGATCAGATTAGTAAATTTTCTGTGTGACCCTGCTGAAAGAATTAATTGAAATTTTATTTTAGACCCACTGGTTCAAAAATATTGGGAGCAGACATGTTTTTCGAAATCAATAAGCCACTTGCATAACATTTTTAATTTTTTCCGGTTTAGGCAAATATTCTAATATATATATTTTTAATCGTATTTTTAAACCCTGGCGATTTTTTGAAAATTTCAATTCGAAAAATCAGACCATTTTTAAAAACCGGAAAGACGGGACATAATTTTATGGGTGCGAAAAAACGATTATTACATAGCCGAAAATCATTAAAAAAATAATGTTTTCCACACGAATGGCACAGGAGAATAACGAGGCATACCAAAAATATTACATCTCATAAATATTTTTTTCCCTGATCCATCTTATTGATCATGAATCATTATAATGTTCAACGTCTATATTACTAAATCCAATGTAATATACTTGTAGTTGTAAATTATGATAATAATAAGAATATTATAAAATTTGATTTTGTTAAAATCAGCACCACTTCCATTATACCTCTTAAACACGTGCAGAAAGGATAAAATGTACGGGGTTCTCTTCATAACATCTGTCAAAATATCAAACCAAATGATAAGTTCGCAGAGAACAAACAATAAATCTAGTGAACGTTAAGTATCAAATTAAAAAATTGGCCTGAAATCAAATAATAATAATAATAATAATTGGATAATTTATAAAAATCACCTCAAGGGCGCTAAGTGTTGCCTTATAAAAAAAAAACAGTGTGGAATTTTACAAAATTAATAGGAACATTTTCGGATACGGGACATTTTCATGTAGTGACGTCACGACCCAAATAATTTATTTTAAAAAAAAACTGTACATTTCTAAAAAAAATTACTAACATTTTCGTAATCTTAGTAAAAAAATCTATCCACACAATTTTTTCCAAGTCGTTATGAAATCCATGCAAGTGGCCTATTGTCCGAAAAATTGTTCGAATTTCAGTTTTTCGAAAGACTTATTTTTCTAACAGCAATTGGCCGAAAGACATATCTTGCGTTTTTGTTAATCAACTTTTAAAATATATAATTCACTTGCTTATGACTAACGAGATACTGTTAGGTTAGGTTGGGTTAGTTAGTTGATATTGTTCATTGTCCACCTACATACTTATATCAATTCTAAAAACTAGTATTTCGGTCAATTGAAGTTCGAAAAATTTCATTTCGAACAATTGTTACTAAATTATTACAAATTTTTTTTTTTATTTTTTTTTTATTATAGCGACTATATAAAAAATTTTACATACAAAATATAATGGTGAAATTAAGAGTAAAATATTGTGTTTCTTAGTCCTCCTCACTAGGGGGTCCTGTGCCGAGGCGGACTAAAGTTATTTAAATATAGTTCGTTAGTTTGTATTCAATTGGATTTTTTATTAGTTTTATGTCTATTAATATTTGGATTCTGCCAAGACACAGCCTTTGTTTAATATTATTACATGTATTTTATTTATTTATTATTTGTCAAATTATAGTACGCGCAAAACTTAAATGCTGACCTGAACTTGATTCACTTACTGACTTTACAATGACTGTAAGCGAAAGAGAAAGATGTGTAAAACATACGTGCGACAGAGAAAGGCGTGGGCGGGGAAGCATGCCGGTTTTCGGACCTTAAACTTGCCTTTTGCGGTGATTTCTGTATCAACATCAGGTCATATTAGTAGTTTATTCACAGACCTCCTCATTAGATATTTTTTTCTGGATAGGGATACCCTAATCACCTAGCGGTATGAAATATACTTTAAAACCTATTCTCATACCTACCAAATATACATTAAAAATTTCATAAAAATCGTTCAAGCCGTTTCGGAGGAGTGTGACCACAAACACCGTGACACGAGATTTTAATATATATAAGAGATATCATTTCCGCTAATAGTGAGTGAATAAAGCCTTGTTGAAGAGGACTTGCGGAGAAGGTACTCTTTCAGTCTGCTGGCGACTCAAATACAGCGGCAGCAAAGCTGAAAAAGACATTTCCACGCGCGTCCGATGTTCTGTTGTTGTGGGTCATCATAATACATCAACCATGTGACAAGTTAATACCAAACAGCTTGCCTTTCAATTGATGGAGGGGTACCTAAAAAAAATTAATGAGAGAAAAAACAATAGAAAGTTTTGTCAGATTAAATAACTCGAAGCTAGAAATATTGACTCCAGATACTAATATCTACAGCCAGTATGTTTGACGAATATCTACAGCTCATATGTTGAACTAATAAATATCTACGAACTTCAGAGTGTTGACTAATATCTACAGAGCGTAGGTTGAACTAATATCTACAGAGCGTAGGTTGGACTAATCAGCTAAATGTGTCCAATAGTCCGATATTAGGGATTTTTACATACATACTTACATAAATTAAGTTTTTTAAACTGCATACGCAATATTACGTTATTCCAATATGCTATACATAATTGCAAATCCAACCTCTGACAGTACTGTAAATATTCGTCAACACTTTGGTTCTCATAGATATTAATCAACAGTTTGAGCTGTAGATATTTGTCAACACTTTGATTCCCATAGATATTAGTTCGATTTTTTCAGTTTTTGGAATTCCTGTAGATATTAGTAGACGCCTCCGAAATATTTAGCTGTCACTAACACTAATAACACTACGAATTTAAATATACATCACACTAAAAGTTACCACCCAGCTTGGCCCGACTTTGAATGCTCCACTTTTAAAAGGAAGAAGATTTCAATCTCATCTCATTACATAAACTCGTTGTAGAATTGACTAAGGTATCTGAAAAAATGTACTGACCTCTCTCTCTCTGGTTTCAATCCTGGGATTGGTTTGCAGCAATTTTCTTTAGTTTCCTCTTCCATTCTTCCCTGTCTTGTGCGGCTCTTTTGAGGTCTGCATATGATAAGCAGCGCACGTCCACCAGCAGGTCCTCCAGGTACTCTCGGCGTGGGCGTCCCCTAGAGTTTGTCCCCTCGGTCATACCCTCCATTATGGAATGCAAGTAATGTACTGACCTATTTTATGTGAAATCGAACAAAGTTCCAACTGCTCCCAACCATCTCGAATCAGTGAGATTACGGCATCCCAATCGGGGTAGGTTGTGAGGCTGAAGGTTGTGGGGAGGGAAAGGAGATGGGGAAGAGGAAGGTGTGGAAGTACCTGGCTATTCAGAACTGGTCACCAAACACGGCCAAAGCCATTTCAATCAACGTTTCAATTCTGAATGTTTGTCATGGATGGGCGACCTGTTTGCCTTCAATCAGTTCTTTCCTTCGTCAGTCTAAACATTCTATAGGTTAAATCGTAGGCTTACTGCCAGAAGTAATTGTAACAAAATGTTAATTCTGGGGTAATCGACAAATAATTTTTCAGCTACCTTTAATCCAATCCAAGCTAAAATTATAACAATGTCGATTTTTAAAAATCCACTTGTATTACCTACACAGGGGCATCGTGAGCTTCTAAACTAGAGCGGAGGGTCAATGGAGTAGCGAGGTGGGGGGGGGGGCGGTCCGCCCGGGTGCACCAGATAGGGGGTGACACTCGACCGCGGAAAAAATTTACGAAGGATATTGTCACCAAAGTATTGTATACATGAACACGGTCTGTTATTTTCTTTCATATGTTCCCCGTGGACTGCCCCGAATTTTGTGTCTAGGTCTTTTTATAGGCTAGCCATAAAAAGATTAATTTCAGATTTCTCCACAAATATAACATAGCCTATGTTTGTGGAGAAATCTGAAATTCTCTGACCACCCACCCCCCCTCTCCCTCAGGATGCACCAATTTTATGAAGTCGAAAATAGCATTTTGAATTTTTTCTCAACTCAACTTTAATAGGGGGGGGGGGGGGGGGTGACACCACGCCCCGGGGGGTGACATCCGCCCCGGGTGCCACCCATGCCACTACGCCACTGGGGAGGGCAGCTGCATTTTTTTATAGAGCTTACAGAGAAGGAAGGGGAAGTAGTCATAATAAACTAGAAATATTCACATACAAGCTGACGTGTAGGTAGGTATCCGGCGTTGCTTGGGGTTATGAACAGGGCCGTCTTAAGCCTTGAAGGGCTCATGGGCAATATGGGCATACTGAGTTTGGGGATCAAAAACAATTAACTTTTTCTATTATTTTATTTCGTGCAAGATAGAAAGAAGTCTTCCATCATTGCTCAAGCAACGTTTGTAAAATATGAAATATTTTTCTGAGTCCTGTGTCGTCAAAGTGTAACATTGACGGACACAGGACTCAATGAAATGAAAAAACAATAAAAACTGCACTTAGTGACTTTTTGTCTCTACAAATATTTTTGTGATTTTATGAGTAATTTTTAGGCATATTTTACGTACATTCCCATACAACATCCCCCTATCAAAAGGCATTAAAATATTTTTATTTTTTCGTAATTTTTGGTAGTATAGCACTTGATGTGCTTTCCACAAAAACGGCGCTCTACAAATTATCCAACTACTATTATTATATGGTGCTCAATTAGCTCAATGTGTCATTCGACACAAAATGACGTATTTACTGGATAAAGAATGACAAAATAGGTAGACTGTGACTTCTAATTCAGTTTTGACAAAAATGCCACTCTCATAGTAAACTGACGAAATAATACTTTAAACTAGGTACCTAGGTATTATATATACCTAAATGTTATCTGACTAAATCGATTAATTTTCTTTATGGCAACACCAAGATAATTCAACGGAAAATATAATCAATGTAACTTTTATAAGAACTAGGTGACAGGGGGTAGTTTGGTATATTTATGGTGACAGGTCACCTGGGGGCATAATTAACATTGTGTTTATTACTTATGGCAAATCAATATACATGTAAATTAAAACAAGCTAAGTGGAAGATAAAAGAGATACAAAAAACGTTAAAAAGTAGAATTATGCCGTTTTCTTCGTTTTCCGTTCGACTCACACAGACACAATAAGATAATATTGTATAAACAATTTAAAAACTATATAATATTATTATAAATACGTCTATAAATAGAGTCTGGTAAGAAATAGATGTAAATCGAGATTCTAGAAAGAAAGCGCGAACCGAACCACGAATTAAGCCCCATTTGCGGTTGCTTCGTTCCTTTCCCGTAATTGGTTCTGCCCAAGTGTTTGTACGCAGCCTTAGCCCCTGCATAGAAAAGTACAATTAGCTAAAGTTCGCAGCGCAGGTGTTGTAGGACTCTTCTGCGCAGGGTATTACGGTTTATTATGTTGATTCCTTTACCCCTACGACATGGAAGAATTTAAAAGGATTATTGAAAAAAGGGTAAATATTCGGAACAAACGTCAACGGTTATGTAACGGGATTGTGTATGTCATCTTTACTTTAAAAAACAGCCTACGTTTTTGAATGGTTTGTTTGGCTACGCAGGGTTTGTGTAGCGGGCTTGTGTATATTATCTTAATTTTAAAAGTTTTATAAAAAAAAGTGCGTATTAACCGTTGACGTTTGTTCCGAACTGCAAACAGAGTAATTTGACAGTGTGAAAGCAAATATTCAATTTACGTAAATAAAATTAAAAGTGTAACATTTTCAACCTCCCCCAATGCAAATAATTGTCTTTTATGGTAATTAAGAAGATTCTAAAAGTTTTATAAAAAAAGTGCGTAATAACCGTTGACGTTTGTTCCGAACAATTACCGAAAAAAGCAAGTAACTCGGTGTTGCCAAAGTTATAAAAAAATGTCGAGCTTAAAAAAATGACGTTAAATTTGATTGTGAAACATTCAATGTTACAGTGAAACGCAGTGAAAATTGTTCCTTTTGACAGGTAGGTAGGTACTAGGTAGGCACAAGTTAGTGATGTAAGAATTCTCAGCTCTGTGATATTATAAGTCAAGGGTCAACTCAGGGAGTGAGTAAACTAATTGGGGGTCAGGGGTCCCATTCGCGGCATTTGCCGTGGCATGACCTTTCTACAAGTGACTTTTGTTAAATTACAGGAATGTTCACATGTATTTATGTGAATCATGCATCATAGATAGGTAGGTAACTACTTAAATAATTGATCATGTATGAAAACTATTACCTACCTATCAGACTTTGAACGGAACGCAAAATGTAATATACATATACCAGTACTTTGCACCCATGAACTACACTAGGAAGCGTATATGTATCGTCAAGGGCGGATCCAGGATTTTATTCTGGAGGGAGGGGGGGTACAAGGGCGAAAAAATCAACAATTACTGTAAGAATTTTTTCTGGGGGGGGGGGCACAAGGGGCGGACGTGCAAAAAATCAACAATTACTGTTAGAAATAAACTTGAAGTATCATAATTCAATTAAATGTTTAATAAAATATTTAATAAAAAAAAAAATGTTTAATAAAGACAGTTTTTGCTTCTAAGTATGTACTGTGATGGAATCTCCATAGTACCCAAAAATACCGTCTGGGTCACGGGGGCACGTGCCCCCCCCCCCCCCCCCTAAATCCGCCTATGTGTATCGTGTTGATATCAGTTGATACAGACCGACTTACCTGTGCATTTTTTTATTTAAAAAAAAGAAAGGCAAACATTCCCGGGTTACGAATAACCCAACAATGTTTGAAAATCTCCTACTAACACCACAGAAAGCCGAAAATGTTGCTTGTTGCTTGAGGACTTAGCCAGCCGAGGAATCGAACACGCGACGCTCGGGTGGGACTCAAGCGCTATACCCACTCAACCACTGACCGGTCAATACAGCAATGAACAATGAAACACTTTCCAAAAGTTTCTAGCAGTCCACAGTGGAGTTCTCATGCCAACGCTGATGTACATACGTAGGCAGTGAAACTGAACTGACAGAGTTGAAAGTTTTTGTTTTTTTTTTAAAAAAATTTTTATATGAATACCGCGCAAGAGTCCGAACTGTTCCCGTCTGGAGTCAGTGAGACTATGGCATCCCCAATTGGGGTATGTTGTGAGGCTGGAGGTAGTGGGGAGGGGAAAGAGATAGGGAAGAGGAAGGTGGGGAAGCACCTGGCTATTCAGATCTGGTCACTAAACACGGCTAAACCCATTTGAAGCAACTTTTAAATTCTGAATGGTGGTCTTACACCAGGGCGATACTGAGAGTATTTTCCACTCTGGAACGTGCTGCAAATATACTATTATATTATTTTAAAATTAATAAATTGTGAATAACACAAATTAATCAAATAAAATTTATTTGCCACGCCGGGATTTGATTTGCAAGTCAAGAGCCTTACCGTTGGACTATGCCGGCCGTCCAAGTAAGTAAGTAGACTAATGCAGTATAAATTGATCGAAAATGGCAACATGTAATAATTATTTAATCGTCAGTTGGTTGAAATTGATTGAAGCGACAAGAATGTGCTAAGATAGAACTGAATAATATTGCATTCCACCTTCATTTGAAGAAATGACGATGATTGGTTAGTAAGATGTTTTTTTTTTATATTAGCTCCAGGTAGGAAGGAGGCCCTGAGGAAAATAATTCCCCTCAGGGCGGGGAGAAAAAGGGTATGTGGGTGGATAGGAATCCAGGCTTCAGTGTATCCAGGAGTGACGGAATAATGAATCCATCCCTCAGACTGTGGTGCAACGCGATTTTCCGAGAGAGTCCTACGGGAGAGGTCAAAACGTCTCCTTCGACCAGTCTCTCTCGATTCGGTCAGCCACGCAGTTGGCAAATTCGGTCAAACTTCACTCATTAATCCGGGCACCCCTGCTAAGTCACCAAAAGTAGCGAACCACTTGGGGTGACCTATGGCAGAGGTGTCCTAAATAAATGGTTCCCCGGGCGGCGGGACCCATACCCGCCTCCCAAATTTAAAGTTAGTACCTACCTTATAAAATAGTGATTCCGCCTGTTTATATGGGTTTCAAGGGCGCTAAAATCCCTCGTACCGGCTCTGTTATTTCAAATACTATGTCCAGAAACCGGTCGTGTCCATTTGTTACAATATGAAAATTGTTAAAAATAGCGCACCGCACGATTCGTTTGTTACCATTCTTCCGCGCGATGATTGTTTCTTATAAATAGATCGGATTGTTCCCCGATCCAATAAGCGATATTCTGGAGTTAGTTGGGTGTAACTGGTGACAGCTGCTGACCGCCATTACTACTTCAACTACTTCTCAAAGCGCTTGCATTTGACTGAAAACCGAAAACACACATTTCGTCACGTGTTGCTAAAAAGTTTATGCCTAGTTTCCTAGAATAACCGAGTATTTGGAACAATTTGAGTGGCGAATAAACAACTTGTCTAAACTCTGCAAGATTCGAACTGTTTTGCCTTTAAAATGTACTTCCCTAGTTAAATTTTCACATTATTTTACTCATTTCATGTACCCTTTTTCTACAATCCTAATATAAAGAAATTAATGTTTTTTTGTTTTTCCCAAACAATTCATCCGATTGCGATGAAACTTTGATGTTATGATGTGCGCATGCCCGCGATGGTTTGTCTATAGTATATAATGGTGAGCTCTGGCATTGTGAATTTGTTTAAAAAAAAATTACAACAGGTGGCAGGCAGGTTACTTGAAAAATGACTGTATTTCATATAGTTTACGGCAGGGCCCTCCTTGGCGGGAGGGGGTAGGAGAACGCGGGGGAGAGGAGGGGGGAAAACTTTATTTTTGAGTGGCATTGCAACGTACGCCGGGAGTAAACGTAAACTATATGGACTTCGGCAGTTTAACTTCTTTAAAGCAGATATTATAACAAATCAATACACATAAAATTTTTAAAAAATTATGTGAATGGACACTCAAATAGATGATATAATTTTGACAAAGAAAATCTTTAAAAGACGTTGAATCTGAAGTTTTCGGACAACGTCAGAACTGCAAACAGTGGGCGATTTTGGATGTAAATAACTATTCAAATTATTTTCAAGCAGTACGCACCCACTGGTAATTATTTTTAGAAATAGCAATTCCTTCAAGGATAGCATGGATGCGCGTAAATAAATTAGCATTTAGTTTCAGAATAATCGAAAAAATTTGAATGATCTAAAAATCTAAAAAAGATATTCAGAGTTAGTGAATCGTTTAAAATCGCTATTATTATTTCACTTATTAAAAATCGAAATTTTTCCCTAACTTACCGGTGTCTCGACTGTCTCGTTGAGAACACCGAGTCGATTGTTTTGATTTCGATCTTTCCTCCCCGCGTTAGAAATCGACATCGTTGTCATTGGACGCTTTTATATTAACCGTGACGGCATAAAAAAGGCAACACACACACGTTCCTTTTCACAATATTGCTGCCGTCACGGTAAATATAAAGGTCCATTAGGGAAGAAAATAAAATACTTTACAGACGTTGATAATCGATAAGTTCCCGGGGAAAGGGGTAAATCGATTATTTATTAATTCGGAATCAGAGAAGCATAATAAAATGTCATGACAGTGACCGAGTAAATATAATTTTATGATTGTTTCAATAATGCCCCACATGATATAACCCCTCAGGCTAATTTGTTTAATTTGAGATTTGAGAACAACTCAAACAGGTCTCGTACAAATCGTTGTGTCTTCCTTAGTTCAAGTATTACGTAACACAATTTTGAAGATTTTTGACAAAGTATATATAAATGTAGTGCATCGACAATGCTTACGGAACTAGGATTGCACGGATTCGCCGGTCTGATGAGACACCGGGTCACTGGAGCCAGGATGCGGCTAATGGCCTCCGACAACACATTGGTGACCGCAGCCTTCCAGCACCAAGCGCCACTCCTGAGTGAGCGATGGGCCCGAGCGCACTCAAGACCAAGCCGCGCACAATAATAGATTATTTTATTTGTTATTATTATGTTTTTTTTCTATTTATGTTCTTGTTTCTTTACGGTGTAAATACAGAGGTAAAGTGATTGGGATCGGGAGGTGATTGATTCCACATGATGGTAGGATTTTTTTTTTTACATAAACTCTACACAGGAGGCCCTGAGGAAAATAATTTCCCTCGGGGTCTATGTCACCTGGGATGCTGTGTGGAGGGTCTTTTTGAGGAGAGGAAGGAATGAACATTGGCCGGCAAAACATTCCACAGCAGAGCTGTTGAACACAAGAACGAGTCGAAGAAACGACCCAAAAAAAAAATAAAAAAAATTAACAACTTTTCCGAAATTCCAACATTTTTTCCCATACGACGTACTTACTACGGGCACGATTGTGGCAACATTGCATGGTTGTGACTAGCTCGTATCGTAACAGCGGAAAATAATAAAGCTGGCGGCACACGCCGGTCTATTTTTATCTTTTTACCACATAACTACCCCTAAAAGTTGAAATTTCGAAAAAGTTATTTATCTTTTTTACTTGTAGAATCACCTCCCGAAGTTAATGCACTTTACCCCCGGATACCCTGGGTATAAATATGTATAACAATATGGGACGTGTGGGATTGCATTATCCTCCGCACATCCTGGAATAAAGAATTATTATTATTATTATTATTGACCATACCTGCCCCCCCCCCCCCCCAAGTAACGCGCGTAACGTTTTTCTGTGCCCACCACCCCCTCCTCCTCCGTAAACGTTGCGTAACACTGAAGTGACTATTTTTTTTCCTAAAAGTCACAATTAAGTTGCGCAAAGTACTGGAAAGTCGCTTAAATACCTTTGTTCTTATTTTAATCACGTTGCGGTAATAAATAAAACAAGAGATTTCTAACTCGCAATACATGCATATATTGTTTATTTTATTTATTAATATTGTTATTTATTAAACAATCACACATAATTTAATAATCATTTCATCAAGTGTAAAATATGTTAAAATGGGCTCCCTGATAAACTTGTACAACTAGGACATTATAGTACCTACAAACTCACTTTAACAACACTGACTACAGCAATTTTGTGTTTATATGCGTATTTCGTGTTTATTAAAACACTAACGAACACTAAAAAAATTAAATACAATACAGTCGAGGGATTCCCCGTAAAATATAATCGAGCCAACTTGGGAGAACTAAATAAAAATTATGTACAATACAATCGAGGGATTCCCCGTAAAACATAAACGAAAAGGGTTGCCAACTTGGGAGAACTTTTTATTTAAATTTTTAAAAAACATGTTACGTGACGCGTTGTTCGAACCCCCCTAAAAACGACGTACAGTACAATCGATGGATTCCCCGTAAAACATAAACGAAAAGGGTTGCCAACTTGGGAGAACAAAATAAAAATGACGTATAGTACAATCGAGGGATTCCCCGTAAAACAAAAATGAAAAGGGTTGCCAACTTGGAAGGTTGTTCCAAGTTGGCAAAGTAGTTTTTTTAAATTTTAATTGAAAAAAACATGTTACGTAACGCGTTGTTCGAACCCCCCTCCCGCCCCGGTAACGCACAGTAACGTTTTACAAGACCCCCCCCCCCCCCGAATTGCGTTACGTAATACTTGAACGGCCCCCTAGGGCCTTCGCTCATGGAGAAACCGAAAACTGTTTGGCAACTCAATTCACGGCACAATACAATTTATCAACCTCCTGAACAAAATCAATATATTTCTGATTTGACAGGTCGTGACCTGTTAACAGGTTGCCATGGTGGCGGCTCACGACCTCACGGTTCATTTTATATTTCAAAATTTAAATATTTTTTCGAATTATAAAATTTAAAAGCGTATTTTATCATCTTTCAAAAACAGTTTTTGGTGTTCGGATTCATTCAGAAATAGAAATTGGATTTTATTGCAAACCGGAAATATTTTGATCTTCTGACGAGACATGCCTGAGGCCTGAAGGGTTAAGACGTGTGTCGTTCTGTCAAACGAGAAAAAAAGTTTTCTGACGTCATTTAGAGTTCATTTTATACCCAATTAAATGTGTCAGTGGCGTACGCAGTTATTATTATTAGTTATTAGTTAAGTATCGTTATACACGGCTTTCAGCGGGCATAACTATTATACATGTCCTGTATCCTGTAGCCTGTCAAACTGACGGATATTATGTATTTAAGATGAAGTCATAGTAAATAATGCAAAATCATATGTTTTTGTTTTGAAAATTTGATCGCTTAGAAGTATTGTAGATGCTTCAATTAAATACTGCGTGTAGAACATACCTTGGCCCTTAAAAATATCGGTAATTTTTTTTATAAGTTTTTTAATAAGCCTATAAAAAAATAAAGTATAAGGTCTAAAAAACACACTTTCAAGTCCAAACTCTCCTATTTATAAACCCCTTTTCGAATATGGTTTTATCGTGTAATGTGGCAAATTCAGTTTATTTTATAATAATCGCAAAAAAAGTTGATATTTACACCCAATCTTCCCAAAATAAAATAAAATACGCATTTTCGCGTTGATATTTCACAATACGGCCGCTAGTCGACGAATTCGGTTATTCAAAGTGACCCCTATGGCGTCCACCGAAGGACTACTGTCCACGGCACAGTAGTGAACTAGTGGATCGCCTTAAGTCTTGCCACGCGTTTACCATGGACGTCGAATATTATAGAGTATAGAGTTTATAAGAATAGAGGCGGTAAAACGGTGATATTCTATGTGGTTGAAAGGTGCCACGTAGAAAGAAGAAGTGCATTATTTGTTAAATGGCGAATAGGTGCGTAGGTATTTATCAGCAATATAGATATATAGATAGATATATATATAGATAATTAAAAAAAAAAAATAACGAGACGCTAAGATTTTTTTACATTAACTCCACACATGAGGCCTTGAGGAAAATAATTCACCTCAGGGTGATGTCATCTTTGGGGATGCTGTGTCACCGTGATCTTTTTAGGAAAGGAAGGAAAGGAAGTTCTGGGAAGGAAAAAGGCATAAGGTGAATAGGAATCTGGTGCTCAGTGTGTTTAGGAGTGACGGACGTATTAATCTATCCCTCCCTTTGCGGTGCAAGGCGATGTGCCTAGAGAATCGTGCTGGAGAGGTCAAAAGATTTCCCTCGACCGGTCTTTCCCGATCCGGCCTGCCACGCACTTGGGCAAATGCATCCGCTACCCAGATCCAGACAAATCTCTCTCCATGCACCCCTGCTAAGCCACCAAACTTAGCGAACCACTCGGGGTGATCTATGGCAGAGGTTTTGGTTATCCAGTAAATACCGGCCTCCCAAATTATTAATAGTCCAGTCAAAATAGACGAAAAAAAATGCTGAGCTTGCATTAATTCCGAACAAGATGAATTTTTGTACAGGTTTTAAATACATCATTAAAATGCTATGTCGAAAGTCCCCATCGATATAGCAATAGCATTGTTTTTTTATCCGAGGTCAAAGGTCACAGATTTTCGTTTTTGGCGTATTTATCGGAAACGGTGTGAGCTACCGAAAAATTTTGCGAGAAAAGTTTGTTGATCGTAAAATTCTCTACAAAAAAATATTTATACTTTTTTTCCCTAAGCAGCACCATGGCAGCACCGTTCTCGATTTATAGCGATTTCAAACGAATATACACTCATATGCAGCCAGTATACTCTTACTTCATCGGGTCATATTGGAATATTGGTTTTTGAGACTCTGAGTGAAAATATACGATTCTGAGTGAGTCAGTGTATATCCCACGGAGGAAAGAATAGAGTGGAGATGGCACTAGGGCAAACAAGCCCAGCGCATAAAACAATCTCAAACAAGCCCAAATGGGCGGGGCATGAGCGTGGCTTACTACCTTACTAGGCCAATAAGATTTTACCGCTTGGCTTGAGCTTCTTATTCCAAATAGTGGGTATGATTACCAGTTATGGCTATTTTTTGCTGCAGGTATATTATTGATATTTTGATCTTAGAGGTTTCCGGTTGATTCAGTGGTAAGAGAGCAGTGGAAGAAACTTGTTGATAAAGATGGTTGGAATCCAACAAAATATTTTAAAATTTGCTCTAACCACTAAAGATAACGGCTTTTATACTACCAAAAACGGACGTGGAAAACTGCGACCTGGAACTATCCCTGATTTGTACTTGGAAAATGAGGGGTGTATCATTAAAAGTACCAATTATAAAGATAGGTTGGACAATTCTATTACAATAATGAGGGAGTATTTCACCATACTCTTGATAGCTTATCCATATGATAACGTATATTGTAGTACTATCATATTTCATATAATTCATTTTTGTGGGAACCTCTTCCTTTAGAACCAATGCAGGCCCTGAAATCTGAGCCCGAGTTTTCTGAAATAGGTGCAAATGTAGATATAAATTTGCTCTTGGGAAATCAGGTTTGTATAATTTTCTATATTCTCCTATATAAAAAATGAATGAATATGGAAAATGAATGAGATACGAGGTGGCAAAGTGAAAATCGCACATCGAAATCTATAAAAATGGCAATTTTAAAAACTTCCGGAGAACTTTCCAGGCAAAACGACTGAACTACTAGTGAGGTTAACAATTGAAATAATTACTAACATATCAATAATACAATAAAGTATCTACCTGTGAATAAACAATAAATTTAAAAATGGGTTTTAATGTGAGCATTGAATACCATTATGAATTGTTGCTTAAAATGACTATTTTTTTGTTATAATTTTACATGAAGGTAGTGCTTATTTTTGTTGTTGTGTAGTTTACTATGAAGATATCTAATAAAAGAAAGTTTATTAATATTTGATATTGTTTGTATTATCTAACTCTTGATAAAAAAAACCCTTGCAATAAATTTCCAAAAATTAAATAATATAAGAAATAATAAGTAAAAATGAAATAATAAGAAATAATAGTGTGAAGTGGTAAAAACTGGGGATTATCCCCCATTCTGGCCAGAGGGATGGGCATATTCATTTTAAATCCCACCCATACTTACCACGCGTCCCTTACCTCTTACCGCAAACTGGCGACAAAATTATCGAAGAAAAAGTCCCTATCACCACCTCCACTCTATTCTTTCCTCCGTGGTATATCCCTAATTTCATTATTTTGTTGGCCTTGAGTAACATGTGCCTGCGACTGCCGGAGTATAACTGCATTTTTCGGATTTTCCAAAGAATCAGCATTTTTAGAGGGACGTAACCCTAGTAAATTCAGTCAGTTTTGAACGGTTTTTTGTAGCGAATGAACGTGTTTGTAGATGATATATTAAAAGAGTTGCACAAAAATTTGATTATGAAGGTAATGCAGCAGTATCTTTACTCAAAAAATTGATATTCTGTGGTTGTATGGAAAATGGAAAGATTTACCATCACCTGGTAGGAATGGTTAAATTGAACGTTTAACGAGAAATATCCTGCATTTTTCGATTTCGTAAATTTTATTTTTACCATTTATTCAGCAGCCAGCAATTAACTAAAATACTATCTACACAACTTTACTCTATTCTTTGGAGAATGCGAAACGTTATGGTCGCGACGTATGCATTATCATGTCATTTTTGATCAGCCTCTGTATGCAAAAGCTCGAGAAATCGTATCGGCAGCACCTGAAGGATCTGAAGTACTGAAAATCGTAGTGAGACTTGTAGGTTTCCATTTACTCGTGTCTTTTTTGGAGCAATTCGTCTTATTATGCAGGGAAGTGGCATAGAAGAGGTGCTCTCTTTAATTTATGCCACTAATTCATTACAAAAAATGTTGTATGGCCATGCTTACGCGATAGCGGTTAGAGTTCACACATTACTCCGTCTCACTTTAGCAACAATAATATCAAAAGGACTTGTCATTGATGTTAAGATGGATGCTAATCTGAAGGAAACCGTCGAGCTTGTAATAAATTACACAATTCCGTAAAAAAAAATCTGTAGCTTTTGGCGTTTTGTATGTTCTAACTTTTTTCATTCTTATGAGATTATGCACAACATAAATAAAAACCACTTTGGCGCTCACTTGCATCGTGCAAATAAGACGCTCGATTTTAAATTTTGAAGGCGTGAGAATCGAAATATTTCCAGCGTTTATAATCCTCTTAATAAGAGATAATAATATTTATTTTGTTTGGCGGAAAAAAAAAGTTAGTTAAGGGCCTATCTTATCTTTGGTCATGCTGTGTGGAGGGTCTTTTTAGGAAAGGAGGGAGTGAACCTGGATCTGGAAGAGATCCATCTTATTATAGGAGGGAGGTAACAAAGAGGCCGGCAAACCGTTCCACAACAGAGCTGTTAAATTCAATAACGAGTCGTAGGAACAAACCGAACAAACGTGTGATAAATGGCGCGTTTGAGAGTGGAAGATACCCTCAGTATCAGCCAGGTGAGAGACCACCATTCAGAATTGAAACGTTGCTTGAAATGACTTTGGCTATGTTTGGTGACCAGATCTGAATGGCCAGGTAATTCACAACCTTCCTCTTCCCCATCTCCTCCCCCTCCCCACTAGCTTTAGCCTCACAACACACCAATTGGGGATGATCGATTGAGGATGTCATAGCCTTACTAGACGGTTGGGAACAATTGGGACTTGTGCGGTAATCACAAAAAAAAATGATTTAGTTTTTTTATTGTTTTACTTTCACTCCACACAGAAGGTCCCGAGGAAAATAATTTTTCCTCAGAGTCCACGTCATCTGTGGGGACGTTGTGTGGATGGTTTTTTTGAGGAGAAGAATGGTCTTGAAGAGATCCATTTTGAAGGAGGGAGGAAACACAGAAGTCGGCAAATCATTCCACAGCTGAGCTCAAGAACTTGAAATTAAGAACGAGCCGTAAAAACGACCTGTTCTCATGCGACACAAATGTTGGCACCCGATTGGCGAGTTTCCCAATTTTGCAACGGTGCCGAAGGGATCACAGACGCTAGTTCCTCGGAACATCTTCCATTAAAATACCGGAAGAACATGGACAGCATTCCCAACTGACGCCGGTGCTCTAAAGATTGCAATCCAGTAGTAATCGGGAAAGCTATTATATTTCCGCGGACCGTCCGTTTCTGCGCAGCCATGGGTTTTTAAAAGTATTTTGGGACTCCAGATCAGAGGTGGCTGCCAAATTAAACAGTGGGGCGCACTTGTGATTTGTACAGGGTCAGCAGTTGGAGGATACCCCCAAAACAAAACAGTTCCGAGAAAACTTTGCACATCATTTATTAAAGTCAATAAACTCTTATTTTCGATCATATACTCAACTTCTCGCATGCAAACCGGGAAGTGAATTAAAACCTATGCGTTTTTGGTGTTTTTAAAAATTAAATCATATTTTCCCTAGAGTACGGCCCTGTTAGCGGCCATACATTAATTACGAGAGCTCAAAAGGGAGGCGTCTACTAACATCTACAGGAATTCCAAAAACTGAAAAAATCGAACTAATATCTATGAGAATCAAAGTGTTGACGAATATCTACAGCTCAAACTGTTGATTAATATCTATGAGAACCAAAGTGTTGACGAATATCTACAGCACTGGCAGATTTGCAATTATGTATAGCATATTGGAATAACGTAATATTGCGTATGCAGTTTAAAAAACTTAATTAATGTAAGTATGTATGTAAAAATCCCTAATATCGGACTATTGGACACATTTAGCTGATTAGTCCAACCTACGCTCTGTAGATATTAGAACAACCTACGCTCTGTAGATATTAGTCAACACTCTGAAGTTCGTAGATATTAGTTCAACATATGAGCTGTAGATATTCGTCCGACATACTGGCTGTAGATATTAGTATCTGGAGTCCTCAAAAGGGGGGAGGGAGGTCCAGCAAAATCTCTAAAATAATATACGAAGTGGCCCAAATTTATCTCACCAAGGGGGGGAGGCGTCTAGATTTAAAGAAAAACTGTTCACGTAATTAATGTATGCCCCCTTATAGCCACCGCGTGGCGGCATCCTATCGTAATATAATGAATAGTCATTTTTATAAATAGAGTAATATAATTTTTTTTTTGTTAGAAATTAATTCAATTTATCCACTACACCTAATAATTTTAATAATAAGTATTCTCTATATCTACAGTTATTTTGGAAGCTTTTTCAACGTATCAGAAATGATAAATAGACAACTTTCACATGCTCAGAACAGTGACGGAACTAGGAGGAAGCCAAAGTGGTCGGGCGCAGGGCGCGGGGCGCAGGGTTGGGCTTGATGAGGAAAGAATATCCTCACATAAGCCGGTACCTATCTAGTACATACCGAGAAAAATAATATTTGTGTAGGTACCTACGTGTTTTCTCAATAAATACTTGGCGAATTTGCAATAATTCGATAGAACGGTAGGTACCTACCGTGTTATAAATGTAATATCAATGCTGCATTACCTACTTATTTGATTTTCAATGGAATTAAGTACCTACGTAAGTACCTGATTTGGTTTCTCAAAACCTCAGATAATATGAATGCTGCATTAACTACTGTTTATTTTCTACGTGTAAATCCTTCATATTTTAAACGCCAGTAGGTACCTACCTCGAGTTCATATTAACTGGCTGGAAAATTATGCATTGTCGATGATAGATCGATTTCGGCAAATGTCAGAAAAATTTCAATCTTTAATGCAATATAGTGTAATATTTTGAATGGAATGCGGTACATGTCGCAACTTTAAAAGTTTCTAAAACTTGTATTTTTACAATTTATTGAAAAACATCTCGGTCAAAATATTTTTTTACGCTGTAATCTGCGTTCCCGCAAAGAGCCTTTAAAATGTCCATTTTTCTACGTTATTTTCAATAAAGCCGTAAAATTAATAAATCCCTAGCAAATACAGTTTTGTATGGGAGGTGAACTTTTCTGACGCACTGAAATATTCGACATTTTTTAACGGGTGAACCTGTCGGCAGAAAATATAACTCAGGCCGAATTTCTTCGTCGGTGAGAGATCTAATTGTAGTTTTCGCCGTTGGGTGCGCTGTTAATCCTGCATCATCTTTTTTGTATGAAATCTGGTCCTTAATCGGGACACGACCCTGTCTGAATCCGCTTCGAGCGAAAGTGACCCTTAAGGTGGTTGAAACGTAAAGGGCAGAGTGGTCGAGCTTGTTAAATTTGTCTAGACCGGCGAGCCCCTCGGTGAATTAGAAAGAGAAAAATATTCTCAGATCAAATCAGCACCTAACTGCACTTTCTGCGGATGGCTTAAATCATAAGCATTCAAAATTCATAACCATCAGGGAAAAGGGAATATCTGAAGAGAATAGAAGAACCTTGATGAGAAATCGCAACTATTATGAAATGTAGTCCTGAGGAAGTAAATAATACCACTTTCTTCTTGTCGTTACATATCTGTGATCTGTCGTAGTAACTCCTGCATTATCCAGTGTTCTTCTTTTAATTAAATTCGACACCCGCCAACGCCTCCTTCTTTTCTTTTTCGATAAATGGGTCGTAACACGGAGGAAAGAATAGAGTGGAGGTGGCGATAGGAACTTTTTCTTCGATAATTTTGTCGCCAGTTTGCGGTAAGAGGTAAGGGACGCGCGGTAAGTATGGGTGGGATTTAAAATGGATATGCTCATCCCTCTGGCCGGAATGGGGGATAATCCCCAGTTTTAACCACTTCACACTATTATTTCATTTTTACTTATTATTTCTTATATTATTAATTTTTGGAAATTTACTACAAGGGTTTTTTTTTATGAAGAGTTAGATAATACAAACAATATCAAATATTAATAAACTTTCTTTTATTAAATATCTTCTTAGTAAACTACACAACAACAAAAATAAGCACTACCTTCATTTAAAATTATTACCAAAAAATAGTCATTTTAAGCAACAATTCATAATGGTATTCAATGCTCACATTAAAACCCATTTTTTATTTATTGATTCTTCACAAGGTAGATATAATTGTTAGTAAATATTTAAATTGTTAACCTCACAAGTAGTTCAATCGTTTTGCCTGGAAAGTTTTCCGGGAGTTTAAGATCAAAACGTTTAAGATAAACCCGTAAGATCAAAATACCTGCAGCAAAAAATAGCCATAACTGGTAATCATACCCACTTTTTGCAATAATAGGGAACGTACCCATACTACGTGACCAACTTTTTGCAATTTTTAACCCCCCCCCCCCCCCCCTCGGTGACCAAAATCCTAAGCAACCCGCCGCTCATTTGAATGGAGCGTGACATTTTGAAGACCCCCCCCCCCCCTAAAAGTGTCACGTAGTATGGGTACGTTCCCTAACGTCCCATCTCACATCTCGCCGAGCGGTAAAATCATATTGGCCTAGTAAGGTAGTAAGCCACGCTCTTGCCCCGCCCATTTGGGCCTGTTTGAGATTATTTGATGCGTTGGGCCTGTTTGCCCCAGTGTCATCTCCACTCTATTCTTTCCTCCGTGGGTCGTAACGATAAATGCAGCACTTGAAGTTACAATATCGCCCTCACTGTTAGACATGGTGTTTATTGAACAGTACCACTGATTGTTGAAGAATGAGCAGTGAGCATTCTAAACATCCCTAGAGCATTTGCAAGAATTCTGTTTCTTGGTGTTGTCGTTCTTGTTCGTTGGTTCGAGGTATTGTTTTGGTGTAAATTGTGAAAACGAATAATCGTTTACACTGAAGATCAAGAAATAACGCTCTTATTCCAGCTCCAGCTTTATGTTTGTTTGGTCTAACCCACAAAAATAGCCCTTTCTCCGGAACACCCTTGTTAATATATTGGCAGCCACCGCTGGACAGGCGCCCTACAGTGGGCTGAAAATCGCCTTTCATAGACATAGAGACTTGAATTTTCAAGGGTCTTTTTTTTTGCTTAACTTTTACTATTAAAGTTAAAAACAAAAGGCCGTTACTATAGTTCAATTTCACCAAAATACGTTTTTCAATCAATTTGACTGCTTGTTGTACGTTACTTTTAACTTTTGTACTTACTTTCCGAAAACCGATAGTTACTCTAGAGTTACTCCACCATATTGGCATCATTGGCATATTTGACAGTTCTGGTCGAAGTAATGTACGGAAATGGGTGCTTCAACATTGATTATTAATCAGTAATCATGATAAATATTGTAGAAGAGGATGACCATGAATTTAAGCATTACAATGAATCATCAACATAAAAAAGTTTTTTTTTCAACTTTGAAGATTTAAAAAAAATAAATCGCACGTTGCGCCACAATATGAAATATGCAAAAAAAAACAAATAAATAGTAGTATATCTGTGTATAAGGCCAACCTTATGATTCCAGAGATATCCTCATTTTTAATGTCAGTGAAATACAATTTTTTCTTAAAAAAATGATAACTCCTTCATTTGTACACGCAATTGCTTCAAACGAAATTTTATAGCATAGTAATGATCAGCAGAATCTATTTCCAGCAAAAAAAGACCCTTGAAAATTCAATTCTCTATGTCTATGAAAGGCGATTTTCAGCCCACTGTGCGCCCCTGGCCCTGGCGGCACACAACCTGCCCATTTGTTTTCCTAGGTCCGTCACTGGTTCAGACCTGCTTAGTTTAATCTCTCCGGTAGATAAAAGCTTTAGCAAACAAATCAGCTTCTCGATAATAGAGCACTGAATTTAGTGTGTAAACAAAGCCGAGGTGAATTGTTTTACCCGCCGTGTATTTGTACCTTCCGTACCTAGATAGGTACTTATATTAACCGACAATATCTCGGTGTGTATTTCCCGTCTGTAAAATGTAGAATTAGTTTACAATACCGTCATTCCCCGATCGATGGTAACCTTTTAAATATTCCCGCTCGGCATCGCTTGGCACATGGCCTCACGCTTCCACGGGATCTCTTTCATCAATACATGGTGTAAATATTTATCAACAATATCTGGCGGCGGCCATCTTTGATGGAGAAAGAATCCCTGAATAGAATGATGGAATTCTCATTTCGGTGGAGTTTTCGGTTATACGTTTCCTCGGCATAGGAATATATTAGCACCTACATACCTACTTAAAATAACAAGATATAAGAGCCTGCGAAAGCTCGAATGTCAGATGGCCACAGTTAAGTTAATAAATAACCCTGACAGGCGATCAAAACCCCCAACTATTGCTATTTGCTGGTTGATAAATGAATGAGTTAATAGTTAGGTACCTAGTACCCACCTTTTTGAAAAAAAGTATGGAAGCATTCTAACAGCGAAATTTAAACAGGATTGTTGAAATGTTGAGCAATAGATCTACAAATCCTAATGAAATAAAACAATAAACAACTGTTTTAACTGGCAAACCCATTACCCATAGAATGGGAAGGTAATTCATTTGCGTTTTAAGATCGTCTTTAGAGATATTTACGTTCGTCAAGTTCCTCTCTGGTACGACCCCAAGATATATTTTTATACGGTTAAAAATACTGAAGTGTCGGCCGTAGGTAGGTACTAACTAAACTTCGGTAGGTAGTAATTAGGTACCTACCTAAAAAGGATACAAATACAAAAAATAATATTAGTTAGGTATTTTGAGACCTTGGAAATAATTTAAGGTGGGTTAGTACCTACCTAATTAATACACGAAGTTAGTAACATATATTCAAAGCTATTTTCAGAACAACAGTTTTAGTTTGTAAAAGAATGTGGCGCCGAACCATGCGCTAGGATTAGAAATAAAAATGATAAAATATTTATGTAGTTGCGAAATGTTTTTAAATGAGTAAATGATTTCATTGTTCAAGTATTTTTAAGTATTTTTATTGGTCATCAATGAGCGATCAATTAAGCTCCAAGCTGTTAGCAGTAACGTGCTGGTCATGTGCTGGGAGCTGGTTAATTTGACATCACTCCACTCCAGACTCCAGACTCTTGGTCTGTATCAGGGGTGGGGAAACTTTTTACGTCACCCGCAGGCCGCACTAAGATTTTTCAGGCTTCGGGGGGAGGAGAGGGGTTGGAAACCTCAATGTATTATTTTGCCACTAACCAATTAGATATAGCATCCGACACGAATCGTTCGAATAAAAAAAATTTAAGTGCTTGACCAGACATCGTGTTCATAAACTCTAGAAATTTATAAATGCACTCGTAAAGCGAGAATAGTTTCCGTGAATTGTGTCAGAGGAGTTCGCATCTCGAATTTTTATGTTACGTTTAGAACACAAGACTGGTTTTAACTCAAGAGTTAGTGCGTAAGAGTCCACAGGCTTAAATAATAGTTAAAACAAGCAAATGGTTTTCCTCCGAATTTCGCAACATATGGTGTGCAACTCAAATTTGAAGCTTATGTCGAAACTGGTTTTAATTTAAGAGTGAATCTATATGCGGAAGATTGCTTTAATTAAAACTGCACCTAGAAAATTAAGATAGTTTTCCTCCGATTCTGGCAGAACGTAGTCTGCAGCTAGAATTTCATAACTGCATTTGTGTATTATTTATGATATTATATAAATTCACAATATATGTCATAGAGTCCACCATGAGAGTCCCCAGTTTTAATTATTAATGCATGCAGTACCTACGAAAACGGTTTTCCTTCGATATTTGCAGCACAGTCTGCAACTTTGAATAGTCGCACGAAAAAGCCACGCGGGCCGCAGGTTCCTCATCCCTAGTCACAACAAAAATTTGTTTTGTATGCACGAACAGAAAATCATTAATGTCTGATCTACAATCTACACCGATTTGTTTTTTATGACATAAAACCATTATAAAGCGAAATAAATTAAATAACTTTTGAAAAGTGATGCATGATGCTTTATTCTCAAGATTTTGGTCATTTTGTTGACTTTGAAGACCTGTAAAAGGCCTTCGTAATTCCAATATTAGGACGAGTGTTATCGGCTGTGGTAAATAATAATTACTGATAATCCATAGTTTTAAAAATGATATTTATTTTTATTTTTATGAGTAAAACTTCAAATTGTAATATTTTAAAAATGATTACTATTATTCAAAATAATTTACAATATTCAAATAATAATTAATTGTTATAAATAAAACCAGGGATTTATTTGCGCTGGTATCCTCAATATCTACAGAAGCAAAACCGCCGGCTGCAAAGTCAACTGTGTCGATCTGTAACAATCTATCTCGAAACAAAAACTTCGTCATCAAAGAATAACAAAGAAAATGCTCTAAATGTGTCGCTATGGTCAAAAAGTTAATCGAAGTTAATTGGAAGTGACCTTATAATGGCTGCCGGCACAGGGGTATTCAACCAGTTGCTTAAACAATAAAAGCAGACAGTTCGTAAAGGTGGGAAGATTTAATTATTCGTTACGTAACCAGGTTGAAATACGAGGTTTCTAGAAAAAAGCATCAAGCCTTGTTCAGGGTCTTTGATCAAGGGAACATGGAGGCGTTTGGAGGCCCCCCAAGGCCAGAGGTCCGGGCGGGCCGCCCCCCTGATGGCAGAGAAATTGGGAAATTTAAAAGTAACAAATCAATCAATCCTCGTGAACCGTGCTTAACGCAGAGTCCGAAACATGTGACAAATTTTTAAATTAACCGGTCTTTTCTTTTCAAGTTTAGTGACCGTATTGAAAGTAAAAATTGACTTAACTTATTTCTGCAAGCGGACAAAACAGGATCTAACGCACAAGTGATCTATTTTTTAAGTGCTTAAAATTTTTTAAAATTCAAAATACCTCCAGAAGACTTGTTTGTACCCATCGATACTTGGTCGAATCTGTATATATATCGTAAACAATGATCTGTATAAGTGTACCTACAGGTGACAGGTGTCGATACCATCGATACCTGTGTACTTATACAGATCATTGTTAATCGTGGAGGAGGTAGGAACCCACTCTTAACGATTGGTTCAAATGTTCAAACTCTTCAAACGTGTAAAATGTAGATAGGTAGGTACTTTCTGATATTAAAAATTATTGCGTTTTAAATGATAAGTCAAAAATTGGCATTCATCCGTATAGTTCATATAGATAGAATCTTGCAGCAGAAAAAAAGTGCTGTTAAGAGTAGGTATAGATCACATAAAAATACCTAGGGAACGTACCCATACTACGTGACCTCTTCGGGGGGTCTTCAAAATGTCACGCTTGGTACAAATGAGCGGCGGTTTGCTTAGGATTTTGGTCACCGGGGGGGGGGGGGTTAAAAATTGCAAAAAAATTGGTCACGTAGTATGGGTACGTTCCCCTACGTATTTACCTACAAAGCAGGCATACCTACCTAACAGAAAGATTTAGCGAGAGTATTAAATTATTCCCTCAAAATCAAGAAATTGACAGTCTGGCATGCTGTTCCTCATAATCTCATAATAATGGTTCTTTGTCTATTTCTACTAGCTTCATGGCATGGTTGCGCAGTGATATTATAATAATATCATAACACTCGCTTCATATTGTCATGATATTTTATTTCAACCCGGTTAATCGATTAATTTTAATAATGCCGATTTGATCAATTAATAATATGCATAGACAATTTTAAATATAGAGGTACCTACTTGTACTCACCTACTAGCGAAAGCAATAAATCTCGATGGGTCGTAGGTAAGTACTTCTATTACAATATTTTTTGCTGATTGAATAGGGAGAGAAACCTACTACGATATTTCAAATTTGCCATTAACCCTCAACCAGCCTTTACATTTAGATGATAAATATAATGTATTATGTACATACGATATTCCTTTATTTGACGACCTATATAAGGAACTATTTATTAAGTACCTATTACTACTGTCATACACTATAAAAATGGTATTTGCCTTCATTAAAATGGATACCTACCTAAGTAGGTATTAATAATTATAAAAAATGCCTTTCAAATTAGATTCGCAAACCGCGGAAGTCATGTGGAATATATAATATTACGTGTATGAAGAATCTTGTAGGTAGTACTTTTTATCTATGAACTTTAAGTATGTACATAAGTAGGTACCTACTAAAAATATTAAATTTTGTTCAAAACCACACATTTTCCCGCTGTTGAAAAAACGTTGAAAATTAAAAATAAAAACTTGCTTACCATGTTTTAACGTCACTCGAGTACGGTCATCTCCGAAAAAGGTTAAAATATTTAAATAATTAACAGATTTTTTCAAAGGATTCACTTCTATAATTTCCTTCCGGGTATTTAATATTTGTTTATCTTAGCCACTAATCGTTTTATAAATTAACCCTTTGAAATAATAATAGAAAATAATAACTAACGCAAAGAAGTCTTTACTGATGGCATCTGTCTTTTGTTCCAAAAGTTTTCGAAAATGTGACAAAATAATAAAAAATATTTCAAAGTCCGTTTCAAGTTGAAAATTGAAGACCGGCGAGTTGTATGTATGGCGCTCGCGTATCGGATACTGACTATTTTTGATTACTTGCCGAGAAGTAGGTACGTGTGTATGGTATAGAAATGATCATAAATTTGAATCATTTCTGGTAACGGAAGCAGGGCTGAATGTTCTGCTTAAAATAATATAAATACGTAAATAAGGAGAGGTTGAAAAACATACCAAACATACCGTAGTTCACTTAGGTATCAAATAACTCACTTGCAATAATATTATTATGGGCTCTTTATAATTTATACCGAGAAATTGTAAGTGAAAATCTGACAACGATTCTTTATACCTAATCTCATCTCGCAATGACATTTAAAACTTATAGAGATTTGATTTTTTGGTCAAAAATCAGACAGGCGCCATATTGTTTTTTTTTTATATTTTAAAGAAGAAAAAATATTCTTTGAAAGTTTGTTGAAGCCAAGCAGCTATAAATTAATACAAATGGAAGGGTATTCCCATTATATAATATATTACAAATACGTTTTGAATAACTTCAAATTCATACAGGTAAGCATGGGCGTAGGCACGGTGGGGAAAGGTGGGGCATTTGCCCACATCCTGGCTGGCCGATGCATAACTTCTGGGATTGTCGACCGAGACACATTTTCAAATGTACAACATTTCATTGGATGGTTTTCCTTTTTCCGTTCATAGGTACTCTTTGATTTAATAGAGCCTTAAAGCGTGAATATGTTGTAGAAGCCTCCTTTTTTCGGTACCTACCTACTCTAGATTTTTATTTTTTGCCCCATCCTAAATCAAAACCTGGCTACGCCCTTGCAGGTAGGTACTTAGGTAACATTTTTGAATTCCGCTAATAATAAAATAACCAGATGTGTTATAATCATTTGATTGATCTTCAGTCTTCTCCAATTTTCACAAAATTTTCCATAGGCTCGTATTACGAAACAATTCCCGTTGGAATCCAACATGATTTTAGGTAGAATCTACTTTGGTTATTGCGTTGGATATTCAAATAAGATAGGGGAACGTACCCATACTACGTGACACGTTTAGGGGGGGGGGGGTCTTCAAAATGTCACGCTCCATACAAATGAGCGGCGGTTTGCTTAGGATTTTGGTCACCGGGGGGGGGGGGGGGTTAAAAATTGCAAAAAGTTGGTCACGTAGTATGGGTACGTTCCCTAGAAAGAATACCCACTGAATTAAAAAAAATTCCATTCAATCTATTTTTCTTGTTGGGTGAACAAATTGAAAAACTCAACTTGTCGATTTGTTGACTATACCTACCCCCAATCCGGCTGAAAGGATCCAGGTGAACCGGGATGCTCCACTCCTCGCGGTTGTACACTGCAAGGAGAATGGCGGACATCTACCTAATATTTATATTGACAGAATTAATATTAATTCTCGATCTGCACCAGTCCTGTGCAAGGGCATTAATATTTCCTCGCGCCCATTGCGCCGGCCCGCTGGCGTCACTGCGGGGCGAGGGGCAGGGGCGGGCTGGGAGGGGCAGAAGCTGGAAGAAGGGAGGGGATCACATCATAATACACGAAGTTCTGGAGGTAAAAATACATTCAGATAAATAAGTGTTGAAATGAGGGCCGCCTCCATTCTTCAGCGGGCTCACCCAGTACCTACACCACACATCACCGGCACTTAGGGAGAAGGGGTATTCATTAATATTTTATTAACTCTCATTGATGAGACAGTCATCCTTAATCGTCAACTCTCATTCCTCACATACATTAGACACTACACGCCACCTATGATTATGATGGAAAGATATTTTAATCGCTATCGGTTGTATTACCTACCTACCACGATTCTCATAAACTCAACGCAAATGTGAATGTTGGTTATTAATAATATTATTATACCCTGTTGGTAGCCGAGCGGTTCAAGGCTTAGGGTTTCCACCTACACGTAGAGGGTTCGAACCTCTGCTAGCTAAGTTCTCAACGTTTTCCTCTTTAATAATAAAATATTTTGCAGATTTATTCATGGCCCGGAAATGTTTGTTTTTAATTTTTTTCATCTATCACTTATACGACTATGTTATGATTAAAAAGATTTCGAAATTCTAAATACTCATTTGAATCAGTAGTAATGAAGTAGTAATTGAATAGTCGAATAACTAAATAGGTACTCATTTGAATCAGTAGTAACGTAATAATTTCTGTAAATACGTATAGGACACTGAAAAAAAAAATCCATCACAATAACATATTTTCTATTTCGGAAGAGTACAAATTTTTAACCCTTCAAAAATTTGGCATTTTTTTCAGATGGTCAAAATATTTTCGCTTAACAATAAAATGCAAATATTTGGAATATTTCTGAGCACATTCAAAAACCAAAAACTGTTTTAGAAAGGTGATGAAATACGCTTTCAAATTATAGAATTCGTAAAAAATTTTTTTTTTTAATTATGAAAATTTTGCGTACAAACATAAAAATGTTTTCAAAATGGCTCATCTTACCTTTTTTCTAACTAAAGTTACTGATAATAAAAAATAATACAAACACATACATATTTTATTAGACAAATATATCACAAAAATATATTGTAACTTCACTTTTTTATAAATTATTTTACATAAATAATTTATAAAATATTCCCGAAGTTTCAATTTTTTTTTTCAATTTGCGATTCAAAACTTTGTGTACATAAAAGTGTACATTTTACTCTTTTGGTGGCTATTTTTTAGATTGGAATATAAAGCGTGGTGTTTTTCCTTTCTAACACCGATTAGAACATATTTCTAACTATAATAGTAAAGGAGTTACAGCGTTTTATATGAGATCTATGTGTGTTGGGACAAATATGGTCTCCTGTGATTAAACGGGTTAATACTACTTATCAAGATATTATAGTTTCTGCCGCAATAAGTATGTATATTTTTAAATGTTACAGTTTCACTCCGCCCAAGAAAACCATTAAAAAAATCTTTAGATAAGAACCCACATATTCTGCGAACTTAGTTAGGTAGTTAGAGTGCGGTTACAATATCTTGTGTACATTTTAGGTACTACTTTGCGGGCCATATCAGATTATTTATTTATTTATTTTGGTTGGTGCATGCGCGCTGAATGGTAAAATGTTGATTAAAAAATTTCAAAAATCAAGCTGCGCGCTAAACCTTATTTTTTTTTTTTTTTTTTTTTAAATTTCAATAACAAGGTTTGTACATGTATGATGTATATAATAAGTATGGATTCATTTTTTTTTCACAGACCTCCTCACTAGGATTTCCTGTTCTGAGGTGGCCTGTAGTTTTTTAAAATATTTGTATTTGGTTATGGATTGTCTTATTATTGTAAAATTTATATGAATATATAATGTACAACTAATTTTAGCTGGATAAAAAAATCGGCAGCTTATGAAAATCAATTTGTAGATCCCTAAAACAAATAATACGATTAATAATTAAGGTAGGTACCTGCTGGCATCTCATTATCTCAAAAATATTGGTTATGCTTTTTTTCTTTTTTTGTCCATGATTTAACAGCTGTCAGATTCGGATTCCAGAATCCAGATGTCAGATGTGTCAGATAAGTTCAGTTCAAAGCGAAAACGAGCGTGTAGGAAGTTTTTCCAAGCATATATTTTTAAATAACTAAATATTAACTTCCATCATGACTTCAAGGAGAAAGGTTCCCTTTAGTAACAAGCAAAAAAAGGAACAACTTCAAGCTAAAAAAGCTAAAGATCGCATTGGTTAGTCGCCAAAAAAATCTTGTGTTGTATGTTTTTTGTTGTTTCTAAAGTTTAAATAAACATGTTTCCATTGCTTGTTTCCAGGAACGATGGTTTCCAAGGGAATGTGTATGTCTGAGCTGCCAACTTCTTCGAAGAAAAACGCGGATCGTTATGCGCTGAAATTTCGCAAAGAATCAAACGAAGAAGTCGAAAAAAGAAAAGAGTTTGCCCGGTAAAATCAAACATATCTGAATCATTTGTATTATTCTTAATTTTTGTAGTTCAATAAATCGATGCTGGACATGCTTTACCTCTTAAATGCCAGAATATCGATATGGATATGTTTAAAAAAAACATTACCTGACGAGCGATTCTGTATTTTTTGTGGGATCTTTATTACATTACGGAAGTGATCTCCTGTCAGATTTGTGTGATTTTTACGGCTGTTATTTGCTTTTTCTATGTACAACATACATTAAATGAATAAATAATCATGCATACTTGTAGGAATTCGTGTTTAAATCGATTTAAACTAAAATATGTGACAGTAAATATGTAAAAATCACACAACAGGAGATAACGTCCGTTATCCAAGATACGAAATCGCTCGGCTGGTAAGACGGTACAATTTACAAAAGCATAATTTTGCAAAAAACAAGTAAGACACTAAAAACCAGAGGCGAGACTATTTATAATTTAAAATTCAACACAAACAACAAAAAATGACATATCACTATGTGTTAGTAAGAATGAATCTGAGTTAAAATGATCCTTACACTACCGACTTGAACCCTTGGCAAAGGCTCACACCATCTTGTTGGTCTAATACATAAGTCGGGCTTTACTCAAGAAAACCACAGATGTCGGTAGCCTGTCAATTTTGAACAGGAACGTACCCATACTATGTGACCAACTTTTTTGCAATTTTTAACCCCCCCCCTAAGGCCCCTGCTGCTCATTTGTACCAAGCGTGGTATTTTGAAGACCCCCCCCCCCCCCTGAATGGGTCACGTAGTACGGGTACGTTCCCTAAGAAGTTATCACAAAAATAGAATCAGATGGCGTACAGCGCAAATTTTGCTGTGGTACACCAAGAGTTGATTAAAATGTTTTTTTGTTTTTAAATACTATGAAGAAAACTATTTATGGTATTCTTTTGAAATCATTGGACACGCTTAATACTTTCTTTTTTTTTAAAATCGTATTGCAAGTCCAGTGATTTTGAAAGTTTACCTTATTTACTTTGGGGAAAATGAAAAATACCGCATTAGTTCCATTTTTAAGTTTAATTAAAAGTTTAAAAATTTTATGTATTTTTATCGTATCTTTTTCTTGTTTGACATATTCATGTTGAGTGTGTCTAGTGATTCTAATTACCCAATATATTGTGGTAAAATAATAATAATAATAATTGGATAATTTGTAGAGCGCCGTTTTTGTGAAAAATCACCTCAAGGGCGCTTAAGGTGATTTTTACAAAATACCCAAATATTATCCAATATATTTATGAATATTTTTTATGTTTTATGTTTCTCAACTTTTTGCATTTTCTTTTTCTTTCATTCTATTTATCTTTTCATATATAAATTAAAAAATTTATCTTATTCTTTTCCTACAAGATTAAGTAATCAAAATTTGACTAAATTCCTGCCACCTCGGAACAGGCTCAGCCTAGTGAGGTGGTGTTTACCAAAAACCAAAAACAAAAAATATGTATTACACTTCAAACTGTAGAAAAAAAAAACGAAAAAATGTATTTGTGCTTATCTTGGTTAATAAATAATTAAAAAAAAAAAAAAAAAAATTCTGCTAACTTCTAAATACACTTGAATTATAGAAATAGCTCTTCATATCAATTTAATTAGTACAAGAAACGGTAAAATGAGTTTGCATGAGATGAAAGTATATTAATTATTATCTGATTAATTCAGTAATTTTGATATTATGTATTAGACATGGGCAAAATTGAATGCCTGAATTAAATGAGTAAATTCAATCTTGTGACACACTCGATCTGATTCTCAATTTCAAAAGGAATTGATTCTTCATTCCTTACCTTTGGCCTTGCATCCTACAATTTTTAACGGCATTATAAATATTTATTTTCCATTTATTTTAATGTTAAATTATTTCAATGAAAGATGTGTACCGTAAAAAATTTAAATATTATAATGTTTCGTCATTGCAGACACTAGTCAAAAGTTACTAATTCATTCCTCAATGCCCGCCGCGAATCCGCCCGCACAGTTCATTCATTCCTCTCCGCGGGCCAAGCCGTCAATTTCATTACATGGTTGGTTATTTTTTGGTACGTACCAAAGCTATTCGAATACAAGTATGTATCTACCTACTTTTAGACGCAGATCTTGGGCCAATCGGCTGTGGTCAGCTGTCGTAAAATACTCGTAAATAAATAAATGTTTGTTTATATTAGATCATGTGAAGTGGAACAATTTTAAGTTTAATAAATAAAATAAAATTAGTAAAACTTTAGGGATGAACCACAAAAACTGTTTAATTTTAAGATTTAATTGCTAACCTAATATAAATACATTTTTCTTTTCAAAAATTTGTTTTTTTTTTGTCAATATAATATCTACTAAACATTAAAATATTTCACTAATCCTGTCACGCGTCGTTAGTACAATTTTTCAGAACGACGTAATTCACCCCAAGAAGAGTTTTTTTTTTAAATTTTTAAAAATTTTCTTTATTCATTGCATAAAATTTTATGGTTATATTAATTAGTGGATTTTTCGACCACCTTGCTAGGCTGATGCCCGTGTTATGGTGGTCCCGTGCTTTGGTAGTGAAAACTTCTTTAGTACCATTGTGATTTGAAACTTGATGAAACGAAAAATAACGACACTAAAAAGAGGCAAACACATGCACCTATAGGATGTAGTCTGCGAGAGAATGAGATAGTATTATCGGTCTCCTCTTTGTGCGGTTTTTCGTAGCCTTTCAGTCTCCTCTTTGTGCGGTCCTTTGTAGCCTCCCCACACTCATGTCTACTTTAGTTTTCCGAAGGTTTAACTTCAACCTCGTATTAGATAATGCAGGATGTCCGGGGGTAAAGTGCATTAACTTCGGGAGGTGATTCTACATGATGGTAGGAGTAAAGAAGATTAACAACTTTTTCCGAAATTCCAACAGTTTTTTCCCATACAAAAAGACGTACCCACTAAAAATCCTTAGTGTGAGGTTCGATCTTACTTACTGAGAGCCTGCCGGGCGCCCGACTCTGATTGTGATTGGCCCGTATCGTAACAGCGAAAAATAATAAATCTGGCCGCACACGCCGGACTAATTTTATCTTTTTACCTCAAAACTACCCCTAAAAGTTGGAATTTCGAAAAAAGTTATTTATCTTTTTTACTTGTACTATCATGTAGAATCACCTCCCGAAGTTAATGCACTTTACCCCCGGACACCCTGTACATGTATGTATACATATATTATAAACAAGGTGGGTTTTTTATTTATTAAAAAAAAATTTTTTTTTTTTTTGAATTAATTGAATTAAAGGAATGAATAAAAGGAATCCATTCAAAAGGCCAGGGGAATCAGACTGAATCGATTCACTCCTTGGGAATGAATCTGCCCATGTCTTGTTATGTATGTTTTTTTTTAAGTTTGATTTTTGTAATACATTTCTAGTTGTGTTGTGAATAATTCAAACAAGGCGATTGATTTCATTTTTTGTAAATATACTTTATATCGAATATAACTTCTTTTCCGAGAGAGGTAAAATTATTTCGCAAAATGTAGCAGATTTTGCAGATTGTTACGCATATGTATGACAGATTTCAGATGTTTAGCTATAACAAAACACTTATTTTATTTGAAGAAAGAGCCAGGAGCAATCTAGATACGTCCTTTGTGAAACCCCACACCATGTCAATCTCTGGGAGATGGAAAAACATTCACTTAAATTCATATTTTGTGTAAACTTTTATAAAGGGAATAAGTTTGTCCTTAGAACTGTCCCCATATTAAATCTTGTTAGTATGATGTGGCATTTGCTGAAGGATTTCGCTTCACTCTAAATACCCCTCCTCCCCAACCCCTCTCTTTGTAAATACATAGCTGTTTCTTGTTGAAATGAAGTAAACTGAGTATACATTTACTTATTTTTTGTTTGTTTGAACATAGTGTGGGTGGTATTTTTGATGCCATATTTTATCTGATGCAAAATAATAATTAGATATTTTTATTTGACAACAGAGAACAGCTACAACCTATCTATGAAAGTAACTTGGAGATGAGCGAAGAGGAACTGTTTCCGGAAGGAATGAAGATCCCCATCCGACCACCCTGGGACTACTCCATGGGAGCGCAAGAACTGGAAAAGCGGGAAAATCGATACTTCCTTGTGAGTTGTTCTTAACATTAACATTTAAATACAATCAACATACCTTCACATCATGTAAACACCGCAAAAGAGTCCCAACTGCTCCCTGCTAACCGGAGCAAGTGAGACCACGTCATCTCCAATTATTTTGTAATGCAATAAAATACATACATTTTTTACAAATAAAACGTCACTAAATGGCCCAACACTTCTCCTTCCTTCAAGAGGAGTCCTTTTACAAAGTACACTATAATTTTGGACAATACTTTTAAGTATAGTTGGGGTATGGCGAGTACTAGGTATATAAAAAAATTCATTCAAATGTACATTTGTGTATATATATATATCGGTTACAAACAAATTCCATTTTCTCGGACTGGTGCCTTGTTCTCGCCCGCTTAAAGTGTGTTAAATAGAAATTAAAACATGGAAATCAATAGAAGAACGTAATTACGTTTGTGTAGCAGAGGTGATTTTCGAATATAGCTTTGACCTCCCGTTGAATCATAAAAATCAATCATTTGTTCACTGCTGCCTCAGTTTGTTGCCTCAGTTCTTATTTGTCCAACAGACCGGTTTAATTTTTGTTCTATCTCTTTAAAATTAAAAATAAAGTGTAAAAAATTAAAGTTGTTAATCACTTAACTGAGAATTATTTAAACTAATGAGACCTTTACTTTTATGGAAATAGCTTTATCTTAAACACCTTTCATAAATAATGAAAGAAAACCTTCTCCTCCTGTAAAATTTTCTAATGGTCTGTTGGACAAATACGAACTAAGGCGGCGTTGTGTGGAGGGCCTTTTATTATTTTTGAAGTAAAACTTCTTTACGCATGCTCGACTTGGGGGGTAAGCTGGTGAATGCGTTACGAAAAGTGGTGATTGTTACGAAAAATGTCATGCGAACGGTAATCAATGCGAACGGTGAACGGTCGGGCCTTTACGCACCCTTGACTTGGGGAATGATAAGGATAAGGATAGGGATAGGGATGAGGATGCGGATGCAGAAGAGGAAGATATAAGTTAGTGAAGTTTTACTTAACTAAACTAAACTTTACTAAAGCACACTCGTTTTTTTGTTGTATTTCTTGGGGCATTAACTATGTAGAAATTTCTAGACATTTTGTTTTGAAGAATTTTATTTCACATGTACATTTGTTACTTAATTTTTATTTATCTGCTACCGGTTTCGACACATTTGTGTCATTCACTAGCAATCTTAAAACTAACCAAATAATAAGTCTGTGTAATCTCTTCTATCTCTTGCATAACAATTAAAACAGTCAATTAATTAATTAATTAACATTTGCTTTCAGGAATATGTGAACGATCTTGAGAAGAAGTTTGGAGATGATTCCTTGAGCCATTACGAGGAAAACTTGGAGACTTGGAGACAGCTATGGAGAGTCATGGAAATGTCGGATATCCTGCTTGTTATTGTTGATATTAGATTCCCTGTAGGTTTAAATTTTATATTTTTATACACTAAAATCAGTTTTAAAAAGACAATATTATAATTGGAAAAATCTTATTGGTCATCAAAATAAATTATTATGTTGATAATATAATTTTAATTAATTTTCAGAATTTGTTATTTCCCCCGATGATTTATGACTACATAATAAAAGAAAAGAAAGAGATCTTGTTGATCCTGAATAAGATTGATTTGGCCCCTCCCTCCGTGGTTCTAGCCTGGATGCACCACTTCAAGGAGAGGTATCCTCAATTGCACATTATCCTCTTTACCTCTTTCCCTGGCTACAACCTCTATGGACAGAGTGAAAACAAAGCAGGTAAATATAATAATTTATTACTTCACCCACAGGCACAGAAACATGTAGAGGCATTAATAACACAATTTTAAAAGAACTGTGCTTTAAGCAGGACTGAAAAGCAGTACGCTTACATTACCATCATAGGTTTTTAATGAATTTTCTTTCTTATAGGACTCCAGAGACGAAGAAGGAAGGGAAAGCTGCGCATGTCTGCTGAAGGAGCGCAGCAACTGTACGAGGCATGCCAAAAGATTGTCGGAGAACACGTTGACCTAACAACGTGGAAAAACAAAATAGCTGAAGAAGCCGACAAAGAATTTGACGATGTCGAGATAGAAGAAACCATCAGCAAAACAGTCGATGCGGCATATTACAACCACGAACGATACAAAAATGGAATACTTACCATCGGTTGTGTGGGGCAACCGAACGTGGGAAAGTCATCCATTATTAACGCCTTGATGGGAAATAAAGTCGTTTCTGTTTCAAAAACTCCTGGACACACAAAACATTTCCAAACAATATTTTTAACCAGCAATGTGAGGTTATGCGATTGTCCCGGTCTTGTGTTTCCGTCTAAAGTCCCGAAAACAGCTCAAGTCCTGATGGGAAGCTTCCCGATTGCCCAGCTTAGAGAGCCATACACTAGTATTAAGTTTTTAGCGGAGCGAGTTAATCTGATCAAGCTGCTGAACATTAAACACCCCAGCGACGAGCAGGAGTGGTCGGCCATGGATATCTGCGAGGCGTGGGCTGTCAGAAATGGATTCTTCACGGCCAAGGCAGCTCGACCTGATTTGTACCGGGCGGCTAATGCCATACTCAGGATGGTTCTTGACGGAACGATTCCCTTCAGTTTTGTGCCACCCAATTATTGCAAAAAGAAAGGTGAGTACCTATTATATATCTTTCTCTTGTCCTATTTGGGTGGGGACCCATCGTATCGAAAAGGCCCCTCCAGGCTTCCCTGCTCTGCGCTAGTTCACCTCCATCCATTTTAGGCCCAATCTATTTTACATGTTGTTTTTCTTGATTTATCAAAATTCAACATTACAATAATGTGAGTTTGAACCTGCATTACTAACTTGCGCAAATCAATCACATTGCTGCCTCTTTCCCGTAAAGAAACCTTCACACATTTAGTGATGTGTATTGGTGTACAATATATGCATAATTTTTTTTATCTCTGTGTACAAGAGTACCAATTGTTTGAAGGCGGTGGGACTATGGCATTCCCAATTGGGGTAATTTGTGAGACTGGAGGTAATGGGGAGGGAAAAGATGGAAAGAGGAAATTTAGAAAGTAACTGGCTCTTCAGATCTGGCAATATTTCGAATCTAAATGGTGGTCTTTCACCAGGGCGGTCCTGAAAGTATCTACCACTCTGGAACATGCAAAAAAATTGACATGCATGTGGGTTATTTCCAAGACTCGTAATAATGGAAGAGTATGTGTTACAAATTATTTTTATTGTAAAATATTTTATAAATCCTTATTCACAGATTTAAATACGAGGGTGATCTGAAAAATTTCCCACCTGAACATGAAGATGGCAGCACTCGTCAATAAAAGCTAGTGAATGTAGTTGAGCATCTTTTAACAGTTACTCACCAAAGTTTCGGTCATTTTGGACGCACAGTTTTTAGTTGACAGTCGTTTGAGTGAGTCGATATGTGTGTTTTGTGACAATGGAAAAAATTGAGTATCGAGCTGTTATTAAAGTTTTATTTTTTTGTTTTTTGCGCAGTTTTTAGATAAGGGAACAAAAAGAAGTCTAGATCTGGTGAGTAAGGCGGATGGTGGTGCTAGATCTGGGGCTAGATCTGGTGAGTAAGGCGGATGGTGGTCAAGCAGTTCAAACCGTAATTCGTGGATTTTTGCCATGGCAACCGCTGAGGTGTGAGACGGTGCGTTGTCTTGGTGAAACAAGATTTTTGGTCTAACGTGAGCAAATGCGGCACCCAACGCGCGGACAGCTTTCTTATGTTTAAATCTTGATTTAATATGTAACAGACGCATTCTTTGGACATTTTCATAACTTCTGCTATCTCTCTCACTTTAATTCGGCGGTCGTCTAACACTATTTGGTGAAGTTTAGCAATGTTATCGTCAGTAGTTGCAGTCTCCCAAGCTCTTACGGCCATGTTTAAATTCAGCTGCCCAAAATTTCACTGTGGTAAATGATGGTGCAGAGTCTCCATACACAGAGTCCAACTCATCTTTGATTTGCATAGGCGTATTGCCTTTCAAAAACCAAAAATTAATTACAGCTCGATATACTATAATAGGTCGCAATTTCTGCAAATCCAGTCTGCCACCTCTTACCAGACCTGACGGCTCACTAGCAAACACCGCCACCGAAAAGGCTAACTTACTAGGTAAAATGTTTGCGGATAACTCAACCCCCGATGACCAAGGTGTTGTCCCGACGTCGGTTCCTCACTGCGGTTTTCATATGAAAAAGCTGAGGATCCGGCATCGGGAAGTACTCCATGTTTTACGAGGGCTTGATGTTAATAAAGCTAGTGGGCCCGACGGAATACCTGCCCTGGTACTGCAGAGGTGCGCTGCAGAATTAGCTCCAATTTTGACAAAACTTTTTAAAATGTCCCTGAAGACTGGCTCTGTGCCCTCTGGTTGGAAAAAAGCGGTTATCCATCCTATTCCAAAGAAGGGTGACCGCTCCAACCCGGCCAACTACCGCCCCATAGCGATCACATCAGTTCTGTCTAAGGTGATGGAACGTGTGATCAATGACAAACTGCTCACATACCTCGAGAAGAACAAAATTATTAACGACCGTCAATACGGATTCCGTCGGAACCGCTCGTGCGGTGATCTTCTCGCATATGTGACGCATGTTTGGGGGCGATGCCTGGAACGTTTCGGTGAGACCCAAACGGTTGCACTGGACATCTCCAAGGCCTTTGACCGGGTTTGGCACCGAGGACTTGTCAACAAACTGCATTCTTACGGACTTCCCGCATCCTTGTGTACGTGGATTGCCGACTTCTTGAGGGGGAGGTCGATTCAGACGGTAGTCGATGGTTTCACCTCTTCCTCACACTCGATAAATGCTGGCGTCCCGCAGGGATCGGTTCTGTCTCCAACTTTGTTTTTGTTGCACATCAACGACCTTTTGTCATGTGCACCAATTCACTGTTATGCGGATGACAGTACAGTTCATGATAGCTTTTTGTTTGACAAGCCCCCAAAGGGCTCACAAACTCCAACAGCTCGTAAGGCTTTGAAGCAAAGAATGGACAGCTACCTCGAGAGTGTTTTCTCTTGGGGTAAAAATAATCTCGTTGAATTTAATGTTTCAAAGACCCAATCTTGTCTGATTACGTCCAAAAGGGATCGAAATGAAAATCTAGTCTCTTTCAACGGAAGCAATCTTCCGAACAGGCCCTCCATTGATATGCTTGGTGTAACCCTAAGTGACCAGCTCAGGTATGGGGGCTCCATCGAAGCCAGAGTAAAGCTAGCCTCCCAAAAACTGGGCGTACTGTACAGGGCCCGCAGATACTTTAATAGTACACAACTGCTAACCTTGTACAAATCACAAGTACGCCCCACGGTTGAATTTGGCAGCCATCTCTGGTCTGGAGCTCCAAAATACCTGAAAAATACCCTCGACTCTGTGCAGAAACGGGCGGTCCGTTTGATAGATTCTCCCATCTTAACAGACGGATTGCAATCTTTAGAGCACAGGCGTCGGGTGGGAATGCTATCCTTGTTCTACCGGTATTACAATGGAAGATGCTCCGAGGAACTAGCATCATTGATCCCTTCGGCACCGGTGCATAGTCGGGAAACACGCCTAACGCGTGCTTAACATTTGTACACGGTTGACATTTGTCACATGAGAACGGGTCGTTTCTTCGACTCGTTCTTGTGTTCAACAGCTCGGCTGTGGAATGATTTGCCGGCCTCTGTGTTTCCTCCTTCCTACAACATGGGTCTCTTCAAGACCAATGTTCATTCCTTCCTCTCCTCAAAAAGATCCTCCACACAGCATCCCAGATGACATAGGCCCTGAGGGAAATTATTTTCCTCAGGGCCTCCTGTGTGGAGTTAATGTAAAAAAAAAAAAAAAAAAATACACTTTTTTTTAATTTTCACAAAAACACACATATCGACTCACTCAAACGACTGTCAACTAAAAACTGCAGGTCCAAAATGGCCGAAACTTTGATGAGTAACTGTCAAAAGATGCACAACTACATTCACTAGCTTTTATTGAAGAGTGCTGCCATCTTCATGTTCAGGTCGGAAACTTTTCAGTCCACCCTTTTAAGTTACCTTTAAAATGCTGTCAATGCAATCTATCCAATTGTGTGGCGTGAGTTGACATATGTAATGTACATTGTGTTTCAGTGAAACTTCTTGGATCACATGTGCGATATCACCTTAGGGAACGTACCCATACTACGTGACCCGTTCAAGGGGGGGGGTCTTTAAAATACCACGCTTGGTCACAATGAGCGGCGGGCGGCTAAAATTGCAAAAAGTGGGTCACGTAGTATGGGTATGTTCCCTTACGGGGGACAGCCTTTGAAAGATCACATAAGTGATAGCCACATAAATAAGATTAGAGAAAACTTTGAATTCTTTGTTCTAGAATTCTGGGAAACTTCACCGGAATTGGATCATATCCAGAGCATCCTGGCCCCCAAGAGTGATGAGGAGGATACCCACCGTGGCCAGTCGGCCTACAGATCAGAGTCTGAGGAATCCTCCGACCGATCCAAAGCTGAAGATGATTCGGATGAGGAAACTGTGGTTCAGAACAAATTTGCCGCACTTCTCGGTGATTCTGATTGATTCATCGATTCATTTTTTTTGCTTCATACATGCCTTTGTAGGTAAATCTTTACCAAAAAACTTGTTACATACTTTGCTGTTTGTTATATTTTTCATCCAATAAAATATTTTTTTAATGATGATTACGTTTTGTTTAACATTAATATATTTTATTGTGGTAGTGTTAAGATCTTCCTATCCTTCCCTTCCTTAAAAAGACCCTCCAACCGGCATAATATTTCAATATTTTAGTTTTAAAAATAAAACGCATATTGTATATTTTTACTACTGTTGTAGTTAATCAATGAGATTTTTGTGGTTGTATTTGACTTGCAAGTTTTCTTGTATTAGCTTGCATTAGTTAGGAGAGTCGCATAGTTTTGCATCTAAATGTGAATCCGATAACCGAGAACAGTGTTTGTTTTCTCGATAATTCAGAATTGAAAAAGCTTGCTCACAAATTTATGTACAGTAGAGCCTCGCTAATCCGGACCCCCGTTACTTCGGTGCACGCTGTAATCCGGACGGGTGCGTGCGGGTCAAAACGTTTCAATATACAGAGACGTTTCACTAAAATACCAAGAGCTTTGAAAGATCGGCCATATGAAGACAGACTCAAGGAATTAAGATTACCAACCTTAAAAGATAGAAGAGAAAGGGGTGACTTGATCGAGACTTTCAAAATTTTATCTGGACACTACAGCTGCCCTGGCATCCAAGGAATCTTCACTACTAATAAAAATATAATTCTCCGTGGACACTCAAAAAACATTACCAAAACGCCTTTTGCATCTAATCCTAGAAAACACTTCCTTGCAATTAGAGTGGTGGATGCTTGGAACAAACTCCCACAACATGTCATCGATGCAACTAACATAAACCAATTCAAAGCTCTATTGGATTCATATTTGGAGAGAAGAAAGAACTAACTTAGGGAACGTACCCATACTACGTGACCAACTTTTTGCAATTTTTAACCCCCCCCCCCCCCCCGGTGACCAAAATCCTAAGCAACCCGCCGCTCATTTGTATGGAGCGTGACATTTTGAAGACCCCCCCCCCCCCTAAACGTGTCACGTAGTATGGGTACGTTCCCTTAGTTAAAAATTAAAATTTACTGTCAAACTATTGTGAAATTAGACAATGAGCCTATCAGCAGAATGCTGCCTGCTCATTATATAATAATAATAATATTCAATCATTTGCCGTTGCACGTTAATTAAGTTTTTTTTTTCATGTTAAGTGCCCAAATTTCTTACATGTTTGAATTTTTTATAAGTACATTTCTGAACGTACATACATATTCTTATCTAAATTGACTTAAAAATTTTACTTTAATAAACGAAACCCAAGTTAAAAATATGTTTTATTCCTATTAAAAAATTGCATACTATAATCCGGACGCCTCGATAATTCGGAAGGGGTCTCGTTTGTCCCTATCCGGATTAGCGAGGCTCTACTGTACTACCAAATATAGTAATTATTTGCTCAGCAAACCATTTTAACTCCTTGTAGTTTTCAAAAGACAAACCCCCATGGTAATCCACAATTTAAAGCCATTTTAAGTATGGTATCACTTTGCAAACCTATCACATTGATTTGCAAAGAGCTCCCCCTTTGCTATACCTTCGCTCCCTTTCACTCTGTTGTGTATGATATCGTCCGTCACGTGCGTTGCAGCGAGAATCTTGCGGGCCACACCAAGACGACTGGTTGCCGACCCATGAACTAGACGATCGATATATGTATATTTTTATACAAGTAAAAATAATTGATTGGGTGTTAAATAATGAAACATTAAAGTATTCTAAATATCCATAATTTTATTGCTTTGTGTTTTTCATAATTTGTACCTAAATATAATTTATTATAATTATTATTCATTCCTATTTTAGAAAATCTTGTAAAATTATTAATAAAATCAAATTCATACTAGTAAACAAAGTACTAACGTAGATTTGGTTAAAATGATTGCACTTTTAAAAAGGGGTTTCCAGGTGATAAATACAATACAAGAATGGATTTGTTTCAGTGGCGGTTCGCGAGTTTCAGTTAGATAGAGTGGTAAGGTTGAAAATTACAACATTATTGATGATGTAATGTAATCATCAATTTGGAAGGCGGGTATGGGTACTGCCGCCCGGGGAACCAGTTATTGGATAACTAATACCTCTGCCGTAGGTCACCCCAAGTGAATCGCTACGTTTGGTGATTCACACATCCGTCACTCCTGGACACACTGACCCCCAGATTCCTACCCATTTCTCATACCTATTTCCTTTCCAGAACTTCCTCTTCTTCCTTTCCTTAAAAAAAAACCCTCTACACAGCATCCCCAATATGACATAGGTCCCGAAGGAAATTATTTTCATCAGGGCCTCCTGTGTAGAGCTAATGTAAAAATATTTAATTTCAATTTTTTGTTTGAAGAACAAACTGAAAGAATCCTAAAAATCTTCATAGAAAAATTATAAATTTTGAAACAAATATAAATAAATATTTTCAGCTACAACATCATAACGTTGTACTTTTCAATATTACCACTCTATCTCACTGGAAAGTCACGGACCGCCACTGGTTTGAGTTATGTTGAATAATAGCCATAAACTAGCGCTGCTACCTTTCAGAAAGTACCAGGTGTATCAGCATGTACAGATTTTCAAATAAGAGTAGAAAACACAGTAGGGCGCCACTATTGTTCAAATGGCAATACATACTAAGAATATAACTCAAAACTGTGTAAACTACATTTTTGTAAAAAGGCATAAAAGTGAAACAAATATTTTTTCATTACAATATAGATACCCACTGATCTCAAAATTAGAATTGCATATAATTTACCTTTGCAATTTTGTATTAACATAATGAAGAATAACGATATTGTAATAAAATATAAAGCACAGTTAGAAATTGCTCAAATTTACTTAATACATATTAGCTTAAGTATCTAACGGTTCCGGGGCTTTAGGTTGATGAATATATTTAACTCATTCAGATCTAAAAGTAGTGTAACTAAACTCACCGTACGGACGTGATTGAAAATTGAGAATGTGTGATAGATTTTTTATTTGTTGTTTTAACATAATTGGAAAAAAATGCGGTCTAAATTTTTTACTCCAAATATGCTCAGGAATCACTAGTAAAAGTCTGTCAGGTACGTGCTGAAACACTCTGTAGTTACTTATGTACATAAATGCTAACATTATTCAGATCAATGATTCAGTCATTGATCTCCTTTGTCATATCCCTTTACTTCATTATTATTATGCTAGGGCAAGGGTTGGCAGATTTGCAAACGAGAAGAGTCAAATTGTAAAGTAAACGGGACAACAAATGTACTGAACATTATTCAGTTTTGTAAGACTGTAAAATACACCGAAAGAAAAGCAACTTAACTTCTTGATGGTTGGCACTAAACTTTCTCCATGCGCCAGCTGATTCTATTTTTATAATAATTGGTTTTTGCAAAATGATGTTTTTGTAAATTGTATTGTCTTAGCGGATAGTATGTAATCTATCATATTTATGCAGTTCTCCCAGCTAATTATATCCAGAGACACGTTTTTTAATAGTTGTTAAGAAATAAAGCTAGTGTTTAATTAGGTAAAACATTTCTTTACTCCTGACTAGACGTGGGCAGAATGATTCCCAGGAAATTAAATGAATGGGGAGGCTAACACCGCACACGAGACCTGGAGGCCACGGAGTACCAGGAGTACCGCAAAAGAGGAGACTGGTAGGCTACCAAGCATCGCACAAAGAGGAGACCGATTATTCTATCTCATTATCTCGCAGGCTAAAACCTATAGATTAATGTGTTTGACTCTTTTTAGTGTCGCTTTTTCGTTTCATCGGTTTTCAAATCACAATGAGTGGGGAGGCTACAAAGCACCGCACAAAGAGCAGACCAATAGGCTACGGAACACCGCACAAAGAGGAGACCGATTATTCTATCTCATTATCTCGCAGGCTAAAACTTATAGATTAATGTGACTCTTTTTAGTGTCGCTTATTCGTTTCATCGGTTTTCAAATCACAATGAGTGGGGAGGCTACGAAGCACCGCACAAAGAGGAGACCAATAGGCTACGGAACACCGCACAAAGAGGAGACCGATTATTTATCTCATTATCTCGCAGGCTAAAACCTATAGATTAATGTGTTTGACTCTTTTTAGTGACGCTTTTTCGTTTCATCGGTTTTCAAAATCACAATGAGTGGGGAGGCTACGAAGCACCGCACAAAGAGGAGACCAATAGGCTACGAAACACCACACAAAGAGGAGACCGATTATTCTATCTCGTTATCTCGCAGGCTAAATCCTATATTGTTTGTCTTTTTTTAGTGTCGTAATTTTTCGTATGTAAAATGTATTTATTGCTAGCAATTATATCTTAAAATTATACATGTTTTCGTTTCACCCTTAAAATTTTATTGATTTTATTTTATTTATTAAACTTATAATTTTGTTCCATTTCACGTGATCTAATATAAACATACATTTTAACATTAAGATGAATATTTTATGACAGCTAATTGGCCTTATAATATCTGCAAATTTACATATTATATCGACCCAAGATCTACGTCTAAAAGTAGGTAGGTACAATATCTTTCGTACGTACCAAAAAACCGATAAGCATCATTTTTGCTTCTCACTTTTCTAGCTGATGTTCAGATTCAAAGTCGAAAGTTTTCGACTAACTATGTAATGAAATTGACGGCTTGGCGCGCGGGGGAATAAATGAACCACGCGGACGGATTAAGGGCTGGCATTTAGGAATGAATTAGTAACTTTTGACTAATGTTTTGTGTCTTACCTAGCAGTGACTTGATTTACTCGCGAGCTGCGGAGCTAGGACTGGGATGCGTTTGGGACATATCGTGACATTGACGTGACGATGACGCCTGACGTCATTTCTAGGTCTGAGATTTACAAGACCACGACGTCAGAAGTGAAAAAGACTTTTGTTTTAATTCCTCTGTCTGTCGGAATCGGACAATCTCGATTTCGACAGACTAGATACCTGGGACGCGGACATTGAACACGGACCTGGGACGGCGGGGACCTTAGGACAATCTCAGGACTATTGATTAGGATAAATGATTAATTCCTTGCGTGAAAGAGATGCTCGGGCAACCCGGATAAATCGCGGCCGCGTTTTGGCCATTTTGGGACATGGACTTTGATGATGTTCGGGTGTTTTTAGAATGGCGGCGCGGCGGTAGCGGAATACAATCGTAATAGGCGAGTCGTTCACAATACCGTCCGTCGACCACTTCGCGGCGCGCGGCCCGTTTAATAATATTTAAATACCTATGAAACAATATAATATTTAAATCGTTTACAGAACACATTATTCATTGAAATAATTTAACAGTAAAATAAATGGAAATTCAAAATGTATGGTGTCGTTAAAAATCGTAGGATGCAAGGCCAAAGGTAAGGAATGAAGAATCAATTCCTTTTGAAATTGAGAATTAGATTGAGTGTGTCACAAGATTGAATTTATTCATTTAATTCGGTCATTCAATTTTGCCCACGTCTACTCCTGACAAATATGTCAGACATAATTATAGTTCAAGGTTTTTTACATAGATGTCAGGAATAGCTATATTCTTCCCTTTCCAACGGACCCTGTAGTCTAAGTTTATAAATAGGATGATTTAATTTATTTCTCCCTCTTCTGCGTAAGTTTGCCTTAAAAAGGAAAATTATATTATCGGTCCGTTGGGGGACTTATAAAGGTTTTATAAGGGAATTGTTGTATATTCTTTTGCTACAATTAAAGTATTTTGATCTACTTTGGAGTTCTTGTTGAAGTTAAGACCTAAAACTTTACAATTGAATTACTCGAACCAAACTTAAACAATAGTATCTTTAAGGAAACGCTGGCGTTCACGAGGTTAATGAAAATATGAATAAAAGCAGTTCTGTATAAAGTAAAGAGCTAGAATCTAGCTGATGCTGTTGATCCAAATTTGTTTGGCGGCTCCTGATATCTGAAGAGATGCAAACGCCTATACAAAGAGCCGCATGTGTCTCCCGAGCTGCGGTCTGCCAACCCCTGTGCTAGGGGAATAACCGATAATATAAAAATTAAAATTTGTAGACTTAAGAATTTACTTTATAATAATAATTGACTTGTATTCTTGTTGCACACTGTTCAATACGAAATTTACTTTACTCATTTTCTGGCTTGTTGGAATAAAAGCTTTCGTTCCGCCTTTTGAAGGGTTTTTTGGTTGAAACGGGTGTGGAGCAAGCTGTTACGGCACTAGTCTCTTCTACCAACTCCTCCGAATTAATAATACAATCTGGAGTACTCGGGATGGTGTATACGATTCCTGAGGTTTTTTCCATTTCTAAGATGGGTTCAGAAAAAGATTTTTTGGGGACGGGTAAAGAGAGAGGAGTTATAGGACTGGAATAGGTAGTGTCGGAAAGGTCACTGAAAGTTCTTTCTGCCAGGTTCTCAGGCGTCAAGTGAACACTTTTCTTCTTGGGGGTGATGGGGGAGTGTTGGGGAAGCGTATTCCCCATCTGCAGGAGCACCAGGCTGACGGGGTCGTCGATCTGCAGCAGGTCGCAGAGGCGGGTGGTTTGGGCGTTGGAGACAGGTTGCGGCTGCCGTTTCTGCGTGGACTTGTCCTCCGGGTCGTACGGCTCTGCAGTCATCACAAAGTTATGCGGCACCACCAGATTTCCATCCATCATTTTCAAAACTGATTTTTTCTCTTCGTCAGTAGGTGTGAAGTTATATCTGCAACTAATAATTATTAAAGTGATGTTTTTATGAATTGTGATGCAGTTGGACCGAGTATATATATATTTATTTTGTAGAAAGCAGGCACTCTGTGGTTTAACATATTTAATGAAATAAAACAATTACTTTAAACCGGCGTCGATGACGCTGGGTCACAATGACCCGAGGTGATTTAAAATATATTTATATTTCATATTTTTTGTTCGACTTGAGCGCTTGGGTAGCTGGAGATACAACCCACTTATACCCGCACCGCCGGCATGCTCAGTGCGATGCCTCTTGCGGAAGGAGATACAGGAGATATATGAGGAAAACGGGTTAATATGACCAATAGTTGTAATGAAATTCTACAGTTATTTTTTCATAGATGATTTCGCATGTGTTTCTTACTAAGATAATAAAAAATTGATTTATAAAATATACTGGTATTATTAATATTTTTTTATGAGCAAAGAACCCATAAATAATTTTCAAAATCAAGATAACCCTTTCAGTTTTGGTACAACCCATCGATAAAATTTGGGTCACGGTTACCCGGCGTCATTGACGGCGTAATTATTTTCACGTCATTGACGCCGGGTTAAACAGAGTCATTGTTTAATTTCATTAGATATTTCAAGTTCAAGTGGTATAAGAGAAGTTCATTTAACTTTACTATTTACAAGCCAAACATCTAAATTCTATCCAAACACGCACTACCAGAGAATATACTATGTTTCTAAACCTAATCAGAAAAAAAAATTTAAATCTCTATAGGTGTACACTAATTAAATTTATAAAGTATGATAAAATTCGATTCCCGCCTGAAACTAACAATCACTCCAATAATTCGTCACAACAGGATTGGGCATGACACAACACAACACGAATGGGCAATATGAGATCCACACACAAGTGTGTATGCGTGGTAGGGCGGAATTCATAGGAAATGGTGTTGAATGCACTTAAAAAAATGCCCCCCCTGCCGCTTGAAGTACCCAAAAAAGGGGGCGGCGAAATTTTCCACCGCCCCGATGTTCTGAGTGTAGTTTTAATTCACCACATTCAGATTTAATTAAAACCAGTTTTGTGTTCAGAATGTAAGTGCCGCTAGAATCAAAGAAAAACCATTTTTTTGTTCTGAGTGTAGTTTTGATACACCGTATATTTAGTTTAATTTAAACCATTTTTGTGTTATCAATATAACAATAAGTTGCCGATTCATTGTGTACCGAGTGAAGCTTTGCATTTGAGTTGCATTCCATACGTATGGGTGATGAAGATGCGAAATTCTATTACAGGCATACCATTCTCGATTTCTGAGAGCAGTTATGTATAAATTTGTAGTAGAATTTATAAGCATCATTTTATTGAAAGTGTACTCGGCACATGGGATTCTAAAAATCAGCATAAAAAAGGATATTTACCCCCCCCCCAGTCAGCGCTTGAAAATCTGCGGAAGAAGTACCTGTAGAAGTTAAAGGGGGGGGGGGCAAAATTTTCCTCCGCCCCGGGCGGCCGAAGCCCACGCTACGCCACTGCCGGTGAACCCCCACATATTTTGACCACATTATTTACCCTACTTAGATTTTTGTCACATTGCTTAGATTTTTAAAGAAATATATAAGGTTTGTGAGTTTTTCCGTAATACCTTTGATGTGTAGTAGAAAGATATTGTGTAAACAAGTTTTAACCTCTCGGGCTAATTTGTTTGCTTTTCGGAACAGCTCGGAGACGGTCTCATAGAAATAATTGTGTCTCCCTTCTATCCTGGTTAGAAATATGATCACACTTCATATTCAAATCTAAAAGTTAGCCAGAAAATAATTAAAATATACACCTTTAGGAAACCAAAGTTTCCGATAGAAATTTGAAAAAATTATGAAACTTTGGTAATTAATTATATTTAAATGAAAGGGGTCGTCCATTAATCACGTGGTGTATTTTAGCAACTTTTGACCCCCCCCTTGGTGATATGTGGTGAGGTTTTAGACTAACCACCCCCCCCCCCCCCCCAAAATCACATGTATTTTTTTTAGTACAAAGTATTTTGAAATTTTCAGAATATTATCACGAATAATTATTACAAGTGATAAAGTAAGTTGACGATAACGTTTAAAATACATTTGCCTAATAAAATAAGTCTGTGTTTTTCTTTTTTTCATTATCAGTAATTTTAATTAGAAAAAACGCAAGATGAGCCATTTTTAAAACTTTTTTAAATAGAAAAAACTAGCTCAAGTTCCCTTAGGGTTTTACACAGAGTTTTCGAAATCAATTCTTCTTGTTTTGAAGGTCACGTGTGCAAAATTTCATCAACCTCAGCATAAAACTGTAGATTTGCATACAAATCAAATCCACACTGCCCACTTGCCAGCCCGCTCGTTCACCACATACAGACATTCTCCTTTATATATTATATATTTCAACCAATTTATACAAAACCTTGACAAATTATATACCTAAACCTTCCTCATGAATCGCTCTATCTATTGGTGAAAATCCGTTCAGTAGTTTTTGAGTTTATCGCGAACAGGCAGACAGACAGACGCGGCGGATGACTTTATTTTATAATATGTATTATACAGGGTATCCGGGGGTAAAGTGCATTAACTTCGGGAGGTGATTCTACATGATGGTAGGAGTAAAAAAGATTAACATTAAGGGGTGTTCAGACATCTAATATAACCGCTAGCAGGTATCTGTTGAACCGCGAGCGCTTATGTTTCGTGCCGTTCACACGGCGCAGATCAAATATTTCTTCCTATAGTAGGAGAGGGGGTCAGTTGAATTAGCGAGCGGCTACGGAGTGCGCATTTTTCGTACTGAATCTATCAACTTGACATCTGTCACCCACCGGTCTTGGCAGCTCCGTAATTAAAATGACTCCCTCTCCTGTTTTCGTCGGAGTGGGGGGCGCTTAACTGTTGGCATATCGCCTCAGGAGCGGTTACGGCGTAAGATGTGCATTGTCTATGGTTGATGTGCGCATAAAGCGCTCAGGTGTGAACGGTCTGAAGGGATTGTATGGAGAGCGATATGTGGCGTGCTATGATCTTTATATGCTCAATGTGAACGAGCTCTTAACATTCCGAAATTCCAACATTTTTTTTCCCATACAAAAAGACGTACCTACTAAAAATCCTTAGTGTGAGGTACGATCTTACTTGCTGAGAACCTGCCGGGCGCCCGACTCGATTGTGATTGGCCCGTATCATAACAGCGGAAAATAATAAATCTGGCCGCACACGCCAGACTAATTTTATCTTTTTACCTCAAAACTACCCCTAAAAGTTGGAATTTCGAAAAAAGTTATGTATCTTTTTTACTTGTACTATCAGGTAGAATCACCTCCCGAAGTTAATGCACTTTAACCCCGGACACCCTGTATATTATAAAATAATATACTTTATTTTATATCTTTACTAAGTATTACTCATGCTGTATGTGCGCTTAGATCTTTTAAACTACGCAACGGATTTGCATGCGGTTTTCACCAATATAGATAGAGTGATTCATGAGGAAGGTTTTTAGGTATATAATATGTCAAGGTTTTGTGTAAACTGGTTGAAATACATAATATATATGGCCAAGCGGCAGCGATTTGATTTGACAGATGGCGTTGGTTATAAAGGTTTCGTTAGCCGGGTCTGCTAGTAATTTTATAAACTCTGTGACCATGCAAAAAACAGAGTGGTGATGAATACAAAAATGGACTGTTATGTAAATGCAGTCATTTACAGAAAAATGTCATGGATTATTGGCTTGATGTCCTGGACATGAAACACTGTGTCTAGGAACCTAGGAACCTAGTGCCCAACAAGGAATTGGTAATAATATAAAGACTGGTTTGTATTACGTACTTCTGATCGCCGTGCTCCCCGGGCATGTGGCACATGGAGGTGCGGACGCTCAACAGGTGGTTGGTGAGATGCAGCACGGTGAGCCAGTCTAGGTCGTAGTGGAGCTCAATGGGAAGAGCACTGTCGTGGGGGATGTCTAGAACCTAGGACAAATCACACATTTTATTTCTTCGATTCTTGGAAACCTGATCCGCCTTTGATTGGAATTTACAAATATAGAACGTTGCTTATTAAAAACTCAAATTGGAAAAAAATGAGAGCCACTAAACTTGAACTCTTGACTGATGAAAAATTATGGTAATTTTTTTGTGTTAATGTTAATATCGCCAATGATCACACTGCCACATGTTGCATTGAATCATGGTGTTATTTCCAACACTATTTATTGCTGAGTTTTATTTGTTGCTGAAATCTTTATGTTTGTAGTATTGTATATTTTTGATAGCAACAATAAAGAACTCCAGTGAAAAATATTATGGCTTTAAAAAAACATGTTCATATACACCAATAAACGCTGATTCTGAATATATAAGTTTTGTTTAATAATATTAAATGCAGAGTTTTTAAAAAATTATTAAAAAGTCAATTTTTAATTGGGTCGTAAAAACATGCCGTCAAGTTGGCATTATTGAAATTTTATGGTGACGTCACTGTTCGACGTGTCGTGACGTCACCGTAAAGTCATTGTATGGGAATGTATGATATGACACAAGCCATTGTATTAATTTATTCGTTTATTTACATACTGTTTATAGAGATTTAGTTGTTGTGTTTATTGAAACATTATTTAGGCCTAAATAATGTTCCAAAAATAAAGGTATCTCTTATTAGTTTATCTCTATTATTGAAAATATTAAAAAACTACTGCACAAAAAAATAGTAATGCTACTTCTAGGGAGAATACTTCGAACGGAATTCAAAATGGCGGCAGTTGATCAGCTGATTGCCTGATCCTATAGTAATTTTTCAGGAGTGATGACGTCACACGATTCACCATGCATACGGTGGTTTTTGGGGGATTTTGAAAAATTAAAAATTTGACAATTATTTTAACTATTAAAACTAACCCTAAAAATAAAAATAAAAATGCAGTTATTTAAGTTAGAAGGTCATTATTCATTAAAAAAAATTAAAAAAAATTGGACTGGAGATCTCTATTCTTTGATTCTTTTAAAATCCATATGTAATTAGTAATTTTTTGCAACCCTATGACTCTTTTGCTGTATAATAATTAACTGTTAATATTGTTATGAATTTGCCTAGGGTAACTCAAAGTCTGGACCGGACAGTATGGTATAATTTAGCACTGTAAGGGAAGTGTTAAAGAATAAATGATGTAATACAATAATAACAGTATTAGTAGTTATTATTGTCAAACGCCAATCCCTAAAGGAGCAGTTGTAGATGTTTAGCAGAGATATATTTTGATGATGGGCAACACAATTAACCTGCAGGAATCTTCTCCGAGGCAGGCACTTGTCCAGCGCGAGGAACTTAGTGTGGGTGGGGGCTCCCGTGTGGGGCACCAGTGCGGCGTGCTTACAGTGCAGATGCGCGGAGAACCAGTGCGCAGGGCGCAACTGCTGCAGGAGCTCCGCCGCGGGCTGCGATCCCAGCCGATTCTCTTCAATTTCCTGCCTAGAAATAATGTTCACATATTTTTAGCACACAGATATACTTGTGCCTATCGCAAAATGATGAAAACAAGTTAACAGTCTTTGGATCTTACAGGATAAAGAACATGAACCGTGAACTCGAAAATTTTGTAGGGCATCAGACCTTTGTAAGATTCTAAAGACTGCGGGGTCTGGACATGTAGAAAGAAGGCCATTTAGGACTCTGAAAATTAAGGATAGACTATGTGAAGGAGGATTGGAGCAGGAAGGAAAGATGGAGGACTGAAGGCTAATGGCGAGCCAGCCAATGAAGAACATTAAGGATTTTTAGTATATAGCATAGGAAGTTTAACCTTTTTTTTTGTAAATAGACTTTAATTCTTTTTAGCAGTCTTATAACATCTTGCCCTTTTGCAGTTATTACAACTTAGGAAAATAACTTTACTTTTGATGGCCGATCACAATTTGATAAAAAACTAAAATATCAAAAAGTTATAAACAAAAATTTTAACAAAACAAAAAAACGACTTCAAAAAATGCACTAAAAAGTAAAAAAATAATTTCGTATTCTTCTACAACTTCATAATCAACTTACTTTTTCTAATCATAAATATGTAGGTACGATTGTTACTTTTGGAGTCAGAACATATTTATTTTACGTTTTAATTAAGCAATAATATAACTGAAATGGTGGTTACTTACGCAAAGAACGGCTTGTCTTTGAGAAGACGATTAACATCTCCATGTTGGGCAGCGCCGCGTGGCCAGTCGTGTGATATCACTATGTCCAATTTATCCTTCAACTGGCGCAGACGAAATACCTGACAAATAACATTTAGTAAGTAAAAGGTAACTACCTTAAAAGCGAGTCTAAAGGTGGCCGACATTGTCATCACAATCTCCAACCCAAAGTGAAAATATGTCGGGCATGACATAAAGACAATAAAAAAAGAAATTTTTCAAAAGAAGCAAACACATTGTGACGTGAAGAAGTTTAAGTTTGTTTAAATTAATTCACTTATGCGGCAACACCATTTATATATGTATCGTTTTTATTTAACATTTCAAAGACAATCAATCAATGCTGCCAATTATAGAAAAAATATTATTGCCATGTAAAACAAAGTGAATGCATTATTGACAAGTTTGTACCTGTATTTAGAACAGTAGAACATGGAAAGAAATGTATTAGAGTAATTACACAAATCCTGCTTTGCCAAACAAACCATTCAAAACCTGGGATGTTTTTTAAAGTTATGATGACATGCGAGTTTATTCTAGAGAATTTATTTTATAAGATTGGTACTTCCGACAAATGTCATATTTGATTGTCTATTAGTTAAACAGGAATACGAGGGGGGACCAAAAAAAAGGGTAGTGATGCTGTGGTGGAGAGGAAGAGTGGGGGGCCCATTGTCGGACCAGGTATCCGTTAGGGTCAGTCCTCTGAGTCAGTATGCCAAGTTGTGTCGCTGTGAGTGCATCGGTTCGCCTGTGAGATTTTTTTTATTAAAACAACTTTCGATTTCGGCGAGAAAAAGTGATGGCAGATTATCGAGAGCAAAGCACGGCTGTGAAATTTTGTTTCCTTTCGGGGAAATCGGCAAACTGTAATGCTGACTACTTATGGGGATGTTGCCCTAGGTAAAACCATAGAAATGTTAATTGAAAACCAACCCCGTTCAGGACGCCCTTCAATGTCAAAAACTGACGAAAACATCAACAAAATCAATGACCTCGTTCATGGAGACCGTCGCAGAACCATTGATCAACTCTGAGAGATGTCTGGAATGTCATGGAGTTCAATTCTGAGGATTTTAACCGAAGAATCGCACATGAGAAGGATTGCAACCAAATTTGTACCCCGCCTTCTCACAGACGAGCCAAAGAGAGCGTCGACTTCAGGCATGTTATGAGCTTCAAAATCAGCTTGGGGAGGACCCTGAATTTTTTTCTAAGGTGATTTAGCCCCCTGTGACTTCTCTTTGTTCCCCACACTGAAAAGGGACATGAAAGGAAAGCGTTTGTGGAGGAGGTAAAACAAAAATCGCTGGAAGGCCTAAAGGACATCCTGATAAGTGGATTTATAAACTGTTTTGAACAATGGAAGAAGCATTTGGAGAAGTGGTCAATGGAGATTACTTTGAAGGTGATCAAAATTTGGTGTAAAAATATTGAGAAATAAAGAAGTTATGACGAAATTACCCCTTTTTTCCTCGTATTCCATATTATCCGTGCATCAAACTTCGACAACACGAACGTTCCGTATTATCCGTAAGGTGGACTAAATGCGTATTTACCCAATATTTAAATTCTTTTACTAAAAAACTCATTTTCCAATCAACAAAGATTTCAATCTTTATTAATTTATGGATAAGCCGCCGCATTTTTATGCACAGATTACGGAAATTATACTTCATTTCAACAATTATTACAAGAAACAACTATTTACGAACACAAAATATGTTATTAGATTCTTAGTTTAGGTAAATTAAGTAATTCATCCAATTTTTGTTTGAAACGAAACTTCGCAATTGTCAAATCCATACAAAAAAACATGGCCGTAATAGAGATGGTGATTTTTAAATTTTTAATGAAAATCGAATTTTAATGCATATTTTTCCGTCTATCCCGACTGAAAACGATGGTTCTTGTGGTGATCAAGTTTAAAAGTAGGTTACTTTTCAAATTTTATGCCTATTTAAAGTGTAGCGGCATGCGGCGGCTTGTCCATACTTTGGCTAAAGTTCGGTTTATGGGGGAAATTCCTAAAAAATAAAACTAGTTATTTTTATACTAATTTTGGGTCGGGGAATCCGAATCTGAAAGAATTAGGCGGCGGCAAGCAATATTAACTGAATTACACGACTTTAAAATTTTTTATACACACAGGAAAATAGTCATTTTGGAAGCATTCTGATTCCTAGAAAATCAAACTAGTTATTTTTATACTAACTATGGGCCGGAGAATCCGAATCTGAAAGAATTAGGCGGCGGCAAGCAATATTAACTGAATTACACGACTTTAAAATTTTCTATACACACACACATGAAAATAGTCATTTCGAAAGCATTTTGACACACGAAGTACGAAGATCATAGAAAAACAAGATAACATAGATGTTTTTACCACACAAAATTAAGTGTTGCCATTAAGCAGTAATATCAATAACGTAAAATAACATGTTTATATTTTAAGTACTTATTTTTTATAAATTTTACTCACTTTTGTATCACAAACCATGTTACATAAACCCAGCGTAGCTGCTAAACTACTTGAAAACAGGGATGTTTTTTTGCCGTGACGCGAGCAGGCGGTATAAAGGGGCACAAACCATGTTACACAAACCTAGCGTAGCCGTTAAACTACTTGAAAACAGGGATGTTTTTTATCCGTGACGCGAGCAGTCTGTATAAAGGGGCACAAACCATGTTACACAAACCTAGCATAGCCGCTAAACTACTTGAAAACAGGGATGTTTTTTTTGCCGTGACGCGAGCAGGCGGTATAAAGGGGCACAAACCATGTTACACAAACCTAGCGTAGCCGCTAAACTACTTGAAAACAGGGATGTTTTTTTGCCGTGACGCGAGCAGGCGGTATAAAGGGGCACAAACCATGTTACACAAACCTAGCGTAGCCGCTAAACTACTTGAAAACAGGGATGTTTTTTTGCCGTGACGCGAGCAGGCGGTATAAAGGGGCACAAACCATGTTACACAAACCTAGCGTTAGGTTAGGTTAGGTTAGGGACGCGAGCAGGCGGTATAAAGGGGCACAAACCATGTTACACAAACCTAGCGTTAGGTTAGGTTAGGTTACGCATTTTTAAGACTACGAATTTTCATACTTTTGGTTTAAGAATACGGCCGTTGAGATTTACGTTATTGATATAGGGATAAATATTTTTGAGAGCTGGTAACACTGCCGGCACATGTTTTTGTACATTTCTTGTTTTTCTATGATCTTCGTACTTCGTGTGTCAAAATGCTTCCGAAATGATTATTTTCATGTGTGTGTGTATAGAAAATTTTAAAGTCGTGTAATTCAGTTAATATTGCTTGCCGCCACCTAATTCTTTCAGATTCGGATTCCCCGGCCCATAGTTAGTATAAAAATAACCAGTTTGATTTTCTAGGAATCAAAATGCTTCCAAAATGACTATTTTCCTGTGTGTGTATAAAAAAATTTAAAGTCGTGTAACTCAGTTAATATTGCTTGCCGCCGCCTAATTCTTTCAGATTCGGATTTTCCGGCCCATAATTAGTATAAAAAAAAAAATTTTTTTTTTGGACCATCCCCCATAAACCGAATTTTTTCCCATACTTTACCCAATCTTTTTTTTGCTCACCTGTAAAAATATAATTTTGTCGATAAGCTTTTATTGCCAAATAAGTACCTGTATCATTATTTACAGTGTTGGTGCGCTTACCTCTAAATTCCGGATGTGATAGACACTTCTTTTAGTGTTGTCAGAGTAAGGAGTTACCTCAAAGTGCCCCTTCAAGTAGTCATGGCCTTTGTAAATCCCGGAGAGACCTTTTTAAAAAGAAAAGACAAATAAAAATCTGCACAATTCAAATGTTTGTTTCAGATGAATCCCTTTTATTTGAAATTAAAAAATGTTCTTATTTTTTTAAATATTGTTTAAGGCAATTGAACATGTTTAATGGATTAATAATAAGTAAGTAGCTACTTAATCGCTTTTTGTAATTATTATTAACCTGTAGTACGCTACGCACAGTGGCACAAGAAAATTATTTGTTTACAGCTAACATGCACCGGAAAAATAAAAGGTGCTAGATGCCCATACATACATATGGAATACAAAAAAATAACAAAAATTATGTTCATATAACATACAGTGTATGCCAAACTTTAAGATAGGCCTGACGTTGATCAGAAATCATCGCAACAGGTGAGTTTAAGAACAGAAAAGTAGCATGTCCCCCCGCCCACACCTTTCTCTGTTCTATGTATGTTTTTATGCATCTTTCTTTTTCGCTTACATTTATCGTAAAGTCAGTAACCAATGTTGCCAACTCGATTCTTAAAATGAAGCTACACGACACCCGGAAAGGAGCTAAAAAAAGTTAAAATCTTGTATATCCTAAGTCAGGATCAAAGATTTCAATGTGAAACCAAGTTTTCAAAAATAAAATAGCCGGTTCCTAAAGAAATAGCTCAAATTCGTCATTTTTTGTTCATGAGTTTTGTTTAAAAAAGGAAGCTAGATTATCTGAAAAAACGAGCTAAGAAGCTAAACCACTTTTTTGGAGCCAACGACCTCATTTTGGAGCTAAATCTAGCTCTAAAGGAGCTAAATTGGCAACACTGTCAGTAAATGCGTGAGAATGGATCGATCTTAAAGTTTGGTGTGTACTATACCTCCGATTCGTATTCCAGCCACAGTGACAACTCCAGCGTAGCCCATGTAATAGATGTTGGGGGCCACCCAGCCCCCGTAGGGAAGCTCTTGAAGGTAGTTTGAGGCCTCGTGGTTGCCCCCTATAAAAATTGTTAGAATGGGAGCCACGGCTTCCCCGCTGTAGTACCTGTTTCAGAAAAAAATATAATTAAAAATTATTTAAAAATCGATTTATTTTAGATCCGATACAATACAACCAACATTCTAAGAATATCAATAAGAAGTTAAATGTATAGATTTCTATTAGTATATAAGAAGAAAAGGCCCAAAAACTCGGCAATCAGAGTAATTGATCATTGATCCCTTCGGCACCGGTGCATAGTCGGGAAACACGCCAAACGCGTGCCCAACATTTGTACACGGTTGACATTTGTCACATGAGAACAGGTCGTTTCTTCGACTCGTTCTTGTGTTCAACAGCTCGGCTGTGGAATGATTTGCCGGCCTCTGTGTTTCCTCCTTCCTACAACATGGGTCTCTTCAAGACCAATGTTCATTCCTTCCTCTCCTCAAAAAGACCCTCCACACAGCATCCCAGATGACATAGGCCCTGAGGGAAATTATTTTCCTCAGGGCCTCCTGTGTGGAGTTAATGTAAAAAAAAAAAAAAAAAAATTAACCTCAAATTTCAACATAACTACAAAAAATATTTTGTGTATTAAATTCTCGAAACGATATTGTAGTCATTTTTACTTACTTGTAAAACGTGCAAATATTATAAAATTTGGGCGGTATGGCCATACAGCATAAATCATTGCTATTCCGCACGGACTGGAAATCACCGCAGCAAATTAATAGGTCCACTTTGACATTATTTTGTTTCTGTAAATGTTCAATACACTGGTAAATCTTCTCTAATTCACCGTGTGCACAACCTTCTACAGCAATTAACATTTTATTATGATTGTTTTGGTTTATGTTAACAAATTAAGATTTTAAAACTTTCAAACAGTTTTGAGTTTTGACTGTCAAAATGATGTCAAACAAAACACACCACAAACAAAGCTTGCACACTCATAGACATTTTAATTTTTTTTAATAATAATCACAAAGCGGAACTTGTTTATAATAAACTGTTTTATTGATTAAAATAATAATATTATTGTATATTTAAAAAATGGGAGGAATGCAGAATACGCCAATGTCAGGGAATTTAATAAAAATGTACTTTCTAGGTGAGAAAAGTGTGTAGAAACTCATTAAAAAAGGAATTAATGTGCGGAAAGCAAAATTGAGGGAGATACAGCCGATCAAAGTTTTATAAAATTTCACTTCGCGAACCGATACTATGACAGCCCGCCCGCCATCTTTTGTCACTGTTAGGTTTGAACCTAACCTTTCTAGCGGGCTTGTGTATGTTAACCCAGCGCCGGATCTGACCGCCCGCCCCAACCCCCATAACCTAACCTAACCTAACCTAACCGAACCCAACCTAACCTTTCTAGTGGGCTTGTGTATGTTAACCCAGCGCCGGATCTGCCCGCCCCCCCCCCCCCCCCCATAACCTAACCTAACCTAACCGAACCTAACCTAACCTTTCTAGCGGGCTTGTGTATGTTAACCCAGCGCCGGATCTGCCCCCCCCCCCCCCATAACCTAACCTAACCTAACCTAACCTAACCGAACCTAACCTAACCTTTCTAGCGGGCTTGTGTATGTTAACCCAGCGCCGGATCTGCCCGCCCCCCCCCCCCCCCCATAACCTAACCTAACCGAACCTAACCTAACCTTTCTAGCGGGCTTGTGTATGTTATCTTTACATTAAAAAACAGCCTACGTTTTTAAATGGTTTGTCTGGCGGGATTCTCCATTCCAGTGCCTATTTACATTATATTATTAATTCTGTTTTTCATAATTACGCGCCTTATAATTTACCCCACGAAGTCGGCTACAATCGTATCTAGGCTCTTGTTTGTATCAGGTCCGGGATACCAACATAACAGTGACAACGATGGCGGGCGGGCTGTCATAGTATCAGTTCGCGAAGTGAAATTTTATAAAACTTTGATCGGCTGTATCTCCCTCAATTTTGCTTTCCGCACATTAATTCTTTTTTTAATGAGTTTCTACACACTTTTCTCATCTAGAAAGTGCATTTTTATTAAATTCCCTGACATTGGCGTATTCTGCATTTCACCCAAAAAAATAAATACAAAATAGAGCTCTACAAAACATGATAACAATAAACTCTTCGACACGTTCATAGACAATTTTTTTTTAATTTTTTCCCCTTTCATTGCTTTTCCTTTTCACCCCAAAGGAGTGTTCTAGCCAGTGATTTTTTTTTTTCATTTCCTTCAGTCTCCGTGACCACAGATATACCACTCACTAGATCGACATCTTTCTACTTTTTTATGTGAAAAAGTTTGTCCTCAACTCCTTGCGAATGATAGCGACAATAATTAATTGTTATGGGTGTTTTGCAATATTTAAATTTTTTAATATTTTTTTTGCTGTTATTAATTTATTCCAAAAATGAATTAGATGTTCATAATAAAATAGCGAGGCCTACATATATATATATATATATAGTATATATATATATATATATATAGTATTGTTTGGTTTTGTGGTAGGTCAGGGAAAACTCACTTTTTCCGCTCACGCCATTGGTCGAAAAAACTCACTTTTTCCGCTCACGCCATTGGTCGAAAAAACTCACTTTCGATTTGAGGGGAAAAGCTACCACTTTGCCCCTCGGGTGGGTGAAACCTCACGGGTCACTTTGGCTTGCAAAAATTTGGTAAAATTTGGCAAGCCAAATTGATCTCTAAGCTCATCCGATTTCAAAGGCCCCACGGTTCACTCTCCTTCGAAGCGAATTCAGGGTTGCTATCTCTTTTCAAATGCCCGGAAAAGTTGAGAAAGATGTAGCGAAAATCTCCCATACAAAACTGATTTTTTGCTAGGAATTTATTCCGATTAATTAAACGGCGACCTAAAAATAACGTTGAAAAAATGACATTTTAAAGGCCCTTTGCGGGGTGATAAAATACAACGAAAAAAAACATTCTGCGAGACATGTTTTTTAATAATCACAAATTATACAAGATTTAGAAACTTTTAAAACAAAAACATGTGTAGCTTCCCATTTAAAATGTTTCACAATATCGCGTCAAACTTTGCAATTATATCTGACATTTGCGAAAAATCCAACAACATCGAAAATGCACATCGTTCTCAGCCTGTTAAATCGGTAGATATTTGAAATGTTTATTTATTTTCTTCAACCTTGCAATACTGAACATGGAACACTATCCAAAACCACCTGAGGTTTTCAGTCAGGCCATGACACCGTTGGCTGACGTAATTTGTATGGGAAATGTTCTTAAACCAGCGCAGGTGTTCGATTTTCAGGCTTTGCTTGAGGTGGTTATGACAACTTTTATCGGTTGTCTTGCCATATAGATAAAATATTGTTTTAGAATATTTTGATGAACTAGGTAGGTACCCTGAAAATTACATAAACGGATAAATAATTATCCACGGGTATCATCTATAAATTATAGCTCATGAACGACTGGTCCAAATTGGATAATTCTTTTTGAGTTGGTTTCGTTATTGTTCGGGCAAGGTTTGTATAAGACGACTGATGAGCTCTGGAATAATAAAATTTGTTTAAAATGAATCGCCGAAATCTATAAATGCGCATAGCTTCCGAGCGAATGCACAAAATTGAATAATTCTTTCGTTGTTGTATTTGTTATTACTAGGACAAGTTTTGAATAAAATTACTGGTGAGCTCTGGCATAACGAAATTTGTTTAAAAATGATTCGCCGAAATGTAAGTACGCTCATAACTTCAGAACGACTGCACGCAATTGAATAATTCTTTTTTTGTTGCGATCCTTATTGTTAGGACAAAGATTGTATACAACTACTGGTGAGCTCTGGCATTTTGAAATATGTTTAAAAATTAATCGATGAAATGTAAGAACGCGCATAACTTCGGAACGACTGCACCTAATTGGGTAATTATTTTTTTGTTGTTATCGTTATTGTAAGGACGAGTTTTGAATAAAACTACTGGTGAGCTCTGGCATTATGAAATTTACATAAAAATGAATCGTCGAAATGTATGTACGCGTATAACTTCCGAAAGACTGCACCAAATTGAATAATTCTTTTTTTGATATGTTTGTTTATTGGCTGGTGAGCTTTGGCATTACGAAATTTGCATAAAAATATTTCAATAGGTGGCACGCGAGCTGTTTGAAAACTAAATGTAACGGCAATGAAAGGTGAATTTATATGCATTTAATTATTTTTTTACATGAGCTCAACACAGGAGACCCTGAGGAAAATAATTTCCCTCAGGGTCATGTCATCTTTGGAGATGCTGGGTGAAGGGTTTTTTAAGGCAAAGAAGGAGATGAGAGTTCTGGGAAGGAAAAGGGTTTAAGGGGTGGGTAGGGGTCTGGGGTTCAGTGTGTCCTGGTCATCCGCCTCCAAGACCTAGGCAGACCTCACCCCATGAAACCGGGCACCCCTACTAAATCACCAAACGTAGCGAACCACTTGGGGTGACCTACAGCAGAGGTGTTGGTTATCCAATAAAGGTCAATTTTGGGGATTTGTATTTCTACATAACATTATATAACACGGGTACCCGGCATGCGTTGCAAGATCACTGAAACCTTAGGGGGAGAACTCAGGATGAAATTATGCAGTGTTAAACTTTTTTTTACATTAGCTCCACACAGGAGGCTCCAAGGAAAACAATTTCCCAAGGGGCCTACGTCATCTTTGAGGATGCTGTGCGAAGGGTTTTTTTAAGGGAAAGGAAGGAGAAGAAGATATGGGAAGGAAAAGGGTATGAGAGGTGGGTAGGAATCTGGGGGTCAGTGTGGCCAGGAGTAACGGACTTATGAATCTATTCCTCACACTGCGGTGCATGGCAAAGGATTGGGAGAATCTGGCTGGAGAGGTCGAGATCCCCCCTCAATCAGTCTCCTCCGATCCAGTCTGCCACGCAGTGGTTGGTCAAACGTATCCGCTTCCAAGACCTAGACACACCTCACCCCATGAACCCGGGCACCCCTACTAAATCACCAAACGTAGCGAACCACTTGGGGTGACCTACAGCAGAGGTGTTGGTTATCCAATAAAGGTCAATTTTGGGGATTTGTATTTCTACATAATATTATATAACACGGGTGCCCGGCATGCGTTGCAAGATCACTGAAACCTTGGGGAGAACTCAGGATGAAATTATGCAGTGTTAAACTTTTTTTACATTAGCTCCACACAGGAGACTCCAAGGAAAACAATTTCCCTAGGGGCCTATGTCATCTTTGAGGATTCTGAGCGGAGGGTTTTTAAGGGAAAGGAAGGAGAAGAAGATATGGGAAGGAAAAAGGTATGAGGGGTGTTAAGGAATCTGGGGGTCAGTGTGGCCAGGAGTGATGGACGCATGAATCTATTCCTCACACTGCGGTGCAAGGCGAAGGGTTGAGAGAATCTGGCTGGAGAGATAAAAAGCCTCCCTCAATCAGTCTCCTCCGATCCAGCCCGCCACGCAGTGGTTGGGCGAACGTATCCGCCACCAAGATCTAGACAAATACATACAGTTTCAGAATACAATAGTGAGCTTTGGCATCATGAAATTACACGAGAAAAGGCCCGTTCTAAATCCTAGGGGCCTGCGTCATCTTTGAGGATGCTGTGGGGTGGGTTTTTTAAGGGAAAGGAAGGAGAAGAAGATATGGGAAGGAAAAAGGTCTGAGGGGTGTTTAGGAATCTAGGGGACAGTGTGGCCAGGAGTGACGGACGTATGAATCTATTCCTCACACTGCGGTGCAAGCCGAAGGGTTGGGAGAATCTGGTTGGAGAGGTCAAAAGCCTTCCAATAATTATGGTAACAAGGGAAAGGATAAGAGGGAGATTAATGGACTTTTTGTAGGTAAATAAATAAATTATATACAGCGGGTACCCGGCATGCGTTGCAAGGCCACTTTAACCTCGGGGTCCATTAAACTGTAATGGTTCCATCCCAAATCTCGGAAAACAACATTATAATGCAAGCACCTGTAATATATAACATTATAAACAACGGGTACCTGGCATGCGTTGCAAGGTCACTGTAACCTCAAGGTCAACTTTACTGTAATGGTTCCATCCTGATTCCCGGGAAATAACATTTTAAAGCAAGTGCCTGCAATATATAATATGATATACAACGGTTACTCGGCATGCGTTGCAAGGTCACTGTAACCTCGGGGTCAACTTAACTGTAATGGTTCCATCCCGATTCCCGGGAAATAAAATTTTAATGCAAGCGCCTGCAATTTATAACATAATATACAATGGGTACCTGGCATGCGTTGCAAGGTCACTGTAACCTCGGGGTCAACTTTACTGTAATGGTTCCATCCCGATTCCCGGGAAATAAAATTTTAATGCAAGCACCTGCAATTTATAACATAATATACAACGGGTACACGGCATGCGTTGCAAGGTCACTGTAACCTCGGGGTCAACTTAACTGTAATGGTTCCATCCCAATTCCCGGGAAATAACATTTTAAAGCAAGTGCCTGCAATATATAACATGATATATAATGGTTACTCGGCATGCGTTGCAAGGTCACTGTAACCTCGGGGTCAACTTAACTGTAATGGTTCCATTCCAATTCCTGGCAAATTACATTTTAATGCAAGCGCTGCACTACATAACATTATATACAACGGGTACCCGGCATGCGTTGCAAGGTCACTGTGAACTAAGGTTTCTTCATATATTTAATTTAACACACACTCCTCCTCGCTTCATCCACGTTCACACGTCAAATCGCATAATGTTTTAACCCATCAGTTGCTTCTGCAACGGGCAAAACCTAGTATATATTAATGCTCAGTTTTGGGGTAGGTCAGGGAAAAGGTCACTTTTTCCGCTCACGCCATTGGTCGAAAAAACTCACTTTTTCCGCTCACGCCATTGGTCGAAAAAACTCACTTTCGATTTGAGGGGAAAAGCTACCACTTTGCCCCTCGGGTGGGTGAAACCTCACGGGTCATTTTGGCTTGCGAAAATTGGGTAAAATTTGGCAAGCCAAATTGATCTCTAAGCTCATCCGATTTCAAAGGCCCCACGGTTCACTCTTCTTCGAAGCGAATTCATTGTATCTATCTCTTTTCAAATGCCTGGAAAAGTTGAGAAAGATGTAGCGAAAATCTCCCATACAAAACTGATTTCGCTAGGTACGCAGATTTTAAATGTCATCTTTCATTTTTCGTTTTCCCACCGGCCGACTGGCATACGCGATTTTGTCGAAAATATCACGCTTGGAAGCCAAAATTTAGTGAAATTCCGTCAACAAGAGTTTTTCAAAGGTCAATTGACCGTCGTAATTATCACTTTTCTCAAAAACATCGTTGTAATATTCATTTGAAAACTGACATGTGCAAAAAAACAACATAAAAGTCGAGTATTGAAACTAATCTTTAAAATTATGTACTGTTTTCACGGCGCCGCCAGTCGACAGGACATAGAATTAAAACATTTCATTAGAAAAATTTAAAAATAGACTAAAATTCAAATTCGAACGCGAAACAAAATTGGAGTGTCTTAAATTGGCGTTGTTAGCAGGTTTTAAAATCGAATTTCATCATTCATGAATCGTTATTATGCCGGTACACGGTGGTAAAAAAAATACTGCTCGAAATATAATAATTATTTTTTTAATTATTTTGAATGATAATTTTCTTGATATTTTTTTTTTCGAAAATATAGTCGGGCCTTCACGACTAACGTTTGAGCGGCGTAGAAACATTTCTCAAATGACGATGCTTAGAATTTCCGTTTTTTTCCATACATGTATCGTTGTGAATAATTATTTATTACCAAAGTAGTATGCGCGTTCGTGAATTTAAAAGTTGGATGTTTGACCGATGTCATTTCTAGAAAAATATTTAAAAAAAAGACGATTTTATTTTTATTTTAAAAAAAATATTATTATTTAATCAATTTATTTTTACCAAAAATGAGTAACGCAGTTTTGGCGGACCCTGTTATTTAGAACACACAGATAAACCATGCAACTTAGTGATGGAAATAAGTGCTTAGGTACCTACCTACCGGCTTACCACCGACTTACTACCGTGGTTTTTTTGCGAAAATGAGTAGGTACCTAGACGAATTATGTAGATACTTACATTGGATGCCGGGTTGTTGCAATAAAATTGAAGAATTCAACATTTCTTTAAAGTTAATTCTAACGTTCTGCGTAAGTTCTATTCGAGTTCTGTTGTTATATCATTTTATCCAGTTGCACCACAAAACTGAAATAATTACAGAACTTTAAAATAACTTTCACCAAACGTGATAATTAACTTGAAAATTTTAAAGAATTATTAAATTTTTTTGAAAGAACCTATCAAAATATTTTTCATTTATGAATGTGTAGGTAAAGTTTCGTTCTTTTTGGACATTCTTAAATAATAATACCAGTAATGGCCAGTACCTACTTATGAGGGAACGTTGTTGTCGAAATAATGAGAAATTAATATATTGTGTAAATTTAATAGCAAAGATGGTACAATTTTTTTTTTCAAATGGTGTAGGTACTTTAAAATTGTACGGAAATTAATTGTTTTATACATTATTAACTAAATTTTAATGATAATACGGCACAAGAGTCCCAACTACCGAAGTCAGTGAAACTATGGCATCCCCAGTTGGGGTATGTTGTGAGGCTAAAGGTAGTGGGGAGGGGAGGGAGATGGAGACGAGGAAGGTGGGGAAGTACCTGGCTATTCAGATCTGGTCACCAAAAACGGCAAAATCCATTTCAAGCAACGTTATGAAAATGAATAAATTTAAATATCTTAACATGGTTAATTTTTTGCCAAATTATGCAGGTAAAAGCACACTTTTTTTAAGTTAATTTTCACGTTCTGTGTTAATTCTTCTTCGATTCCGATGAAACTTTGGGGACCTTCGATTCTTAATATATAAAATGGTGAGCTCTGGCATCATGAAATTATGCATTGCTAAACCGTTCATCCGATTGCGATGAAACATTGGGAATTTGATGTGTGCATGCCTCAGATGGCGTCTAGATACTTCTGTTTGACAGGTTTCAGCTGCTAGGCCCTGCGGGTGGCCTAATACATACGTATGTTTAACCACTGAGCGTTGCTCTCCTCGCCTTATTTGCCTTTAAAAACCCTCAACACAACATCTCCAAAGATGAAATGACCCCGAGGGAAATTATTTTCCTCAGGGTCTCCTGTGTGTAGCTCATGTAAAAAAAGGATAAATACCAGGAGTGCAGAACTAAGCAAGGGAAAAAATATTAAGAAAATGTTTTTTTTTTTTCAATTATTTCTGGCTTTCACCATCCAAGGGTATAATCCATTTAAGACTGACATAGACAGGAAAGGTGAATTTATATGGATTTTTTTTTTTTTTTTTTACATGAGCTCCACACAGGAGGCCGTGGGGAAAATAATTTCCCTCAGGGCCTATGTCATCTTTGGGGATGCTGTGTGGAGGATTTTTTTTAGGAAAGAAAGGAGATGAGAGTTCTGGGAAGGAAAAGGGTTTAAGGGGTGGGTAGGAATCTGGGGTGCAGTGTGTCCTGGTCATCCGCCTCCAAGACCTAGAAAAACCTCACCCATTAATCCGGGCACCCCTACTAAATCACCTAACGTAGCGAACCACTTGGGGTGACCGACGGCAGAGGTGTTGGTTATTCAATAAAGGTCAATTTTAGGGATTTGTATTTCTACATAACATTATATACAACGCGTACCCGGCATGCGTTGCAAAATCACTGTAACCTTGGGGAGAACTCAGGATGAAATTATGCAGTGTTAATTTTTTTTTTCTTTAGCTCCACACAGGAGGCTCCAAAGAAAACAATTTCCCTAGGGGCCTATGTCATCTTTGAGGATGCTGTGCGGAGGGTTTTTTAAGGGAAAGGAAGGAGAAGAAGATATGGGAAGGACAAAGGTATGAGGGGTGTTTAGGAATCTGGGGGTCAGTGTGGCCAGGAGTGACGAACGTATGAATCTATTCCTCACACTGCGGTGTATGGCGAAGGTTTGGGAGAATCTGGCTGGAGAGGTCAAAAGCCTTCCAATAATTATGGTAACAAGGGAAAGGATAAGAGGGAGATATAAGTTAGAGACGTATTTTATATTGTTAATGGACTTTTTGTCCGTAAATAAATAAGTTATATACAGCGGGTACCCGGCATGCGTTGCAAGGCCACTTTAACCTCGGGGTCCATTAAACTGTAATGGTTCCATCCCAAATCTCGGAAAACCACATTATAATGCAAGCGCCTGTACTATAGAACATTATATACAACGGGTACCCGGCATGCGTTGCAACATCACTGTAACCTCGGGGTCAACTTTACTGTAATGGTTCCATCATAATTCCCGGGAAATAACATTTTAAAGTAAGTGCCTGCAATATATAACATGATATACAATGGTTACTCGGCATGCGTTGCAAGGTCACTGTAACCTCGGGGTCAACTTAACTGTAATGGTTCCATTCCAATTCCTGGAAAATTACATTTTAATGCAAGCGCTGCACTACATAACATTATATACAACGGTTACCCGGCATGGGTTGCAAGGTCACTGTAACCTCAGGTTTCTTCATATATTTAATTTAAAACACAATCCTCCTCGCTTCATCCACGTTCACACGCAAATCGCATAGTGTTTTAACCCGTCAGTTGCTTCTGCAACGGGCCCCGCTAGTATATATATTAATGTTCAGTTTTGGGGTAGGTCAGGGAAAAGGTCACTTTTTCCGCTCACGCCATTGGTCGAGAAAACTCACTTTTTCCGCTCACGCCATTGGTCGAAAAAACTCACTTTCGATTTGAGGGGAAAAGCTACCACTTTGCCCCTCGGGTGGGTGAAACCTCACGGGTCACTTTCGGTTGAAGCAAATCGTAATAAGGAAGCTGGGAGAAATTTTTTTTCGACAAAATGAAATATATACAGGGATTTATTCTCCGATACGAATCGGCGGCGAAAACTAGAAGCTCTACTCGAATCACTCGATTATATTTCCCGCCGACAGACGGCGTTTGAAAAAAAAAATTTAGGAAAAAACCCGCTAATTTCACAAAGGAAAATGCTATAATTGACATAGGTCAGGATCTCAGATGTCAAATTTTTAGCCTAACAAAACGGAACTCTCGGCGGTTTCGGTCGTTGTTTTTCGGAAAACGACATTACCGCCGAAAAACCGATTCCGGGCTAGATGTTTTTTGAAAATACGATAGCCGGATAGATTCCACAACTTTTAACACCAATAAAACATATGATTCTCATATAAAATACGTCAGGAGATGCTGACAAAACTCGAAATTTTCCGAAAAAAAATCATCAAAAAACGCGCTCACAGATTCCATCGGAAGTTTAAATATTTGCTGGCCAGTCAAATTAACACGTTTTTCATTCGGGGTAGGTACCTACTTATTTCGGTAGTATTGCAAATATGATGAAAAAAGCTAAGATTGCCGGAATCTAAGGAAATGCGCAGGTACCTACCTGAATGGGTACCTACACAACGAATTAGGTTTTAATGCAATAAATACTAAGGTAAGGTTGTTTCCATGATACAGAATAATTGAACTTTTTTAAAGTTAATTTTCACGTTCTGTGATGGTTCTACTCAAATTCTATTGTTTTATCATTACAGACCAGTTACATGACAAAACTGAAATAATTACAGAACTCGAACGGAACTTTATAGAACTGAAAATTTACTAGAAAAATTTAAAGAATTGTCAATTTTTTTTATTAATTATTTTTTTTATTTTTAAGTGTGTTCTATTTGAACATTGTATATATATATACATTACGCGTGTTCTAGGTAGGTACTTACTTGCGGGGACTTTTTTCATTTAAAAATCAAAACATGATATTGAATGAATTTATTTGTAGTGAAAATTATTTTATGCTCAACAGCATAATGGCGTCGTTTTGGTGAAATATTACAACAAAGTACCTACTTAGTACTTACTCTTGCAAAATGAAATACAATACAACTACAATAGTGAGCTCCGGCATAATGAAATTTTGCACTGCTTAACTGCGGTACCCGGCATGCGTTGCGAGGCCACTTTAACTTCGGGGTCAACTAAACCGTAATGGTTCCCTACCAAGTCCCGGGAAACAACATTATAAAATTATGCACTTTATAAAATTATATACAACGGGTACCCGGCATTCGTTGCAAGGCCGCTTTAACCTCGGGGTCAATAAAACTGTAATGTTTCCATCCGAAGTCCTGGGAAACTACATTATAATGCAAGCGCCTGCAATATGTAACATTATATACTACGGGTACCCGGCATGCGTTGCAAGGCCACTTTAACCTCAGGGTCAACTAAACTCTAATGGTTCCATCCCAAGTCCCCGGAAACTACATTATAATGCAAGCGCCTGCACTATATAACATTATATACAACGGGTACCCGGCATGCGTTGCAAGGTCACTGTAACCTAGGGGTCAACTTTACTGTAATGGTTTCATCCCGATTCCCGGGAAATAAAATTTTAATGCAAGCGCCTGCAATTTATAACATAATATACAACGGTTACACGGCACGCGTTGCAAGGTCACTGTAACCTCGGGGTCAACTTAACTGTAATGGTTCCATCCCAATTCCCGGGAAATAACATTTTAAAGCAAGCGCCTGCACTATATAACATTATATACAACGGGTACCCGGTATGCGTTGCAAGGTCACTGTAACCTAGGGGTCAACTTTACTGTAATGGTTTCATCCCGACTCCCGGGAAATAAAATTTTAATGCAAGCGCCTGCAATTTATAACATAATATACAACGGTTACTCGGCATGCGTTGCAAGGTCACTGTAACCTCGGGGTCAACTTAACTGTAATGGTTCCATTCCAATTCCTGGGAAATTACATTTTAATGCAAGCGCTGCACTACATAACATTATATACAACGGGTACCCGGCATGCGTTGCAAGGTCACTGTAACCTCAGTTTTCTTCATATATTTAATTTAACACACACTCTTCCTCGCTTCATCCACGTTCACACGTCAAATCGCATAGTGTTTAAACCCGTCAGTTGCTTCTGCAACGGGCAAAACCTAGTATATATATTAATGTTTGGTTTTGGGGTAGGTCAGGAAAACTCACTTTTTTTTTTAATCGTCCGGGTACAGGCGAAAATCGACCACTCTGCCTGTCCAGTTTCACCGACCGCAGAGGTCGATTTTGCCGAGCAAGGCGCGTGGACCGGGATTTCATACAAACGGCCGTTCCAAAAAAACGCGTTTTGGTGATCCGACAATCGACTCTTTTCCCCCTCGATCCGCAAGACCTTACGGCGTATTGTCGCTTAAAAACGAAAAAGACGCTTACGCCCTTTCGATTTCCCTCGCCCGCCTCGGCCCGCAGGCGATAATCGACCTCCGCTCCTCGAGTTTCACCGACCGCAGAGATCAATTTGGCCCGAAAGGGGGCACGGACGGCGATCTCAGCCGGTCAGACCAGATTTCATATAAAAAGATGATGCAGGGTTTACAGCGCACCCAAACGGCGAAAACTACAATTAGATCTCTCACCGACGAAGAAATTCGGCCTCAGTTATATTTCCTGCCGATAGGTTCACCCGTTAAAAAACGTCGAATCGTTTAGTAAAGAGATTTCCCATACAAAACTGATTTTTCTAGGGATTTATTCGAATTTTTTTAACGGCGTTCTCGAAAATATCGTAGAAAAATTGACATTTAAAGGCCCTTTGCGGGAACTTAGATTGCGGCGAAAACAAACATTTTGCACGAAATGTTTTTGATTAAATAGAAGGTAAACAAGTTTAAGAAACTTTTAAAATGAAAACATGTGTAGCTTCCCATTTAAAATGTTACACTATATTGCATCAAATATTGAAATTTTTCTGACATTTTCTGAAATCGATCTATCATCAACAATGCATAATTTTCCAGCCAGTTAATATAAACTCGAGGTAGGTACTGGCGTTTAAAATGTGAATGATTTAAATGCAGAAAATCGCGGTAGGTACCTACCGTTCTATTGAATTATTGCTAATTCGCTAAGTATTTATTGAGAAAACACGTAAGTACCTACACCACCATTATTTTTCTCGGTATGTACTAGGTAGGTACCGGCTTACGAGATTCTTTCCTTTAAATGTTAAATCGAAAATTAAAGATATGAAATGAAAAAAATCATCCAAGATGGTAATTTTTGAAATATGTAGGAACACGGAGGTTGCTTCTGGATAACCACTGTTGGTAGGAACGTTCTTTTTAAATTAATTATTTCATTTTCACGTAATATGCGATTTTATTCATTCAATTATTATTATTTATTTATACTATTATTTCAAAATAGAAATAATTACGGAACTTGAATAGAATTTGAACAGAACTTTCACAGAACGTTAAAATTAACTTGAAAAATTGAAGATTTTTAAATAATTTTTTTGAAAAACCCAGCCTAAATATATTTCATATGTTTTTTTTTTCGTATGTGCAGGTACCTCTACATAGAATCTATGCAGGTACCTACATGCACATAACAACTCAGAATCTGATGATATTGCTTATGAATTTTTTGTAAATGTATAATAAAATTGCTTGAAGTTGAATGGTATAATTTTTTTCAAAAATATTAAATTTACATACCGCTTTTTTTTGTATTTTAATGATAATCATTCAACGTGGAATTGGTATCGCCGCCCGGGAACCATTCATTGGTTTTTATATACAATAGTGAGCTCTGGCATCATGAAATTATGCATTGCTAAACTTTTTTTTTTACATTAGCTCCACACAGGAGGCACCGAGGAAAACAATTTCCCTAGGGGCCTATGTCATCTTTGAGGATGCTGTGTGGAGGGTTTTTTGACGGAAAGAAAGGAGAAGAAGATATAAGAAGGAAAAGGGTATGAGGGGTGGGTAGGAATCTGAGGGTCAGTGTCGCCAGGAGTAACGGACGTATGAATCTATTCCTCACACTGCGGTGCGAGGCGAAGGGTTGAGAGAATCTGGCTGGAGAGATAAAAAGCCTCCCTCAATCACTCTCCTCCGATCCAGCCCGCCATGCAGTGGTTGGTCAAACGTATCCGCCACCAAGACCTAGACAAACCTCATCCCATGAACCCGGGCACCCCTGCTAAGTCACCAATCGTAGCGAACCACTTGGGTGACCTATGACAGCGGTGTTGGTTCATCCGATTGCGATGAGACTTTGGTAATTTGATGTGTGCATTCTCGCGATGGTTTTATGAAAACAATAATGATCAATCGGGATACAATAATGAACCGGGCGACCGCAGTAGGTGCACATTTCTCGCTTTTTGAAAACTAAATGTACCGGGAATGAATTAATGAAGCGCGAGAGGGGGGGAGGAAAAAGCTCCACACAGGAGACCCTGAGGAAAATAACTTCCCTCACGGTCATGTCATCTTTGGAGATGCTGGGTGGAGGGTTTTTTAAGGCAAAGAAGGAGATGAGAGTTCTGAGAAGGAAAAGGGTTTAAGGGGTGGGTAGGAATCTGGGGTTCAGTGTGTCCTGGTAATCCGCCTCCAAGACCTAGACAAACCTCGCCCCATAAATCCGGGCACCCCTACTAAATCACCAAACGTAGCGAACCACTTGGGGTGACCTACGGCATGAGTGTTGGTTATCCAATAAAGGTCATCTTTGGGGATTTTTATTTCTACATAACATTATATACAACGGTTACCCGGCATGCGTTGCAAGATCACTGTAACCTCGGGGTCAACTTAACTGTAACGGTTCCATTCCAAGTTCCGGGAAACTACATTATAATGCAAGCGCCTTGCAAACGTCTGCACTATATTATAACATTATATACAATGGATTCCCGGCATGCGTTGCAAGGTCACTGTAACCTCGGGGTCAACTTAACTGTAATGGTTCCATCCCCATTCCCGGGAAATAACATTTTAAAGCAAGTGCCTGCAATATATAAAATGATATACAACGGTTGCTCGGCATGCGTTGCAAGGTCACTGTAACCTCATGGTCAACTTAACTGTAATGGTTCTATTCAAATTCCTGGGAAATTACATTTTAATGCAAGCGCTGCACTACATAACATTATATACAACGGGTACACGGCATGCGTTGCAAGGTCACTGTAACTTCAGGTTTCTTCATATATTTAATTTAACACACACTCCTCCTCGCTTCATCCACGTTCACACGCAAATCGCATAATTTTTTAACCCGTTAGTTGCATTTTTGCAACGGGCCCCGCTAGTATATATATAGTATTGTTTAGTTTTGGGGTAGGTCGGGAAAAGCTCACTTTTTCGTCGACGCAAAAACGACCAGTACGCCCTTTGCGTTTCACCCACCTCAAGGTTCACTTTCGGTTGAAGCAAATTCCGAATGGAAACTGGGGGTAATTTTTTTCCGACAAAATGAAATATATACAGGGATTTATTCTCCGATACGAATCGGCGGCGAAAACTAGAAGCTCTACTCGAATCACTCGATTATATTTCCCGCCGACAGACGGCGTTTGAAAAAAAAAATTTAGGAAAAAACCCGCTAATTTCACAAAGGAAAATATATATATAGGACTATTGACATAGGTCAGGATCTCAGATGTCAAATTTTTAGCCTAACAAAACGGAACTCTCGGCGGTTTCGGTCGTTGTTTTTCGGAAAACGACATTACCGCCGAAAAAACCGATTCCGGACTAGATGTTTTTTGAAAATACGATAGCCGGATAGATTCCGCAACTTTTAACACCAATAAAACATACGATTCTCATATAAAATACGTCAGGAGATGCTGACAAAACTCGAAATTTTCCGAAAAAAAATCATCAAAATACGCGCTCACAGATTCCATCGGAAGTTTAATTATTGGTGGCCAGTTCAAATTAACACGCTTTTCATTCGGGGTAGGTACCTACTTATTTCGGTAGTCTTGCAAATATGATGAAAAAAGCTAAGATTGCCGGAATCTAAGGAAATGCGCAGGTACCTACCTGAATGGGTACCTACACAACGAATTAGGTTTTAATGCAATAAATACTAAGGTAAGGTTGTTTCGATGATACAGAATAATTGAACTTTTTTAAAGTTAATTTTCACGTTCTGTGATGGTTCTACTCAAATTCTATTGTTTTATCATTACAGACCAGTTACATCACAAAACTGAAATAATTACAGAACTCGAACGGAACTTTATAGAACTGAAAATTTACTAGAAAAATTTAAAGAATTGTCAATTTTTTTTATTAATTATTTTTTTTATTTTTAAGTGTGTTCTATTTGAACATTGTATATATATATACATTACGCGTGTTCTAGGTAGGTACTTACTTGCGGGGACTTTTTTCATTTAAAAATCAAAACATGATATTGAATGAATTTATTTGTAGTGAAAATTATTTTATGCTCAACAGCATAATTGCGTCGTTTTGGTGAAATATTACAACAAAGTACCTACTTAGTACTTACACTTGCAAAATGAAATACAATACAACTACAATAGTGAGCTCCGGCATAATGAAATTTTGCACTGCTAAACTGCGGTACCCGGCATGCGTTGCGAGGCCACCTTAACTTCGGGGTCAACTAAACCGTAATGGTTCCCTACCAAGTCCCGGGAAACAACATTATAAAATTATGCACTTTATAAAATTATATACAACGGGTACCCGGCATGCGTTGCAAGGCCGCTTTAACCTCGGGGTCAATAAAACTGTAATGTTTCCATCCGAAGTCCTGGGAAACTACATTATAATGCAAGCGCCTGCACTATGTAACATTATATACTACGGGTACCCGGCATGCGTTGCAAGGCCACTTTAACCTCAGGGTCAACTAAACTCTAATGGTTCCATCCCAAGTCCCCGGAAACTACATTATAATGCAAGCGCCTGCACTATATAACATTATATACAACGGGTACCCGGCATGCGTTGCAAGGTCACTGTAACCTAGGGGTCAACTTTACTGTAATGGTTTCATCCCGATTCCCGGGAAATAAAATTTTAATGCAAGCGCCTGCAATTTATAACATAATATACAACGGGTACACGGCATGCGTTGCAAGGTCACTGTAACCCCGGGGTCAACTTAACTGTAATGGTTCCATCCCAATTCCCGGGAAATAACATTTTAAAGCAAGCGCCTGCACTATATAACATTATATACAACGGGTACCCGGTATGCGTTGCAAGGTCACTGCAACCTAGGGGTCAACTTTACTGTAATGGTTTCATCCCGATTCCCGGGAAATAAAATTTTAATGCAAGCGCCTGCAATTTATAACATAATATACAACGGTTACTCGGCATGCGTTGCAAGGTCACTGTAACCTCGGGGTCAACTTAACTGTAATGGTTCCATTCCAATTCCTGGGAAATTACATTTTAATGCAAGCGCTGCACTACATAACATTATATACAACGGGTACCCGGCATGCGTTGCAAGGTCACTGTAACCTCAGGTTTCTTCATATATTTAATTTAACACACACTCTTCCTCGCTTCATCCACGTTCACACGTCAAATCGCATAGTGTTTAAACCCGTCAGTTGCTTCTGCAACGGGCAAAACCTAGTATATAGTATTGTTTAGTTTTGGGGTAGGTCAGGAAAACTCACTTTTTTTTTTAATCCTCCGAGTACAGGCGAAAATCGACCACTCTGCCTGTCCAGTTTCACCGACCGCAGAGGTCGATTTGGCCGAGCAAGGCTTGTGGACCGGGATTTCATACAAACGGCCGTTCCAAAAAAACGCGTTTTGGTGATCCGATAATCGACTCTTTTCCCCCTCGATCCGCAAGACCTTACGGCGTATTGTCGCTTAAAAACGAAAAAGACGCTTACGCCCTTTCGATTTCCCTCGCCCGCCTCGGCCCGCAGGCGATAATCGACCTCCGCTCCTCGAGTTTCACCGACCGCAGAGATCAATTTGGCCCGAAAGGGGGCACGGACGGCGATCTCTGCGGGTCAGACCAGATTTCATATAAAAAAGATGACGCAGGGTCAACAGCGCTCCCAAACGGCGAAAACTACAATTAGATCTCTCACCGACGAAGAAATTCGACCTCAGTTATATTTTCCGCCGACAGGTTCACCCGTTAAAAAACGTCGAACCGTTTAGTAAAGAGATTTCCCATACAAAACTGATTTTACTAGGAATTTATTCCAATCAATTAAACGGCTATCTCAAAAATATGTTGGAAAAAATGACATTTTAAAGGCCCTTTGCGGGAACTTAGATTGCGGTGAAAACAAACATTTTGCACGAAATGTTTTTGATTAAATAGAAGGTATACAAGTTTAAGAAACTTTTAAAATAAAAACATGTGTAGCTTCCCATTTAAAATGTTACACTATATTGCATCAAATATTGAAATTTTTCTGACATTTTCTGAAATCGATCTATCATCAACAATGCATAATTTTCCAGCCAGTTAATATAAACTCGAGGTAGGTACTGGCGTTAAAAATGTGAATGATTTTAATGCAGAAAATCGCGGTAGGTACCTACCGTTCTATTGAATTATTGCTAATTCGCTAAGTATTTATTGAGAAAACGCGTAAGTAGGTACCTACACCAACATTATTTTTCTCGGTATGTACTAGGTAGGTACCGGCTTACGAGATTTTTTCCTTTAAATGTTAAATCGAAAATTAATGATATGAAATGAAAAAAATCATCCAAGATGGTAATTTTTGAAATATGTAGGAACACGGAGGTTGCTTCTGGATAACCACTGTTGGTATGAATGTTATTTTTAAATTAGTAAAGTTCATTTTCACGTAATGTGCGGTTTTTATTTATTCAATTATCTTCAAAACTTATAATATTTATTATTATTTATTTAAACTATTATTTCAAAACAGAAATAATTACGGAACTTGAATAGAATTTGAACAGAACTTTCGAAGAACGTTAAAATTAACTTGAAAAATTGAAGATTTTTAAATAATTTTTTTGAAAAACCCAGCCTAAATATATTTCATATGTTTTTTTTACGTATGTGCAGGTACCTCTACATAGAATCTATGCAGGTACCAACATGCACATAACAACTCAAAATCTGATGATATTGCTTATGATTTTTTTGTAAATGTATAATAAAATTGCTTGAAGTGGAATGGTATAATTTTTTTCAAAAATATTAAATTAACATACCGCTTTTTTTGTATTTTGTATTTTAATGATAATCATTCAACGTGGAATTGGTATCGCCGCCCCGGGAACCATTCATTGGTTTCTATATACAATAGTGAGCTCTGGCATCATGAAATTATGCATTGCTAAACTTTTTTTTTACATTAGCTCCACACAGGAGGCACCGAGGAAAACAATTTCCCTAGGGGCCTATGTCATCTTTGAGGATGCTGTGTGGAGGGTTTTTTGAGGGAAAGAAAGGAGAAGAAGATATAAGAAGGAAAAGGGTATGAGGGGTGGGTAGGAATCTGGGGGTCAGTATGGCCAGGAGTAACGGACGTATGAATCTATTCCTCACACTGCGGTGCGAGGCGAAGGGTTGGGAGAATCTGGCTGGAGAGATAAAAAGCCTCCCTCAATCAGTCTCCTCCAATCCAGCCCGCCATGCAGTGGTAGGTCAAACGTATCCGCCACCAAGACCTAGACAAACCTCATCCCATGAACCCGGGCACCCCTGCTAAGTCATCAAACGTAGCGAACCACTTAGGTGACCTTTGACAGCGGTGTTGGTTCATCCGATTGCGATGAGACTTTTGGAATTTGATGTGTGCATTCCCGCGATGGTTTCTGAATACAATAATGATCAATCGGGATACAATAATGAACCGGGCGACCGAAGTAGGTGCACATTTCTCGCTTTTTGAAAACTAAATGTACCGGGAATGAATTAATGAAGCGCGAGAGGGGGAGAGGAAAAAGCTCCACACAGGAGACCCTGAGGAAAATAATTTCCCTCACGGTCATGTCATCTTTGGAGATGCTGGGTGGAGGGTTTTTTAAGGCAAAGAAGGAGATGAGAGTTCTGAGAAGGAAAAGGGTTTAAGGGGTGGGTAGGAATCTGGGGTTCAGTGTGTCCTGGTCATCCGCCTCCAAGACCTAGACAAACCTCACCCCATAAATCCGGGCACCCCTACTAAATCACCAAACGTAGCGAACCACTTAGGGTGACCTACGGCATGAGTGTTGGTTATCCAATAAAGGTCATCTTTGGGGATTTTTATTTCTACATAACATTATATACAACGGTTACCCGGCATGCGTTGCAAGATCACTGTAACCTCGGGGTCAACTTAACTGTAACGGTTCCATTCCAAGTTCCGGGAAACTACATTATAATGCAAGCGCCTTGCAAACGTCTGCACTATATTATAACATTATATACAACGGGTTCCCGGCATGCGTTGCAAGGTCACTGTAACCTCGGGGTCAGCTTAACTGTAATGGTTCCATCCCCATTCCCGGGAAATAACATTTTAAAGCAAGTGCCTGCAATATATAAAATGATATACAACGGTTGCTCGGCATGCGTTGCAAGGTCACTGTAACCTCATGGTCAACTTAACTGTAATGGTTCTATTCAAATTCCTGGGAAATTACATTTTAATGCAAGCGCTGCACTACATAAAATTATAAACAACGGGTACCCGGCATGCGTTGCAAAGTCACTGTAACCTCAGGTTTCTTCAAATATTTGATTTAACACACACTCCTCCTCGCTTCATCCACGTTCACACGTCAAATCGCATAGTGTTTTAACCCGTTAATTGCTTTTGCAATGTATATACAATAGTGAGCTCTGGCATCATAAAATTATACAGTGCAAAAATTTTTTTTTTAACATTAGCTCCACACAGGAGGCACCTAGGAAAACAATTTCCCTAGGAGCCTATGTCGTCTTTGAGGATGCTGTGCGGGGGGTTTTTAAGGGAAAGGAAGGAGAAGAAGATATGGGAAGGAAAAAGGTATGAGGGGTGTTTAAGAATCTGGGGGTCAGTGTGGCCAGGAGTGACGGACGTATGAATCTATTCCTCACACTGCGGTGCAAGGCGAAGGGTTGGGAGAATCTGGCTGGAGAGGTCAAAAGCCTTCCAATAATTATGGAAACAAGGGAAAGGATAAGAGGGAGATATAAGTTAGTGACGTATTTTATATTGTTAATGGACTTTTTGTCCGTAAATAAATAAATTATATACAGCGGGTACCCGGCATGCGTTGCAAGGTCACTGTAACCTCGGGGTCAACTTAACTGTAATTATTCCATCCCGATTCCCGGAAATAACATTTTTAAGCAAGTGCCTGCAATATATAACATGATATACTACGGTTACTCGGCATGCGTTGCAAGGTCACTGTAACCCCGGGGTCAACTTAACTGTAATGGTTCCATTCCCATTCCTGGGAAATTACATTTTAGTGCAATCGCTGCACTACATAACATTATATACAACGGGTACCCGGCATGCGTTGCAAGGTCACTGTAACTTCAGGTTTCTTCATATATTTAATTTAACACACACTCCTCCTCGCTTCATCCACGTTCACACGCAAATCGCATAATTTTTTAACCCGTTAGTTGCATTTTTGCAACGGGCCCCGCTAGTATATATATATATTAATGTTTGGTTTTGGGGTAGGTCAGGAAAACTCACTTTTTTTTTTAATCGTCCGGGTACAGGCAAAAATCGACCGCTCTGCCTGTCCAGTTTCACCGACCGCAGGGGTCGATTTGGCCGAGCAAGGCGCGTGGACCGGGATTTCATACAAACGGCCGTTCCAAAAAAACGCGTTTTGGTGATCCGATAATCGACTCTTTTCCCCCTCGATCCGCAAGACCTTACGGCGCATTGTCGCTTAAAAAAAAAAAAGACGCTTACGCCCTTTCAGATAAAAAAATTCAGTGCACGTTTCAGTACTTTGACTTTGCGACTAAAATTAAGCGTTTTTTGGCCTACAAAATTTAAAGAAAAAAACTGGCGGCAAAAACTATAACTCTAATAAAATCACTCAATTCGGCTCGCTTACACTTCCCACCGACAGGTTCGCATTAAAAAACAAGAGATGTCTTTTTCCATTAGTTTCATAAAATGCTAGGAATATCGAGTCAGGTCTGGATTAACCCATCTCTTTTCGCATGCTCGCGAATGCTGAGACAGGTATATTGTAGATTTTAAATGTCAGTTTATGCTAGCGAAACGGACCTCTCAGCGGTTTCGGTTGGGGAATACGGAATTTCGGCCCAGAAAACGATTTCAGCTTTGATATTTTTAAAAAATTTAATAGAGTAGAGGAATACGCATCTTTTGATAGCAATATTATACAAGCATCTCTTATAAAATATGTCAGTAGAAGCTGACAAACATCACACATTTCCTGAAAAATTCATGTCGAAAATGCGTTCTCAAATTATCCGAGAGTATTGAATTACTGGCCATATGAAAAAAATGCAATTTATAACGGGGCAGGTACCTACCGTTCTATTGAATCATTTGCAAATGTGCTAAAGAAAAGTAACCAAATACGTAATGTTGACGCAATTTTTATTGAGAAAACGCGTAGGTAGGTACCTACATATTATTTTTCCCGGTATGTTCGAGGTAAGTACCGGCTTATAAAGAATGTTCTTTCATTTAAATATTAAAAGGAATCACTCGAGATGCCCAACATATCAAGAAAATAAAGGCGCCATAGAATGTTATTATTACAGGATAGGTAGGTACTTAATGCGTTCGTACTAAAATAATGCCGATTTTTGTTGCTTGCCAGTTTGCGAATGTAAGTGCAGGGTGGTAAAAAAAAATACCGTTGGAAATATATTGATTAATTTTGTAATAATATTAATAATGTTTTCTAATTATTTTTTTTTTTTAGAAAATGGAGTCGGGCCGTTGCGACAAATATTTGCACAGCGTATAATTTTTTTTTCAAAATGAGATACGTAGTTTTTTTTTTAATTTCAATACATTTTTCGTTCTGAATAACTATTTATTACGAAAATAGTATTGGCGTTGCTAAATTTGAAAGGTAGACACTTGATAGATAAGATTTTCAAAAAATAAAATCAAAGGGTCTATTTTAAAAAAAAAAATTTTTTTGTTCATCAGATTGTGTTTGTTAAAAATGAGTAAGGAAATATTGGCGGACCCTATCTTTTTTAGCTTTCAGCCAATCAGGAGAGAGATTGGAATTCTATTCCGATGGCCAATCAGAGTGGCCGCATAGGGATGTTAGTGCTTATTAATTCAATTGACAATATTCACTATGAGTAGGAACTTATTATCTTTAAAATTATGATATAAAATTAAAGGAAAAGTAATCAAAGATGGAATTTTGTGAAAATGCCTACGTGTATTGGAACTTTTATTCTGTACATTTAACTGAAATTAAATCATGCATATTGGTTGGTGCAATTATTTGTTTTGTAAAAATACGTAGGTAACTAGGAATACGGATATATTATGTGTGTTAGTAGGTACTAGGTATGAGAGAACTTTTATCTTATTTTCTGTCCAAATGAAATGCTAAAGTTTTTCTTTTACGCATCGGAAAAAAGCGTAGATTGCTTCATTAACATTCGGATATATTAAATTTTACAAATTTTTAATTACTCTTTTTTACAGATGTGTAGGTACCTACTCAGAATCTGAGTAGGCAACTGCACATAACGACTCAGAATCTTCTGATGATATTGCGTATGTTTTTTTTTTGTAAATATGTGATGAAATTACTAGAAGTTGAATGAGATAATTTTTTTAAAAATATTACATTTACATAGCGTTTTTTTGTATTTTGCATCTTTATGATAATCATTCAACGTGGAATTGGTATCGCCGCCCCGGGAACAATTCATTGGTTTCTATACACAATAGTGAGCTTTGGCATCATGAAAGTATGCATTGCTAAACTTTTTTTTACATTAGCTCCACACTGGAGGCACTGAGGAAAACCATTTCCCTAGGGGCCTATGTCATCTTTGAGGATGCTGTGTGGAGGGTTTTTTAAGGAAAAAGAAGGAGAAGAAGATATGGGAAGGAAAATGGTATGAGGGGTGGGTAGGAATCTGGGGGTCAGTATGGCCAGGAGTGACGAACGTATGAATCTATTCCTCACACTGCGGTGCAAGGCGAAGGGTTGAGAGAATCTGGCTGGAGAGGTCAAAAGCCTTCCAATAATTATGGTAACATTGGAAAGAATAAGCGGGAGATATAAGTTAGTGACGTATTTTATATTGTTAATGGATTTTTTGTCCGTAAATAAATAAATTGTATACAGCAGGTACCCGACATGCGTTGCAAGGCCACTTTAACATCGGGGTCCATTAAACTGTAATGGTTCCATTCCAAATCTCGGAAAACAACATTATAATGCAAGCGCCTGTACTATATAACATTATATACAACGGGTACCCGGCATGCGTTGCAAGGTCACTGTAACCTCGGGGTCAACTTAACTGTAATTGTTCCATCCCGATTCCCGGAAATAACATTTTTAAGCAAGTGCCTGCAATATATAACATGATATACTACGGTTACTCGGCATGCGTTGCAAGGTCACTGTAACCCCGGGGTCAACTTAACTGTAATGGTTCCATTCCCATTCCTGGGAAATTACATTTTAGTGCAATCGCTGCACTACATAACATTATATACAACGGGTACCCGGCATGCGTTGCAAGGTCACCGTAACTTCAGGTTTCTTCATATATTTAATTTTACACACACTCTTCCTCGCTTCATCCACGTTCACACGCAAATCGCATATTTTTTTAACCCGTTAGTTGCATTTTTGCAACGGGCCCCGCTAGTATATATAGTATTGTTTGGTTTTGGGGTAGGTCAGGAAAACTCACTTTTTTTTTTAATCCTCCGAGTACAGGCGAAAATCGACCACTCTGCCTGTCCAGTTTCACCGACCGCAGAGGTCGATTTGGCCGAGCAAGGCTTGTGGACCGGGATTTCATACAAACGGCCGTTCCAAAAAAACGCGTTTTGGTGATCCGATAATCGACTCTTTTCCCCCTCGATCCGCAAGACCTCACGGCGTATTGTCGCTTAAAAACGAAAAAGACGCTTACGCCCTTTCGATTTCCCTCGCCCGCCTCGGCCCGCAGGCGATAATCGACCTCCGCTCCTCGAGTTTCACCGACCGCAGAGATCAATTTGGCCCGAAAGGGGGCACGGACGGCGATCTCTGCCGGTCAGACCAGATTTCATATAAAAAGATGATGCGGGGTTAACAGCGCACCCAAACGGCGAAAACTACAATTAGATCTCTCACCGACGAAGAAATTCGGCCTCAGTTATATTTCCTGCCGATAGGTTCATCCGTTAAAAAACGTCGAATCGTTTAGTAAAGAGATTTCCCATACAAAACTGATTTTTCTAGGGATTTATTCGAATTTTTTTAACGGCGTTCTCGAAAATATCGTAGAAAAATTGACATTTAAAGGCCCTTTGCGGGAACTTAGATTGCGGCGAAAACAAACATTTTGCACGAAATGTTTTTGATTAAATAGAAGGTATACAAGTTTAAGAAACTTTTAAAATAAAAACATGTGTAGCTTCCCATTTAAAATGTTTCACAATGTCGCGTCAAACTTTGCAATTATATTGACATTTGCGAAAAATTCAATAACATCCATAATGCACATGGTTTTCAGCCTGTTAAATCGGTAGATATTTTAAATCTTTATGTAATTTTTTCCAACCTTGCAATACTGAACATGGAACATCATCCAAAACCACCGCAAGATTTCAGCGAGGCCCTGACGGCGTTAGCTGACGTAATTTGTATGGGAAATGTTCTTAAACCAGCGCAGGTGTTCGATTTTCAGGCTTTGCTTCAGGTGGTTATGACAACTTTTAACGGTTGTCTTGCCATATAGATAAAATATTATTTTAGAATATTTTGATGAACTAGGTAGGTACCCTGAAAATTACATAAACGGATAAATAATTATCCACGGGTATCATCTATAAATTATAGCTCATGAACGACTGGAGCAAATTGGATAATTATTTTTGCGTTGGTTTCGTTATTGTTCAGGCAAGGTTTGTATAAACTAAATGAGCTCTGGAATTATAAAATTTGTTTAAAATTAATCGCCGAAATCTATATATGCGCATAGCTTCCGAGCCAATGCACCAAATTGGATAGTTCTTTCTTTGTTGTATGTGCTAATATTAGGACAAGGTTTGAATAAAATTACTGGTGAGCTCTGGCATAACGAAATTTGTTTAAAAATGATTCGCCGAAATGTAAGTACGCTCATAACTTCAGAACGACTGCACGTAATTGAATAATTCTTTTTTTGTTGCGTTCCTTATTGTTCGGATAAAGTTTGTATAAAACTACTGGTTAGCTCTGGCATTATGAAATTTGCATACAAATGAATCCCGGAAATGTATGTACGCGCATAACTTCCGAAAGACTGCACCAAATTGAATAATTCTTTTTTTGTTGTCTTCGACACTGTTAGGACAATGTTTTGTATAAAACTACTGGTGAGCTCTGGCATTATGAAGTTTGCATAAAAATGAATCGTCGAAATGTATGTACGCGTATAACTTCCGAAAGACTGCACCAAATTGAATAATTATTTTTTTGTTATGTTTGTTTGTTTGAGGGGGGGAAGAAAACCAGGGAGGGGGGAGGGTAACCTGGGAAGGGGGAGGGGAACCCGGGAGGGGGTTTTGCGGGATGGAGGAAAGGGGGGGGGGGGGGGAGTAGAGTACGCTATGAAAGAATATTTTTTCTGTTCTTTTTTTTACTCGAATAAAACAAAATTTTAAAAGGATAAATACCAGGAGCGCAGAACTAAGCAAGGGAAAATATATTAAGAACAGGTTTTTTTTCAATTATTTCTGGCTTTTTGGGAAAGGTGAATTTGTATGCATTTAATTATTTTTTTTTTATGAGCTCCACACAGGAGGCCGTGGAGAAAATAATTTCCCTCAGGTCCTATGTCATCTTTGGGGATGCTGTGTGGAGGATTTTTTTTAGGAAAGGAAGGAGATGAGAGTTCTGGGAAGGAAAAGGGTTTAAGGGGTTGGTAGGAATCTGGGGTTCAGTGTGTCCTGGGCATCCGCCTCCAAGACCTAGACAGACCTCACCCCATGAACCCGGGCACCCCTACTAAATCACCAAACGTAGCGAACCACTTAGGGTGACCTATGGCAGAGGTGTTGGTTAACCAATAAAGGTCAACTTTGGGGATTTGTATTTCTACATAACATTATATACAACGGGTACCCGGCATGCGTTGCAACAACACTGTAACCTCGGGGTCAACTTAACTGTAATGGTTCCATTCCAAGTTCCGGGAAACTACATTATAATTCAAGCGCCTTGCAAACGCATGCACTGTATTATAACATTACATACAACGGGTACCCGGCATGCGTTGCAACATCACTGTAATCTCAGGGTCAACTTAACTGTAATGGTTCCATTCCAAGTTCCGGGAAACTACATTATAATGCAAGCGCCTTGCAAACGCCTGCTTTATATTATAACATTATATACAAAGGGTACCCGGCATGCGTTGCAACATCACTGTAATCTCGGGGTCAACTTAACTGTAATGGTTCCATTCCAAGTTCCGGGAAACTACATTATAATGCAAGCGCCTTGCAAACGCCTGCAATATATTATAACATTATATACAACGGGTACCCGGCATGCGTTGCAAGATCACTGTAACCTCGGGGTCAACTTAACTGTAATGGTTCCATTCCAAGTTCCGGGAAACTACATTATAATGCAAGCGCCTTGCAAACGCCTGCTTTATATTATAACATTATATACAAAGGGTACCCGGCATGCGTTGCAACATCACTGTAATCTCGGGGTCAACTTAACTGTAATGGTTCCATTCCAAGTTCCGGGAAACTACATTATAATGCAAGCGCCTTGCAAACGCCTGCAATATATTATAACATTATATACAACGGGTACCCGGCATGCGTTGCAAGATCACTGTAACCTCGGGGTCAACTTAACTGTAATGGTTCCATTCCAAGTTCCTGAAAACTACATTATAATGCAAGCGCCTTGCAAACGCCTGCTTTACATTATAACATTATATACAAAGGGTACCCGGCATGCGTTGCAACGTCACTGTAACCTCAGGTTTCTTCTTATATTTAATTCAACACACACTCCTCCTCGCTTCATCCACGTTCACACGCAAATCGCATAATTTTTTAACCCGTTAGTTGCATTTTTGCAACGGGCCCCGCTAGTATATATAGTATTGTTCACTTTTGGGAAAGGTCACGGAAAACCTCACTTTCGATTTGAGGGGAAAAGCGACCACTCTGCCCCTCGGGTGGGTGAAACCTCACGGGTCACTTTGGCTTGCAAAAATTTGGTAAAATTTGGCAAGCCAAATTGATCTCTAAGCTCATCCGATTTCAAAGGCCCCACGGTTCACTCTTCTTCGAAGCGAATTCATTGTATCTATCTCTTTTCAAATGCCTGCAAAAGTTGAGAAAGATGTAGCGAAAATCTCCCATACAAAACTGATTTCTGCTATGAATTTATTCCAATTAATTAAACGGCGATCTGCCAAATACCGAAGAAAAATTGACATTTTAAAGGCCCTTTGCGGGGTGGTAAATTACGACGAAAAAAAACATTTTGCGAGAGATGTTTTTTAATAATCATAAATTATACAAGATTTAGAAACTTTTAAAACAAAAACATGTGTAGCTTCCCATTTAAAATGTTTCACAATATCGCGTCAAACTTTGCAATTATATCTGACATTTGCGAAAAATCCAACAACATCGAAAATGCACATCGTTCTCAGCCTGTTAAATCGGTAGATATTTGAAATGTTTATTTATTTTCTTCAACCTTGCAATACTGAACATGGAACACTATCCAAAACCACCTGAGGTTTTCAGTCAGGCCATGACACCGTTGGCTGACGTAATTTGTATGGGAAATGTTCTTAAACCAGCGCAGGTGTTCGATTTTCAGGCTGTGCTTGAGGTGGTTACGACAAAGTTTAACGTTTGTGTTGCCATATAAATAACATATTGTTTTAGAATATTTTGATGAACTAGGTAGGTACCCTGAAAATTACATAAACGGATAAATAATTATCCACGGGTATCATCTATAAATTATAGCTCATGAACGACTGGTCCAAATTGGATAATTCTTTTTGAGTTGGTTTCGTTATTGTTCGGGCAAGGTTTGTATAAAACTTCTGATGAGCTCTGGAATAATAAAATTTGTTTAAAATTAATCGCCGAAATCTATATATGCGCGTAGCTTCCGAGCGAATGCACCAAATTGAATAATTCTTTCGTTGTTGTATTTGTTATTATTAGGACAAATTTTGAATAAAATTACTGGTGAGCTCTGGCATAACGAAATTTGTTTAAAAATGATTCGCCGAAATGTAAGTACGCTCATAACTTCAGAACGACTTCACGTAATTGAATAATTCTTTTTTTGTTGCGTTCCTTATTGTTAGGACAAAGTTTGTATACAACTACTGGTAAGCTCTGGCATTTTGAAATATGTTTAAAAATTAATCGATGAAATGTAAGTACGCGCAAAACTTCGGAACGACTGCACCTAATTGGGTAATTATTTTTTTGGTGTTATCGTTATTGTAAGGACAAGTTTTGAATAAAATTACTGGTGAGCTCTGGCATAACGAAATTTGTTTAAAAATGATTCGCCGAAATGTAAGTACGCTCATAACTTCAGAACCACTGCACGTAATTGAATAATTCTTTTTTTGTTGCGTTCCTTATTCTTAGGACAAAGTTTGTATAAAACTACTGGTGAGCTCTGGCATTACGAAATTAGCATACAAATGAATCGCGGAAATGTATGTACGCGCATAGCTTCCGAAAGACTGCACCAAATTGAATAATTCTTTTTTTGTTGTCTTCGACACTGTTAGGACAATGTTTTGTATAAAACTACTGGTGAGCTCTGGCATTATGAAATTTGCATAAAAATGAATCGTCGAAATGTATGTACGCGTATAACTTCCGAAAGACTGCACCAAATTGAATAATTCTTTTTTTGTTATGTTTGTTTATTGGCTGGTGAGCTCTGGCATTTTTGCAAAATTTGCATAAAAATATTTCAATAGGTGGCACGCGAGCTGTTTGAAAACTAAATATAACAGCAATGAAATAATGAGCGCGGCAGGGGGGGAAAAACCACGGAGGGGGGAGGGTAACCTGGGAAGGCGGAGGGGAACCCGTGAGGGGGTTTTGCGGGATGGAGGAAGGGGGGGGGGTAGAGTACGCTATGAAAGAATATTTTTTCTGTTCTTTTTTTTACTCGAATAAAACAAAATTTTAGAAGTATAAATACCAGGAGTGCAGAACTAAGCAAGGGAAAATATATTAAGAACATGTTTTTTTTCAATTATTTCTGGCTTTTTGGGAAAGGTGAATTTATATGCATTTAATTATTTTTTTTTACATGAGCTCCACACAGGACGCCGTGGGGAAAATAATTTCCCTCAGGTCCTATGTCATCTTTGGGGATGCTGTGAGGAGAATTTTTTTTAGGAAAGGAAGGAGATGAGAGTTTTGGGAAGGAAAGGGGTTTAAGGAGTGGGTAGAAATCTGGGGTTCAGTGTGTCCTGGGCATCCGCCTCCAAGACCTAGACAGACTTCACCCCATGAACCCGGGCACCCCTACTAAATCACCAAACGTAGCGAACCACTTGGGGTGACCTATGGCAGAGGTGTTGGTTAACCAATAAAGGTCAACTTTGGGGATTTGTATTTCTACATAACATTATATACAACGGGTACCCGGCATGCGTTGCAACAACACTGTAACCTCGGGGTCAACTTAACTGTAATGGTTCCATTCCAAGTTCCGGGAAACTACATTATAATTCAAGCGCCTTGCAAACGCATGCACTGTATTATAACATTACATACAACGGGTACCCGGCATGCGTTGCAACATCACTGTAATCTCAGGGTCAACTTAACTGTAATGGTTCCATTCCAAGTTCCGGGAAACTACATTATAATGCAAGCGCCTTGCAAACGCCTGCTTTATATTATAACATTATATACAAAGGGTACCCGGCATGCGTTGCAACATCACTGTAATCTCGGGGTCAACTTAACTGTAATGGTTCCATTCCAAGTTCCGGGAAACTACATTATAATGCAAGCGCCTTGCAAACGCCTGCAATATATTATAACATTATATACAACGGGTACCCGGCATGCGTTGCAAGATCACTGTAACCTCGGGGTCAACTTAACTGTAATGGTTCCATTCCAAGTTCCTGAAAACTACATTATAATACAAGCGCCTTGCAAACGCCTGCTTTACATTATAACATTATATACAAAGGGTACCCGGCATGCGTTGCAAAATCACTGTAACCTCGGGGTCAACTTAACTGTAATGGTTCCATTCCAATTCCTGGCAAATTACATTTTAATGCAAGCGCTGCACTACATAACATTATATACAACGGGTACCCGGCATGCGTTGCAAGGTCACTGTGAACTAAGGTTTCTTCATATATTTAATTTAACACTCACTCCTCCTGGCTTCATCCACGTTCACACGTCAAATCGCATAATGTTTTAACCCATCAGTTGCTTCTGCAACGGGCAAAACCTAGTATATATAGTATTGTTCACTTTTGGGAAAGGTCACGGAAAACCTCACTTTCGATTTGAGGGGAAAAGCGACCACTCTGCCCCTCGGGTGGGTGAAACCTCACGGGTCACTTTGGCTTGCAAAAATTTGGTAAAATTTGGCAAGCCAAATTGATCTCTAAGCTCATCCGATTTCAAAGGCCCCACGGTTCACTCTTCTTCGAAGCGAATTCATTGTATCTATCTCTTTTCAAATGCCTGCAAAAGTTGAGAAAGATGTAGCGAAAATCTCCCATACAAAACTGATTTCTGCTATGAATTTATTCCAATTAATTAAACGGCGATCTGAAAAATACCGAAGAAAAATTGACATTTTAAAGGCCCTTTGCGGGGTGGTAAATTACGACGAAAAAAAACATTTTGCGAGAGATGTTTTTTAATAATCATAAATTATACAAGATTTAGAAACTTTTAAAACAAAAACATGTGTAGCTTCCCATTTAAAATGTTTCACAATATCGCGTCAAACTTTGCAATTATATCTGACATTTGCGAAAAATCCAACAACATTGAAAATGCACATCGTTCTCAGCCTGTTAAATCGGTAGATATTTGAAATGTTTATTTATTTTCTTCAACCTTGCAATACTGAACATGGAACACTATCCAAAACCACCTGAGGTTTTCAGTCAGGCCATGACACCGTTGGCTGACGTAATTTGTATGGGAAATGTTCTTAAACCAGCGCAGGTGTTCGATTTTCAGGCTGTGCTTGAGGTGGTTACGACAAAGTTTAACGTTTGTGTTGCCATATAAATAACATATTGTTTTAGAATATTTTGATGAACTAGGTAGGTACCCTGAAAATTACATAAACGGATAAATAATTATCCACGGGTATCATCTATAAATTATAGCTCATGAACGACTGGTCCAAATTGGATAATTCTTTTTGAGTTGGTTTCGTTATTGTTCGGGCAAGGTTTGTATAAAACTTCTGATGAGCTCTGGAATAATAAAATTTGTTTAAAATTAATCGCCGAAATCTATATATGCGCATAGCTTCCGAGCGAATGCACCAAATTGAATAATTCTTTCGTTGTTGTATTTGTTATTATTAGGACAAATTTTGAATAAAATTACTGGTGAGCTCTGGCATAACGAAATTTGTTTAAAAATGATTCGCCGAAATGTAAGTACGCTCATAACTTCAGAACGACTTCACGTAATTGAATAATTCTTTTTTTGTTGCGTTCCTTATTGTTAGGACAAAGTTTGTATACAACTACTGGTAAGCTCTGGCATTTTGAAATATGTTTAAAAATTAATCGATGAAATGTAAGTACGCGCAAAACTTCGGAACGACTGCACCTAATTGGGTAATTATTTTTTTGTTGTTATCGTTATTGTAAGGACAAGTTTTAAATAAAACTACTGGTGAGCTCTGGCATTATGAAATTTGCATAAAAATGAATCGTCGAAATGTATGTACGCGCATAACTTCCGAAAGACTGCACCAAATTGAATAATTCTTTTTTTGTTATGTTTGTTTATTGGCTGGTGAGCTCTGGCATTTTTGCAAAATTTGCATAAAAATATTTCAATAGGTGGCACGCGAGCTGTTTGAAAACTAAATGTAACGGCAATGAAATAATGAGCGCGGGAGGGGGGGAAAAATACCACGGAGGGGGGAGGGTAACCTGGGAAGGCGGAGGGGAACCCGTGAGGGGGTTTTGCGGGATGGAGGAAGGGGGGGGGGGGTAGAGTACGCTATGAAAGAATATTTTTTCTGTTCTTTTTTTTACTCGAATAAAACAAAATTTTAAAAGTATAAATACCAGGAGTGCAGAACTAAGCAAGGGAAAATATATTAAGAACATGTTTTTTTTCAATTATTTCTGGCTTTTTGGGAAAGGTGAATTTATATGCATTTAATTTTTTTTTTTTACATGAGCTCCACACAGGACGCCGTGGGGAAAATAATTTCCCTCAGGTCCTATGTCATCTTTGGGGATGCTGTGTGGAGGATTTTTTTTGGGAAAGGAAGGAGATGAGAGTTCTGGGAAGCAAAAGGGTTTAAGGGGTGGGTAGGAATCTGGGGTTCAGTGTGTCCTGGGCATCCGCCTCCAAGACCTAGACAGACCTCACCCCATGAACCCGGGCACCCCTACTAAATCACCAAACGTAGCGAACCACTTGGGGTGACCTATGGCAGAGGTGTTGGTTAACCAATAAAGGTCAACTTTGGGGATTTGTATTTCTACATAACATTATATACAACGGGTACCCGGCATGCGTTGCAACAACACTGTAACCTCGGGGTCAACTTAACTGTAATGGTTCCATTCCAAGTTCCGGGAAACTACATTATAATTCAAGCGCCTTGCAAACGCATGCACTGTATTATAACATTACATACAACGGGTACCCGGCATGCGTTGCAACATCACTGTAATCTCGGGGTCAACTTAACTGTAATGGTTCCATTCCAAGTTCCGGGAAACTACATTATTATGCAAGCGCCTTGCAAACGCCTGCTTTATATTATAACATTATATACAAAGGGTACCCGGCATGCGTTGCAACATCACTGTAATCTCGGGGTCAACTTAACTGTAATGGTTCCATTCCAAGTTCCGGGAAACTACATTATAATGCAAGCACCTGCACTATATAAAATTATATACAACGGGTACCCGGTATGCGTTGCAAGGCGACTTTAACCTAGGGGTCAACTTTACTGTAATGGTTTCATCCCGATTCCCGGGAAATAAAATTTTAATGCAAGCGCCTGCAATTTATAACATAATATACAACGGGTACACGGCATGCGTTGCAAGGTCACTGTAACCTCGGGGTCAACTTAACTGTAATGGTTCCATCCCAATTCCCGGGAAATAATATTTTAAAGCAAGTGCCTGCAATATATAACATGATATACAACGGTTACTCGGCATGCGTTGCAAGGTCACTCTAACCTCGGGATCAACTTAACTGTAATGGTTCCATTCCAATTCCTGGGAAATTACATTTTAATGCAAGCGCTGCACTACATAACATTATATACAACGGGTACCCGGCATACGTTGCAAGGCCACTGTGAACTCAGGTTTCTTCATATATTTAATTTAACACACACTCCTCCTCGCTTCATCCACGTTCACACGTCAAATCGCATAGTGTCTTAACCCGTCAGTTGCTTCTGCAACGGGCAAAACCTAGTATATAGTATTGTTTGGTTTTGGGGTAGGTCGGGAAAAGCTCACTTTTTCGTCGACGCAAAAACGACCAGTACGCCCTTTGCGTTTCACCCACCTCAAGGTTCACTTTCGGTTGAAGCAAATTCCGAATGGAAACTGGGGGTAATTTTTTTCCGACAAAATGAAATATATACAGGGATTTATTCTCCGATACGAATCGGCGGCGAAAACTAGAAGCTCTACTCGAATCACTCGATTATATTTCCCGCCGACAGACGGCGTTTGAAAAAAAAAATTTAGGAAAAAACCCGCTAATTTCACAATGGAAAATGCTATATAGGACTATTGACATAGGTCAGGATCTCAGATGTCAAATTTTTAGCCTAACAAAACGGAACTCTCGGCGGTTTCGGTCGTTGTTTTTCGGAAAACGACATTACCGCCGAAAAACCGATTCCGGGCTAGATGTTTTTTGAAAATACGATAGCCGGATAGATTCCGCAACTTTTAACACCAATAAAACATATGATTCTCATATAAAATACGTCAGGAGATGCTGACAAAACTCGAAATTTTCCGAAAAAAAATCATCAAAATACGCGCTCACAGATTCCATCGGAAGTTTAAATATTTGCTGGCCAGTTCAAATTAACACGTTTTTCATTCGGGGTAGGTACCTACTTATTTCGGTAGTATTGCAAATATGATGAAAAAAGCTAAGATTGCCGGAATCTAAGGAAATGCGCAGGTACCTACCTGAATGGGTACCTACACAACGAATTAGGTTTTAATGCAATAAATACTAAGGTAAGGTTGTTTCGATGATACAGAATAATTGAACTTTTTTTAAGTTAATTTTCACGTTCTGTGATGGTTCTACTCAAATTCTATTGTTTTATCATTACAGACCAGTTACATCACAAAACTGAAATAATTACAGAACTCGAACGGAACTTTATAGAACTGAAAATTTACTAGAAAAATTTAAAGAATTGTCAATTTTTTTTATTAATTATTTTTTTTATTTTTAAGTGTGTTCTATTTGAACATTGTATATATATATACATTACGCGTGTTCTAGGTAGGTACTTACTTGCGGGGACTTTTTTCATTTAAAAATCAAAACATGATATTGAATGAATTTATTTGTAGTGAAAATTATTTTATGCTCAACAGCATAATGGCGTCGTTTTGGTGAAATATTACAACAATGTACCTACTTAGTACTTACACTTGCAAAATGAAATACAATACAACTACAATAGTGAGCTCCGGCATAATGAAATTTTGCACTGCTAAACCGTGCAACCGATTGTTATTGTTAATGGACTATTTGTGCGTAAATAAATTAATTATATACAGCGGGTACCCGGCATGCGTTGCGAGGCCACTTTAACTTCGGGGTCAACTAAACCGTAATGGTTCCCTACCAAGTCCCGGGAAACAACATTATAAAATTATGCACTTTATAAAATTATATACAACGGGTACCCGGCATGCGTTGCAATGCCGCTTTAACCTCGGGGTCAATAAAACTGTAATGTTTCCATCCGAAGTCCTGGGAAACTACATTATAATGCAAGCACCTGCACTATGTAACATTATATACTACGGGTACCCGGCATGCGTTGCAAGGCCACTTTAACCTCAGGGTCAACTAAACTCTAATGGTTCCATCCCAAGTCCCCGGAAACTACATTATAATGCAAGCGCCTGCACTATATAACATTATATACAACGGGTACCCGGCATGCGTTGCAAGGTCACTGTAACCTAGGGGTTAACTTTACTGTAATGGTTTCATCCCGATTCCCGGGAAATAAAATTTTAATGCAAGCGCCTGCAATTTATAACATAATATACAACGGTTACACGGCATGCGTTGCAAGGTCACTGTAACCTCGGGGTCAACTTAACTGTAATGGTTCCATCCCAATTCCCGGGAAATAACATTTTAAAGCAAGCGCCTGCACTATATAACATTATATACAACGGGTACCCGGTATGCGTTGCAAGGTCACTGTAACCTAGGGGTCAACTTTACTGTAATGGTTTCATCCCGATTCCCGGGAAATAAAATTTTAATGCAAGCGCCTGCAATTTATAACATAATATACAACGGTTACTCGGCATGCGTTGCAAGGTCACTGTAACCTCGGGGTCAACTTAACTGTAATGGTTCCATTCCAATTCCTGGGAAATTACATTTTAATGCAAGCGCTGCACTACATAACATTATATACAACGGGTACCCGGCATGCGTTGCAAGGTCACTGAAACCTCAGGTTTCTTCATATATTTAATTTAACACACACTCTTCCTCGCTTCATCCACGTTCACACGTCAAATAGCATAGTGTTTAAACCCGTCAGTTGCTTCTGCAACGGGCAAAACCTAGTATATATTAATGCTTGGTTTTGGGGTAGGTCGGGAAAAGCTCACTTTTTCGTCGACGCAAAAACGACCAGTACGCCCTTTGCGTTTCACCCACCTCAAGGTTCACTTTCGGTTGAAGCAAATTCCGAATGGAAACTGGGGGTAATTTTTTTCCGACAAAATGAAATATATACAGGGATTTATTCTCCGATACGAATCGGCGGCGAAAACTAGAAGCTCTACTCGAATCACTCGATTATATTTCCCGCCGACAGACGGCGTTTGAAAAAAAAAATTTAGGAAAAAACCCGCTAATTTCACAAAGGAAAATGCTATATAGGACTATTGACATAGGTCAGGATCTCAGATGTCAAATTTTTAGCCTAACAAAACGGAACTCTCGGCGGTTTCGGTCGTTGTTTTTCGGAAAACGACATTACCGCCGAAAAACCGATTCCGGGCTAGATGTTTTTTGAAAATACGATAGCCGGATAGATTCCGCAACTTTTAACACCAATAAAACATATGATTCTCATATAAAATACGTCAGGAGATGCTGACAAAACTCGAAATTTTCCGAAAAAAAATCATCAAAATACGCGCTCACAGATTCCATCGGAAGGTTAAATATTTGCTGGCCAGTCAAATTAACACGTTTTTCATTCGGGGTAGGTACCTACTTATTTCGGTAGTATTGCAAATATGATGAAAAAAGCTAACATTGCCGGAATCTAAGGAAATGCGCAGGTACCTACCTGAATGGGTACCTACACAACGAATTAGGTTTTAATGCAATAAATACTAAGGTAAGGTTGTTTCGATGATACAGAATAATTGAACTTTTTTTAAGTTAATTTTCACGTTCTGTGATGGTTCTACTCAAATTCTATTGTTTTATCATTACAGACCAGTTACATCACAAAACTGAAATAATTACAGAACTCGAACGGAACTTTATAGAACTGAAAATTTACTAGAAAAATTTAAAGAATTGTCAATTTTTTTAATTAATTATTTTTTTTATTTTTAAGGGTGTTCTATTTGAACATTGTATATATATACATTACGCGTGTTCTAGGTAGGTACTTACTTGCGGGGACTTTTTTCATTTAAAAATCAAAACATGATATTGAATGAATTTATTTGTAGTGAAAATTATTTTATGCTCAACAGCATAATGGCGTCGTTTTGGTGAAATATTACAACAAAGTACCTACTTAGTACTTACACTTGCAAAATGAAATACAATACAACTACAATAGTGAGCTCCGGCATAATGAAATTTTGCACTGCTAAACTGCGGTACCCGGCATGCGTTGCGAGGCCACTCGGGGTCAACTAAACCGTAATGGTTCCCTACCAAGTCCCGGGAAACAACATTATAAAATTATGCACTTTATAAAATTATATACAACGGGTACCCGGCATGCGTTGCAAGGCCGCTTTAACCTCGGGGTCAATAAAACTGTAATGTTTCCATCCGAAGTCCTGGGAAACTACATTATAATGCAAGCGCCTGCACTATGTAACATTATATACTACGGGTACCCGGCATGCGTTGCAAGGCCACTTTAACCTCAGGGTCAACTAAACTCTAATGGTTCCATCCCAAGTCCCCGGAAACTACATTATAATGCAAACGCCTGCACTATATAACATTATATACAACGGGTACCCGGCATGCGTTGCAAGGTCACTGTAACCTAGGGGTCAACTTTACTGTAATGGTTTCATCCCGATTCCCGGGAAATAAAATTTTAATGAAAGCGCCTTCAATTTATAACATAATATACAACGGGTACACGGCATGCGTTGCAAGGTCACTGTAACCTCGGGGTCAACTTAACTGTAATGGTTCCATCCCAATTCCCGGGAAATAACATTTTAAAGCAAGCGCCTGCACTATATAACATTATATACAACGGGTACCCGGCATGCGTTGCAAGGTCACTGTGACCTAGGGGTCAACTTTACTGTAATGGTTTCATCCCGATTCCCGGGAAATAAAATTTTAATGCAAGCGCCTGCAATTTATAACATAATATACAACGGTTACTCGGCATGCGTCGCAAGGTCACTGTAACCTCGGGGTCAACTTAACTGTAATGGTTCCATTCCAATTCCTGGGAAATTACATTTTAATGCAAGCGCTGCACTACATAACATTATATACAACGGGTACCCGGCATGCGTTGCAAGGTCACTGTAACCTCAGGTTTCTTCATATATTTAATTTAACACACACTCTTCCTCGCTTCATCCACGTTCACACGTCAAATCGCATAGTGTTTAAACCCGTCAGTTGCTTCTGCAACGGGCAAAACCTAGTATATATATTAATGCTTGGTTTTGGGATAGGTCGGGAAAAGCTCACTTTTTTGTCGACGCAAAAACGACCAGTACGCCCTTTACGTTTCATCCACCTCAAGGTTCACTTTCGGTTGAAGCAAATTCCGAATGAAAACTGTAAGCACTTTTTTTTCGACAAAATGAAATATATACAGGGATTTATTCTCCGATACGAATCGGCGGCGAAAACTAGAAGCTCTACTCGAATCACTCGATTCGGCTCGGTTGTATTTCCCGCCGACAGATAGCGTTTCAAAAAAAAAATGACAAAAAAAGACTTAGCATTTTCCTCAAAGGAAAATGCTAGGTCTATGGTCAAAATCTTAGATGTCAAATTTTTAGCCTAACAAAACGGAACTCTCGGCGGTTTCGGTCGTTGTTTTTCGGAAAACGACATTACCGCCGAAAAACCGATTCTGGGCTAGATGTTTTTTGAAAATACGATAGCCGGATAGATTCCGCAACTCTTAACACCAATAAAACATATGATTCTCATATAAAATACGTCAGGAGATGCTGACAAAACTCGAAATTTTCCGAAAAAAAATCATCAAAATACGTGCTCACAGATTCCATCGGAAGTTTAAATATTCCTGGCCAGTTCAAATTAATACGTTTTTCATTCGGGGTAGGTACCTACTTATTTCGGTAGTATTGCAAATATGATGAAAAAAGCTAAGATTGCCGGAATCTAAGGAAATGCGCAGGTACCTACCTGAATGGGTACCTACACAACGAATTAGGTTTTAATGCAATAAATACTAAGGTAAGGTTGTTTCGATGATACAGAATAATTGAACTTTTTTAAAGTTAATTTTCACGTTCTGTGATGGTTCTACTCAAATTCTATTGTTTTATCATTACAGACCAGTTACATCACAAAACTGAAATAATTACAGAACTCGAACGGAATTTTATAGAACTGAAAATTTACTAGAAAAATTTAAAGAATTGTCAATTTTTTTTATTAATTATTTTTTTTTTATTTTTAAGTGTGTTCTATTTGGACATTGTTAAATAAAAAAAATAATTACGCGTGTTCTAGGCAGGTACTTACTTCCAGGGACTTTTTTCATTTAAAAATCAAAACATGATATTGAATGAATTTATTTATAGTGAAAATTATTTTATGCTCAACAGCATAATGACGTCGTTTTGGTGAAATATTACAACAAAGTACCTACTTAGTACTTACACTTGCAAAATGAAATACAATACAACTACAATAGTGAGCTCCGGCATAATGAAATTTTGCACTGCTAAACTGTGCAACCGATTGTTATTGTTAATGGACTATTTGTGCGTAAATAAATTAATTATATACAGCGGGTACCCGGCATGCGTTGCGAGGCCACTTTAACTTCGGGGTCAACTAAACCGTAATGGTTCCCTACCAAGTCCCGGGAAACAACATTATAAAATTATGCACTTTATAAAATTATATACAACGGGTACCCGGCATGCGTTGCAAGGCCGCTTTAACCTCGGGGTCAATAAAACTGTAATGTTTCCATCCGAAGTCCTGGGAAACTACATTATAATGCAAGCGCCTGCACTATATAACAGTATATACAACGGGTACCCGGCATGCGTTGCAAGGTCACTGTAACCTCGGGGTCAACTTAATTATAATGGTTCCATCCCAAGTACCGGGAAACTACATTATAATGCAAGCACCTGCACTATATAAAATTATATACAACGGGTACCCGGTATGCGTTGCAAGGCGACTTTAACCTAGGGGTCAACTTTACTGTAATGGTTTCATCCCGATTCCCGGGAAATAAAATTTTAATGCAAGCGCCTGCAATTTATAACATAATATACAACGGGTACACGGCATGCGTTGCAAGGTCACTGTAACCTCGGGGTCAACTTAACTGTAATGGTTCCATCCCAATTCCCGGGAAATAATATTTTAAAGCAAGTGCCTGCAATATATAACATGATATACAACGGTTACTCGGCATGCGTTGCAAGGTCACTCTAACCTCGGGATCAACTTAACTGTAATGGTTCCATTCCAATTCCTGGGAAATTACATTTTAATGCAAGCGCTGCACTACATAACATTATATACAACGGGTACCCGGCATACGTTGCAAGGCCACTGTGAACTCAGGTTTCTTCATATATTTAATTTAACACACACTCCTCCTCGCTTCATCCACGTTCACACGTCAAATCGCATAGTGTCTTAACCCGTCAGTTGCTTCTGCAACGGGCAAAACCTAGTATATAGTATTGTTTGGTTTTGGGGTAGGTCGGGAAAAGCTCACTTTTTCGTCGACGCAAAAACGACCAGTACGCCCTTTGCGTTTCACCCACCTCAAGGTTCACTTTCGGTTGAAGCAAATTCCGAATGGAAACTGGGGGTAATTTTTTTCCGACAAAATGAAATATATACAGGGATTTATTCTCCGATACGAATCGGCGGCGAAAACTAGAAGCTCTACTCGAATCACTCGATTATATTTCCCGCCGACAGACGGCGTTTGAAAAAAAAAATTTAGGAAAAAACCCGCTAATTTCACAATGGAAAATGCTATATAGGACTATTGACATAGGTCAGGATCTCAGATGTCAAATTTTTAGCCTAACAAAACGGAACTCTCGGCGGTTTCGGTCGTTGTTTTTCGGAAAACGACATTACCGCCGAAAAACCGATTCCGGGCTAGATGTTTTTTGAAAATACGATAGCCGGATAGATTCCGCAACTTTTAACACCAATAAAACATATGATTCTCATATAAAATACGTCAGGAGATGCTGACAAAACTCGAAATTTTCCGAAAAAAAATCATCAAAATACGCGCTCACAGATTCCATCGGAAGTTTAAATATTTGCTGGCCAGTTCAAATTAACACGTTTTTCATTCGGGGTAGGTACCTACTTATTTCGGTAGTATTGCAAATATGATGAAAAAAGCTAAGATTGCCGGAATCTAAGGAAATGCGCAGGTACCTACCTGAATGGGTACCTACACAACGAATTAGGTTTTAATGCAATAAATACTAAGGTAAGGTTGTTTCGATGATACAGAATAATTGAACTTTTTTTAAGTTAATTTTCACGTTCTGTGATGGTTCTACTCAAATTCTATTGTTTTATCATTACAGACCAGTTACATCACAAAACTGAAATAATTACAGAACTCGAACGGAACTTTATAGAACTGAAAATTTACTAGAAAAATTTAAAGAATTGTCAATTTTTTTTATTAATTATTTTTTTTATTTTTAAGTGTGTTCTATTTGAACATTGTATATATATATACATTACGCGTGTTCTAGGTAGGTACTTACTTGCGGGGACTTTTTTCATTTAAAAATCAAAACATGATATTGAATGAATTTATTTGTAGTGAAAATTATTTTATGCTCAACAGCATAATGGCGTCGTTTTGGTGAAATATTACAACAAAGTACCTACTTAGTACTTACACTTGCAAAATGAAATACAATACAACTACAATAGTGAGCTCCGGCATAATGAAATTTTGCACTGCTAAACCGTGCAACCGATTGTTATTGTTAATGGACTATTTGTGCGTAAATAAATTAAGTATATACAGCGGGTACCCGGCATGCGTTGCGAGGCCACTTTAACTTCGGGGTCAACTAAACCGTAATGGTTCCCTACCAAGTCCCGGGAAACAACATTATAAAATTATGCACTTTATAAAATTATATACAACGGGTACCCGGCATGCGTTGCAAGGCCGCTTTAACCTCGGGGTCAATAAAACTGTAATGTTTCCATCCGAAGTCCTGGGAAACTACATTATAATGCAAGCGCCTGCACTATGTAACATTATATACTACGGGTACCCGGCATGCGTTGCAAGGCCACTTTAACCTCAGGGTCAACTAAACTCTAATGGTTCCATCCCAAGTCCCCGGAAACTACATTATAATGCAAGCGCCTGCACTATATAACATTATATACAACGGGTACCCGGCATGCGTTGCAAGGTCACTGTAACCTAGGGGTCAACTTTACTGTAATGGTTTCATCCCGATTCCCGGGAAATAAAATTTTAATGCAAGCGCCTGCAATTTATAACATAATATACAACGGTTACTCGGCATGCGTTGCAAGGTCACTGTAACCTCGGGGTCAACTTAACTGTAATGGTTCCATTCCAATTCCTGGGAAATTACATTTTAATGCAAGCGCTGCACTATGTAACATTATATACTACGGGTACCCGGCATGCGTTGCAAGGCCACTTTAACCTCAGGGTCAACTAAACTCTAATGGTTCCATCCCAAGTCCCCGGAAACTACATTATAATGCAAGCGCCTGCACTATATAACATTATATACAACGGGTACCCGGCATGCGTTGCAAGGTCACTGTAACCTAGGGGTCAACTTTACTGTAATGGTTTCATCCCGATTCCCGGGAAATAAAATTTTAATGCAAGCGCCTGCAATTTATAACATAATATACAACGGTTACTCGGCATGCGTTGCAAGGTCACTGTAACCTCGGGGTCAACTTAACTGTAATGGTTCCATTCCAATTCCTGGGAAATTACATTTTAATGCAAGCGCTGTACTACATAACATTATATACAACGGGTACCCGGCATGCGTTGCAAGGTCACTGTAACCTCAGGTTTCTTCATATATTTAATTTAACACACACTCTTCCATGCTTCATCCACGTTCACACGTCAAATCGCATAGTGTTTAAACCCGTCAGTTGCTTCTGCAACGGGCAAAACCTAGTATATAGTATTGTTTGGTTTTGGGGTAGGTCAGGAAAACTCACTTTTTTTTTTAATCCTCCGGGTACAGGCGAAAATCGACCACTCTGCCTGTCGAGTTTCACCGACCGCAGAGGTCGATTTGGCCGAGCAAGGCTTGTGGACCGGGATTTCATACAAACGGCCGTTCCAAAAAAACGCGTTTTGGTGATCCGATAATCGACTCTTTTCCCCCTCGATCCGCAAGACCTCACGGCGTATTGTCGCTTAAAAACGAAAAAGACGCTTACGCCCTTTCAGATAAAAAAATTCAGTGCACGTTTCAGTACTTTGACTTTGCGACAAAAATTAAGCGTTTTTTGGCCTACAAAATTTAAAGAAAAAAACTGGCGGCTAAAACTAGAATTCTAATAAAATCACACAATTCGGCTCGCTTACACTTCCCACCGACAGGTTCGCATTAAAAAACAAGAGATGTCTTTTTCCATTAGTTTCATAAAATGCTAGGAATATCGAGTCAGGTCTGGATTAACCCATCTCTTTTCGCATGCTCGCGAATGCTGAGATAGGTATATTGTAGATTTTAAATGTCAGTTTATGCTAGCGAAACGGACCTCTCAGCGGTTTCGGTTGGGGAATACGGAATTTCGGCCCAGAAAACGATTTCAGCTTTGATATTTTTAAAAAATTTAATAGAGTAGAGGAATACGCATCTTTTGATAGCAATATTATATAAGCATCTCTTATAAAATATGTCAGTAGAAGCTGACAAACATCACACATTTCCTGAAAAATTCATGTCGAAAATGCGTTCTCAAATTATCCGAGAGTATTGAATTACTGGCCATATGAAAAAAATGCAATTTATAACGGGGCAGGTACCTACCGTTTCCATCGAAAGAAAAGTAACTAAATACGTAATGTTGACGCAATTTTTATTGAGAAAACGGGTAGAGCAAAATTATTTTTCTCGCGGTTTACTAGGTAGGTACCTACCGGCTTAGGAACAGAATTCTTTCATTTAAATAATTAATGATATTATATTGAATTAATCACTCGAGATGGTCACTTTTTGAATCTATGCAGGTACCTTCCTGCACATAACTACTCGGAATCATCTGATGATTTTGCTTATGTATTTTTTTTGTAAATGTATAACGAAATTGCTTGAAGTTGAACGGGATAATTATTATGAAGAATATTAAATTAACATAACGCTTTTTTTTGTATTTTGCATTTTAATGATAATCATTGAACGTGAGATTGGTACCGCTGCCCCGGGAACCATTCATTGGTTTCTATATACAATAGTGAGCTCTAGCATCCCAAGTCCCGGGAAACTACATTTTAATGAAAGCGCCTTGCAAATATTATAACATTATATACAACGGGTACCCGGCATGCGTTGCAAGGTCACTGCAACCTCAGAGTTAACTCGGGATGAAATTATGCAGTGCTAAACTTTTTTTTTACATTAGCTCCACACAGCAGGCTCCAAGGAAAACAATTTCCCTAGGGGCCTACGTCATCTTTGAGGATGCTGTGCGGAGGGTTTTTAAGGGAAAGGAAGGAGAAGAAGATATGGGAAGGAAAAAGGTATGAGGGGTGGGTAGGAATCTGGAGGTCAGTGTGGCCAGGAGTAACGGACGTATGAATCTATTCCTCACACTGCGGTGCAAGGCGAAGGGTTGGGAGAATCTGGCTATCCGTCACTAAGACCTAGACAAATACATACAGTTTCAGAATACAATAGTGAGCTTTGGCATCACGAGATATCGCTAGAAAAAGCCCGTTCCGAATCCTAGGGGCCTGGGTCATCTTTGAGGGTGCTGTGGGGTGGGTTTTTTTAAGGGAAAGGAAGGAGAAGAAGATATGGGAAGGAAAAACGTATGAGGGGTCTTTAGGAATTTGGGGGACAGTGTGGCCCGGAGTGACGGACGTTTGAATCTATTCCTCACACTGCGGTGCAATGCGAAGGGTTGGGAGAATCTGGCTGGAGAGGTCAAAAGCCTTCCAATTATTATGGAAACAGAAATAATTACAGAACTCGAATAGAATTTAAACAGAACTTTCGCAAAACGTTAAGATTAACTTTAAAAAAGGAATTTTTTTTTTTTTTTTTTAAACAACAGCTTAAATAATACTCTACATAGAATCTACATAGGTACCTACTTGCTAATTATAATGAAAAATATTAAATTAATAAAACGCTTTTTTTGCATTTTGCATTTTAATGATAATCATTGAACGTGAGATTGGTACCGCTGCCCCGGGAACCATTCATTGGTTTCTATATACAATAGTGAGCTCTAGAATTCCAAGTCCTGGGAAACTACATTATAATGCAAATATAATAACATTATATAAAACGGGTACCCGGCATGCGTTGCAAGGCACTGTAACCTCCGGGTCAACTTAACTGTAATGGTTCCATTCCAAGTTCCGGGAAACGACATTATAATGCAAGCGCCTGCCCTACATTAAAACATTATATACAACGGGTACCCGGCATGCGTTGCAAGGCACTGTAACCTCCGGGACAACTTTACTTAACTGTAATGGTTCCATCCCAATTCCTGGGAAATTACGTTTTATTGCAAGCGCCAGCACTACAGTACATTATATACAACGGGTACCCGGCATGCGTTGCAATATCACTGTCACCTCGGGGTAAACTTAACTGTAATGGTTCCATTCCAAGTTCCGGGAAACTACATTATAATGCAAGCACCTTTCAAACGCTTGCACTATATTATAACATTATATACAACGGGTACTCGGCATGCGTTGCAAGATAACTTCAACTTCGGGGTCAACTTAACTGTAATGGTTCCATTCCAAGTTCCGCGAAACTACATTATAACGCAAGCGCCTTGCAACGCCTCCACTATATTATAAAAATATATACTACGGGTACCCGGCATGCGTTGCAAGATCAATGTAACCTCGGGGATGGTTCCATTCCAAGTTCGGGGAAACTATATTATTATGCAAGCGCCTTGCAAATGCCTGCACTTTATTATAACATTATATACAACGGGTACCCGGCATGAGTTGCAAGGTCACTGTAACCTCAGGTTTCTTCATATATTTAATTTAACACACACTTCTCCTCGCTTCATCCACGTTCACACGTCAAATCGCATAGTGCTTTAACCCGTCAGTTGCTTCTGCAACGGGCAAAACCTAGTATATATTAATGTTTGGTTTTGGGGTAGGTCAGGAAAACTCACTTTTTTTTTTAGCCCTCCGGGTACAGGCGAAAATCGACCACTCTGCCTGTCGAGTTTCACCGACCGCAGAGGTCGATTTGGCCGAGCAAGGCTTGTGGACCGGGATTTCATACAAACGGCCGTTCCAAAAAAACGCGTTTTGGTGATCCGATAATCGACTCTTTTCCCCCTAGATCCGCAAGACCTCACGGCGTATTGTCGCTTAAAAACGAAAAAGACGCTTACGCCCTTTCGATTTCCGTCGCCCGCCTCGACCCGCAGGCGATAATCGACCTCAACTCCTCGAGTTTCACCGACCGCAGAGATCAATTTGGCCCGAAAGGGGGCACGGACGGCGTTCTCTGCGGGTCAGACCAGATTTCATATAAAAAAGATGACGCAGGGTCAACAGCGCTCCCAAACGGCGAAAACTACAATTAGATCTCTCACCGACGAAGAAATTCGACCTCAGTTATATTTCTCGCCGACAGGTTCACCCGTTAAAAAACGTCGAACCGTTTAGTAAAGAGATTTCCCATACAAAACTGATTTCACTAGGAATTTATTCCAATCAATTAAACGGCTATCTCAAATATAACGTACAAAAAATGACATTTTAAAGGCCCTTTGCGGGAACTTAGATTGCGGCGAAAACAAACATTTTGCACGAAATGTTTTTGATTAAATAGAAGGTATACAAGTTTAAGAAACTTTTAAAATAAAAACATGTGTAGCTTCCTATTTAAAATGTTACACTATAATGCATCAAATATTGAAATTTTTCTGACATTTTCTGAAATCGATCTATCATCAACAATGCATAATTTTCCAGCCAGTTAATATAAACTCGAGGTAGGTACTGGCGTTTAAAATGTGAATGATTTAAATGCAGAAAATCGCGGTAGGTACCTACCGTTCTATTGAATTATTGCTAATTCGCTAAGTATTTATTGAAAAAACGCATAAGTACCTACACCACCATTATTTTTCTCGGTATGTACTAGGTAGGTACCGGCTTACGAGATTCTTTCCTATGTTAAATCGAAAATTAAAGATATGAAATGAAAAAAATCATCCAAGATGGTAATTTTTGAAATATGTAGGAACACGGAGGTTGCTTCTGGATAACCACTGTTTGTAGGAACGTTATTTTTAAATAAATTAAGTTCATTTTCACGTAATGTGCGATTTTTATTTATTCAATTATCTTCAAACTTATAATATTTATTATTATTTATTTATACTATTATTTCAAAATAGAAATAATTACGGAACTTGAATAGAATTTGAACAGAACTTTCACAGAACGTTAAAATTAACTTGAAAAACTGAAGATTTTTAAATAAATTTTTTGAAAAACCCAGCCTAAATATATTTCATATGTTTTTTTTTACGTATGTGCAGGTAACTCTACATAGAATCTATGCAGGTACCTACATGCACATAACAACTCAGAATCTGATGATATTGCTTATGAATTTTTTGTAAATGTATAATAAAATTGCTTGAAGTTGAATGGTATAATTTTTTTCAAAAATATTAAATTTACATACCGCTTTTTTTGTATTTTGTATTTTAATGATAATCATTCAACGTGGAATTGGTATCGCCGCCCCGGGAACCATTCATTGGTTTCTATATACAATAGTGAGCTCTGGCATCATAAAATTATGCATTGCTAAACTTTTTTTTACATTAGCTCCACACAGGAGGCACCGAGGAAAACAATTTCCCTAGGGGCCTATGTCATCTTTGAGGATGCTGTGTCGAAGGTTTTTTGAGGGAAAGAAAGGAGAAGAAGATATAAGAAGGAAAAGGGTATGAGGGGTGGGTAGGAATCTGAGGGTCAGTGTCGCCAGGAGTAACGGACGTATGAATCTATTCCTCACACTGCGGTGCGAGGCGAAGGGTTGAGAGAATCTGGCTGGAGAGATAAAAAGCCTCCCTCAATCAGTCTCCTCCGATCCAGCCCGCCATGCAGTGGTTGGTCAAACGTATCCGCCACCAAGACCTAGACAAACCTCATCCCATGAACCCGGGCACCCCTGCTAAGTCACCAATCGTAGCGAACCACTTGGGTGAACTATGACAGCGGTGTTGGTTCATCCGATTGCGATGAGACTTTGGGAATTTGATGTGTGCATTCCCGCGATGGTTTTATGAAAACAATAATGATCAATCGGGATACAATAATGAACCGGGCGACCGAAGTAGGTGCACATTTCTCGCTTTTTGAAAACTAAATGTACCGGGAATGAATTAATGAAGCGCGAGAGGGGGGCAGGAAAAAGCTCCACACAGGAGACCCTGAGGAAAATAATTTTCCCTCACGGTCATGTCATCTTTGGAGATGCTGGGTGGAGGGTTTTTTAAGGCAAAGAAGGAGATGAGAGTTCTGAGAAGGAAAAGGGTTTAAGGGGTGGGTAGGAATCTGGGGTTCAGTGTGTCCTGGTCATCCGCCTCCAAGACCTAGACAAACCTCACCCCATAAATCCGGGCACCCCTACTAAATCACCAAACGTAGCGAACCACTTGGGGTGACCTACGGCATGAGTGTTGGTTATCCAATAAAGGTCATCTTTGGGGATTTTTATTTCTACATAACATTATATACAACGGTTACCCGGCATGCGTTGCAAGATCACTGTAACCTCGGGGTCAACTTAACTGTAACGGTTCCATTCCAAGTTCCGGGAAACTACATTATAATGCAAGCGCCTTGCAAACGTCTGCACTATATTATAACATTATATACAATCGGTTCCCGGCATGCGTTGCAAGGTCACTGTAACCTCGGGGTCAACTTAACTGTAATGGTTCCATCCCCATTCCCGGGAAATAACATTTTAAAGCAAGTGCCTGCAATATATAAAATGATATACAACGGTTGCTCGGCATGCGTTGCAAGGTCACTGTAACCTCATGGTCAACTTAACTGTAATGGTTCTATTCAAATTCCTGGGAAATTACATTTTAATGCAAGCGCTGCACTACATAACATTATATACAACGGGTACACGGCATGCGTTGCAAGGTCACTGTAACTTCAGGTTTCTTCATATATTTAATTTAACACACACTCCTCCTCGCTTCATCCACGTTCACACGCAAATCGCATAATTTTTTAACCCGTTAGTTGCATTTTTGCAACGGGCCCCGCTAGTATATATATAGTATTGTTTGGTTTTGGGAAAGGTCTTTTTCCGCGCACTTTTTTGTTGACGCAAAAATGACCAGTACGCCCTTTGCGTTTCACCCACCTCAAGGTTCACTTTCGGTTGAAGCAAATTCGGAATGAAAACTGTAAGCAAATTTTTAATGACAAAATAAAATATATACAGGGGTTTATTCTCCGATACGAATCGGCGGCGAAAACTAGAAGCTCTGCTCGAATCACTCGATTCGGCTCGGTCATATTTCCCGCCGACAGATGGCGTTGGTAAAAAAAAAAATGACGAAAAAACCCCTTAATTTCACAAAGGAAAATGCTAGGACCGTTGACGCAGATCTCAAATGTCAAAGTTTTAGCCTAACAAAACGGAACTCTCGGCGGTTTGGGTCGTTGTTTTTCGGAAAACCACATTGCCGCCGAAAAACCGATTCCGGGCTAGATGTTTTTTAAAAATACGATAGCCTGAGAGATTCCGCAACTTTTAATAACAATAAAACATACGATTCTCATATAAAATATGTCAGGAGATCCTGACAAAACTCGAAATTTTCCGAAAAAAAATCATCAAAACACGTGCTCACAGATTCCATCGGAAGTTTAATTATTGCTGGCCAGTTCAAATTAACACGTTTTTCATTCGGGGTAGGTACCTACTTACTTCGGTAGTATTGCAAATATGATGAAAAAAGCAAAGATTGCCGGAATCTAAGGAAATGCGCAGGTACCTACCTGAATGGGTACCTACACAACGAATTAGGTTTTAATGCAATAAATACTAAGGTAAGGTTGTTTCGATGATACTAAATAATTCAAATTTTTTTTTTAAAGTTAATTTTCACGTTCTGTGTTGGTTCTACTCAAGTTCTGTTTTTTCTCAATAAAGGCCAGTTACATCACAAAACTGAAATAATTACGGAACTTTCTAGAACTGAAAATTGACAAGAAAAATTTGTAAAATTGTCAATTATTTTTTTTAAACAACCCAGCCTTATTATTTTTATGTTATGTTATTTTTAAATGTGCAGATTATCTATTTGGATATTGTGAAGTAACAAAAAAATATATATATTACGCTGTTCTAGGTAGGTACTTTCTTGCAGGGACTTTTTTCCTTTAAAAATAAAACATGATATTGAATAAAATTATTTGTGCTGAAAAGAAGTTTTTATAAAATTATTTTATGCTCAACAACATAATGGCGTCGTTTTGGTGAAATATTACAACAAAGTACCTACTTAGTACTTACAATACAACTACAAATAGTGAGCTCTGGTATCATGAAATTATGCATTGCTAAACCGTTCATCCGATTGCGACGAAATTTTGGGGGAGCGGTCGACTACCTGTTCCCTTTGTAGGCGCTCATTCCTCGCTTCATCCGCATTCAGACATCGTTTTTTTCGAAGGAGAGAAGAGTTCTGGGAAGGAAAAGGGTTTAAGGGGTGGGTAGGAATCTGGGCTTCAGTGTGTCCTGATCATCAGACCTAGACACACCTCATCCCATGAACCCGGGCACCCCTGCTAAATCACTAAGCGTAGCGAATCACCTAGGGTGACCTATGGCAGAGGTGTTGGTTAAAAAAGAGGGGGGATGAAAACCAGGGAGGGGGGAGGGTAACCTGGGAAGGGGGAGGGGAACCCGGGAGGGGGTTTTGCGGGATGAAGGAAGGGGGGGGGGAGTAGAGTACGCTATGAAAGAATATTTTTTCTGTTCTTTTTTTAATCGAATAAAACGAAATTTTAAAAGGATAAATGCCAGGAGTGCAGAACTAAGAAAGGGAAAATATATAAAGAACATGTTTTTTTTTCAATTATTTCTGGCTTTTTGGGAAAGGTGAATTTATATGCATTTAATTTTTTTTTTACATGAGCTCCGCACAGGAGGCCGTGGGGAAAATAATTTCCCTCAGGTCCTATGTCATCTTTGGGGATGCTGTGTGGATGATTTTTTTTAGGAAAGGAAGGAGATGAGAGTTTTGGAAAGGAAAAGGGTTTAAGGGGTGGGTAGGAATCTGGGGTTCAATGTGTCCTGGGCATCCGCCTCCAAGACCTAGGCAGACCTCACCCCATATACCCGGGCACCCCTACTAAATCACCAAACGTAGCGAACCACTTGAGGTGACCTATGGCAGAGGTGTTGGTTATCCAATAAAGGTCAACTTTGGGGATTTGTATTTGTACATGACACTATATACAACGGGTACCCGGCATGCGTTGCAACAACAAGTTCCGGGAAACTACATTATAATTCAAGCGCCTTGCAAACGCATGCAATGTATTATAACATTATATACAACGGGTACCCGGCATGCGTTGCAACATCACTGTAATCTCGGGGTCAACTTAACTGTAATGGTTCCATTCCAAGTTCCGGGAAACTACATTATAATGCAAGCGCCTTGCAAACGCCTGCTTTATATTATAACATTATATACAAAGGGTACCCGGCATGCGTTGCAAGATCGCTGTAACCTCGGGGTCAACTTAACTGTAATGGTTCCATTCTAAGTTCCGAGAAACTACATTATAATACAAGCGACTTGCAAACGCCTGTTTTATATTATAACATTATATACAAAGGGTTCCCGGCATGCGTTGCAACATCACTGTAACCTCGGGATCAACTTAACTGTATTCCATTCCAAGTTCAGGGAAACTACATTATTATGCAAGCGCCTTGCAAATGCCTGCACTATATTATAACATTATATACAACGGGTACCCGGCATGCGTTGCAAAGTCACTGTAACCTCAGGTTTCTTCATATAACTAATTTAACACACACTCCTCCTCGCTTCATCCACATTCACACGCAAATCGCAAAGTGTTTTAACCCGTCAGTTGCTTCTGCAACGGGCAAAACCTAGTATATATAGTATTGTTTAGTTTTGGGGCAGGTCAGGAAAACTCACTCTTTTTTGTATGAAAAAATTAAGCCAAACCCGTCACGCCAAAACGACCTTTCGGCTCCTCGAGATTCGTACACTTTGAGAGGTCAGTTTCGGTCAACGGGCAGCGTAACTAAAATCGTATGAGAATTTTCAGCCATCGATCCTCAAGCCAAAGTGGACCTTGGCGTTCAGCATTTCGGAAGGCTTCACGGTTCAATCTCCTTCGAAGTCTTCGGCACGAGCTTTTGTTTTTTTTTCTGGATCGGGAAACATTTTTAATTTTAATTTATACGTTTGCCAAAACTTTACGGGAGACATCTAGCGGTGCGGAATACGAGTGTGGATTGTTCACATTAGAAAAAATCAAATGTCTATCGCATACGGTTGTAGTTCTATTTTTATCCGTTCGAATGGCGGGGTCGTCTGATTTTACACAAAAATTTTCAATTCACGAAAAAAGGGCACTCAACATGACTCAATACAGCGACTTTCTTAATATAATGTTGCCAGGTGCTTGATTTTGGAATGGCTGATTTTGGAATGTAGTCTCATTGATTTTAATACGGGTTCACAATGTCTCTTACTAAAATTGTTAATTTTGACAATAAATAATATGGAGACGTTTAAATATAAAATACATTTCATATAAATTTAATTGGATACCTAAATTAACTGCTCTAAACATACCAACACTCACTTTAAAAAATAAATTATTGAAGTTGTGGTAGAATTTCTTTTACCTCATGTGAAATTGTTTGTTCTTTTTTTTCAACTCATTTATACTATCATATTATTATTTGGAAATATATTTTAAATGGAATTGTGCATATGAAGTTTGAAAACAGCAAAAAAAATGTTTAAAAAAAATATTTTTAGGGTGTTTTTGTTGTTATTTTTTCAAAAACATGTTTTTTTCGTTCTATTCGCAGGTATATTGTAAAATGTTATGAATAATAAAGCATCAAAGTTAATATATTTATGTTTCGTTGCTTTCTTATACTCTCAATTAAAAGTTTACGAAAAACTTCTTACTAAACATAAGATTATTTTACCTCTGAAATAGGTTTTTTTTAGAAACGGCAACACTGAACCTGGTGTTCAACAAAGTTCAAAATGACAACTATTTATTTTCGTAAACAATATGGCGGGCTGTCGCTCATGGCTTTGTTCATTTATTGACGTGACGGAACTAAATTGCTGACTGTAAATAGGTAGGAATACAATATATGATATGAAATAATACTCCATTAATAATTTTATGCAACTTATAGACAGATTAGCTCGAAAATGAGCTAACACGTCAGACGTATGATATAACCTAAATCGTCATTTCTTACGGGAAAGATTTTGAAAATGATCTAAATCGTAATTTATTTACTTACAGGAAAGATTTTGAAAATGCCCCCAGAGATATTGGATAAATTAAGATGTTGGTATGATATTTATAGTGAAAGTGACACGAAAACGCAAAGTGCGTAGATATTTAACGAAGCAAGCTTACAAAAAAAAAGACTCTTGATCAAAGGAATTCATTTTAAAAAGGTATTTATTTATTATTTTCTTTAAAAAATAGAGCAATCTACCAGATAATTATGTATTTCCTATTGTTTTAACCTTCAAAAGTGCCGCGGTCACCTCGCGGCCACCGGGTGACAAACGGCAATCCAGAAGATAATGACTTCGAAGGAAAATGACAAATGATCGGACGTCATACAAAGCATTTTGTAGAAAATAAACAACCTTAAAATTTTCATCTGTTATGTTCTGCTGTTTGAACAGTTAAACCGTCATGGTTGAATCCTGCATGTTTGAAACAATTGTAAATGGTACTTTGTGACATTTTAAGCACAAGATTCTTTCTAAAATTAGTTTTGAGTGACCGTTTATTCCTTGATCCATTGGCTGTAAGACTGATGTTGTATTGGACGCAAGGAAAGCAAGTGTTATATGCTTAAGCTGGGTCCACACATGTTCTTTTGTCCGTTCCGTTCCGTACCTCCGTTCCGTATCAAAAACTCTGGACGCAAGTAAAAATAGCCCGTACCTCCGTAACGTCGCTGCGATCATCGGCATCGCGTGTTCATTCCATTCGACAGAGAGAACGACCTGCGCATGCCGCGATCGCGTCCAGACTGGCGCATACCCGTATCGTATCGCCTTTGAACGGGCCGAATAAACCGACTCCCGATGGATCGGGGCGTACCTCTACCCGTATCGTACCTCCGTAACACCGTACCGTTCCGAACGGGCGTCCAAACTAGCGTTCTTGATCGCGACGCTGATACGGAACGGAGGAACGGAACGGACAAAAGAACATGTGTGGACCCAGCTTTAAAATCAACTGTGTAAGGAATCATGTCAATCAAAGTCATTATATATCTGATTTTGTTATAAAGAATTTTATTTGAAAATCAAACTTCGTTGTGTAATTACTGAATTTAAATAATATTTATGTTTCAAGATACTACGATATGAAGATGCACTGATATCGACTGGCTGTACCGACGCAATATTGATTATATCCCGTGGAGATTCTTCATTTGCTGAGGATCGTGTGCTCTACTCCAATTTCCATGGTGGATAAGGCTCTTTCTTCCGGTCCCCGCAGTCCTGCGCTATGTGGAGAGCGAAGGACATCGACGTACCAGAGACGCCAGTGATACTTGGTCACTTCAGCGCTGCGGTGACCTTCCTCTGCCTTCTACTTTGTCAGTGACTATGAGTTTCTCCAAGTTGGAGTCCTCAGTTTGGCGATCAACGTGTCCAAAGTATTTTAAAGATACGTTATAGGCAGATAAATTTAAAAAAAAATAGAAAAATCATATATTGTTGATTATTTTGACCATTTAGATTTGTCATTTAAGAGACTGCCTAGCGATTCCTTATTTTTTGTGAGATCGTTATTGGATAACAGACGTAATCTCCTGTCAAATTTGTGTGATTTTTATGGCTGTTATTTGCGTTTTCTATGTACAACGTACATTAAATGAGAAAATAATCATGCTTACTTGCAGGAATTTATGTTTAAATCGATCTAAACTAAAATATATGACTTAAAAATCACACAAATCTGACAGGAGATTACGTCCGTTATCCAATAACGATCTCACAAAAAATACGGTATCGCTAGGCTGGTAACAATATAACTGATCAAGCACAAAAATTTTATTCATTCTTAAACACTTCGAAGGAACTTATTGTTTTTCTTTAACTTATGTTCCTATAATTAATTTTTAAGGCTTCTCATTATCCCATATGGTTTTCAAAAGAATTCATTTTCAATAAAAAACAAATGCATTAATTATATAAGCAATCTAGAAACTTTAACGATTGTACAAATTTTACTAACTGTCAGACGGATGAATCCATCCCTCCCACTGTGGTGCAAGGCGATGTTCCGTGAGAGTACGACTGTAGAAGTCTGTGAATGTAATTTAATTTCCCTCAAATAAAATTAAATAAATAATATGTTCATCAATTTTTTTGCATTATAAATATTATACAAATCTTAATTTCTGACTTTTTGTTTGCTTCAAAATGTGTAATTTTTTTTATTTTACGTTATGCTGAATAATACAATTGAAGCAAGAAAACTTATAAAAAGGTTATTTTTTCTTCATGTATTTATAGTACTTATAAGTAGTCTGTTTTTTAAATGAAAATTAAAATGCATTATTTACCATTTCTGGAAATTAAAAAACTTTTACATTCTTATCAAATTCGAGCCGCATGACGCTTTTGTAATTAAGGAATACAATTTATGTATCCCTTAATAACATAATATTTTGTTATCAATGAATAAAATTTTATTATCAAATTTTATTCAGCGTACCCATAATTTAATGAAGTACTAAAATTATGATAAATGTTTACTAAATCAAACAGATTTGCTCTCAAATTTTTTTTGAATCGTTATAATGCACAGATTTGGCTAATAAGTTTGCCGACCACTAAATGATACGGAGTATTTTGAAAAAAAAGTAAGTAAATATTTACTGGTTATATTTATGAATAGTACAATAGAACAAAAGTGATTATGAAATTGGGAGACTGGTTGAGGGAGACCTTTGTTCTCTCCAGGACTCAACCCCTTGCCTTTCATCGCAGCGGGAAGGATGGAATCACACATCATTCCTGTAGTGTTGCCAACTCGGATTTTGAAAAAGGCGTAGGCCAGATTAGAAAATTATGTAGTATTAGTAAAATTTGTATATGAAAAGTTCATAGATCCACATACTTTTTTTTTCTTCTTGAAATGACGAAGTTAGTGTAGGTGAAACTGAATAAAACATGTATTTTGTTTTACAATTTAATTAATCCATAAGCTGCTGAATTATTCTGCAGTATTATTTTGGCTGGTGTATTTTCCTGAATAAAAAATGTGTTTTTACTTACTCTTTTCTGAGGAAACTCCTGAATGTCATAAGATATTACATTGTCAATGTTTACAAATACCTATACCAAAAGCTTTAGTAATTTCGTTTTTACACATAATTATTTACAAAAACGAAATAACATTAAAAACGACTATACATGCAATCCGCAGCTTACGGGTTAGAGAGATAGAACTCCCAGAGGAAACTGTATGTAGGATGCTGTACTGACAGCATTTGAACCGTTCTTCATACTTGCAATATTAGCGTATTAACCCCTTTTCATCTCTGGTATTGTAAATTATGGTTTAAGAATATAATACTCAATTTTCAGTCAAATTATATTTATTAAAATATTAATGAAGGCTCGCTGTTTGTTTTTTAGCCACTTTTTATGAAAAGTAAGCGTGTCATTAGAAAGTCTGTTTCTGACTTTAGTTTTTGTCAAATTGATCGCAGAAAACAGATGCTCGACATTCGCACTGCTTTGAGGCAAGTTAATAACTTTTGTAGTGTAATGTTGTCGTATAAGTGCTGTGTGTCTGATGGGTGGAACTCGGTAATGAAGAGAGTAGGTATAATCGGTACTGGTATTGGGGAGCTGCTGGTAGCAAAATGACATACTTCTTTATATAAACTGGACCAGTAAGGGAAACTGAAACTTCTTGAAATGGAAGATTTGTGTTTCTTGGAGTTCTCCATTCACGGTCCAACTTGGTAAGATTTGTTGGAAATAATCCTGAAAATAGTCAAGCACTTCCATCTGCAGGACTTCTTATGTGGCACGGACTCTAGCAGTATGAAACAGAACGTTTGTTGGAGTCCGCGCCACATAATTTGTCTCGCAGACAGGGGCGCCTCTGTCTTTAAATAAAGTAACTGAAAATATACTTATTCAGCCTAATGAGTTAAGTAATTTTTTCAATTTGTACAATTTCAAAGTAAATATGTAGATTCTGCGACTGAAGTTCGTAGGTGTACAGGAAAGGCCTAAAATACGTAGATCTAAAAAGTCATAGAGTTGGCAACGCTATCACTTCAGCTTTTCAATTGCTACCTGAACTGTAAACATACATTCATACGTAGAGTGAGAGAGTTGGTAAGTCTTCTTTGCAGCAGGAAATTATGCATACAGGTATCAAATTACGCGTATCGACCTGCACAACCGGAATGGCGCAGTGAAAAACTGAGCTGGCATCTCCGCGGCCCCCTTTTGCGAGAGAAGGCCCGTACTGAACGCCTTGAACCGGGCGACCGAATCGGCCCGAGAGCAGGTATATGGAATTGAGCGGTCGACTTCCTGTGCCCTTTGTAGGCGTACACTCCTCGCCTTATCCACATTCAAACATAGTTTTTTCTTTGTATGTTTAATTCAACAAGCGCTCCTCGCTTCATCCACATTCACCTGTCAAACATCCGATTGCTATGAAACCTTGGCGATTTGATGTGTGCATCCAGTTCTTTCTGTATAGAATAGTGAGCTCTGGCATTGTGAAATTATTGTAATATTTTCCTCGGAAGAAACTTCAACTGCAAATTAGATGTGCAAATATAATTATTACTATTAATTTTTCTTCAACAGTTCGCTGAAAGCACCATGGCTGACTGTGACACTGTATGCACTATGGACTATGGTATAATCTAATGGTATATGGTACATAATACAGAGGGTGACCAGCCAACTCAGAATGAAACCAACTCAGAACCACCTCAGAAAGGTCATAAAGAGTGATAATAAATAAAATATAAAAAATAGGTTAGGGTTAACGGCTATTTTAAAATTATATTTTTAATAGCATTTAATGACTTTTCAAAGAGTTCTTGAGTATTATAACATTATATACAGCGGGTACCCGGCTTGCGTTGCAATGCCACTTTAACCTCGGGGTCAATTAAACTGTAATGGTTTCATCCCAAGTTCCGGGAAAATACATTATAATGCCAGCGCCTGCACTATATAACATTATATACAGCTGGTATCCAACAAAAGTTAGTGAAGTTTTTCTTCAGTCATGTGGTCTAAAGCACACTTTTTTAAAAGTTAATTTTCACGTTCTGTGTTAGTTCTTCGATTGCGATGAAACTTTGGGGACCTTCGATTCTTTATGTATAAAATGGTGACCTATGGCAGAGGTGTTGGTTATCCAATAAAGGTTCCTGGGGCGGCGGTTCCCATTCCCGCCTCCCAAATTAAACCTCAGATCTGGTAAGTAAACACGGTATGGGAGTTGTTTTGCAACTCTCATAATAATTATTAAATCTATTCTAATATGCAGGGTTCTGTTAAAATAAAATAAGAAGAATGGTACTCACTTGGTTTATTGACAAATAACAATTACTAAATAATAATGAACAGAGATGTTGCTTGTTGCACCTATTGTCACGGAGTGACAGGCCGTGCCGCGTCTCTCCCCACCTCGCGTCCCAATGGTGGTGGGAGTATCGACACTCCACATGCCTCCCCTCCTAGAATGATGATCATCCTTCCTGAAGTCCTCCTTGAATCCTCTAGCAGGTGGATGAAATATTGGACTGAAGAGGTATATGTACATGACAGAGAGACAGAAGATTGTATGGAATGATGGGCACAAATGTTCGAAGATATCTCGTGCCTAGTATGCCCATCTTTCAGGGAATCTAACTCGCCTACCCGATCGAGTTTTTCTCTCTGGTGCTTTCTCAGGAATAACTGTTGTGGTCGGTTTAATAGTGGGGATTTCTTTATCCTCCAAATCTGTTGGGAGAAAAGCAGGTTTCAGCCTATCAATTATGAAGAGATGGCGTTAGACCAAAACAGCGACTCAGAACTCATCGCGATCATGAACACCGAGACTTCTCTGCGCTTGGAACGAGTCCAGATTCCCGGAAGTCCTACAACTCTATGGTGCGATATGTCCACTGGTGTTGCAAGACCATTTATACCAAAGGCTTGGAGACACCGTATGCTTGATAACATGCACAGTATTTGTCACCCCGGCATTGGAGCTACCTACAAAACACTTAGGCAAAGATTCGTTTGGCCTAAGATGCAAAGAGACGTAAAAGAGTTCGTCACCACGTGTATATCATGCCAGAAGGCCAAGGTAAATAGGCATACCCACAGTCCTATTGGAATACTACCGTTGCCCAAGGAGAGGTTTAGAAATATCCATATTGATATTGTTGGACCCTTGCCTCCATCACGTGGCAACAACTACCTATTGACCATTATAGATCGTTTCACTAGATGGCCAGAAGCGATTCCCATTAAGGATATCATGGCAGAGACAGTTGCTCTCGCTCTCATGGAGAACTGGATAGCTAGGTTTGGGGTGCCCGATACAATAACGTCGGATCAAGGACGTCAATTTGAAAGTAAGCTCTTCGAAGACCTCATGAAATTGTGTGGTGTAAAACACTTAAGAACAACAGCGTACCACCCGCAAGCAAACGGCCTAATAGAGCGATGGCATCGAACACTAAAAGGGGCTCTAAAAGTAGCTTCCACAAGCAGTTGGTCAGAGAGACTTCCATTGATTCTCTTGGGCCTCAGATCTTGCGTTCGACAGGATGCAAAAACATCACCCGCGGAAATGACGTACGGAACTCCGCTTAAGCTCCCGGGAGATTTTTTCACCGAGACAACACCAACAGATCCAGAGACGTTTGCTAGAAAGGTCACCGATATGTTGAAAGATATTAAACCCATACCAGCTACAAACCATAACCATGATAAACCTTTTGTACACGGTTTGTTGGGAACTTGCACTCATGTTTTCATTCGAACAGACTCAGTAAAAGCTCCCTTGCAGGCGCCATATGAAGGACCCTTCAAAGTATTGATGAGGGATTCTAAGAAAATGTTGGTGGAAATACGTGGCCATCAAAAGTACATAAGCCGACGTGATCTGAACACGCAACCTTCTGATTGGGCAACTTTAATTGTGTGTGTAACGCTTGGGCAACTTTAATTGTGTGTGTAATGGTGTGCAGTCTCAAATATAATAAATAATAAATGTATAAATTATTACGTGTAATAATAATAAATGTGTAATAATGATATTTGAAATCGATTGACTCCGTGACGTTGTTTATTTGCATTAGTCAAATTACGTTATTAAAGCGCCAAGTGGTACCAATTATATCTATGAATATACTAGTAGACAGAACCCTACGCAAGAAACTAATTATCAGCGATATCGAAACGCGAAAAATTGTTAAGACGGCAAATAAATACTAAATACCGGTCAATAAAAGGGAGAAGGCCTTGTGTTATGCGCTCGAATACATAAAATGCCCTTTTGAAGAGAGGCGATTGTACTAGGTTAGACTCGGCTACTCGGGTTTCGATCTAGCGGGGACAAAATTTAGTATGTGGGTACGCGAGCAAATAATAATGCGATTTCGTAAATAATATTAATTTCGCGTGTTTTTATCGGGGTCACCAAATTTATGGGAGTTGTTTTGCAACTCTCATAATAATTATTAAATCTATTCTAATATGCAGGGTTCTGTTAAAATAAAATAAGAAGAATGGTACTCACTTGGTTTATTGACAAATAACAATTACTAAATAATAATGAACAGAGATGTTGCTTGTTGCACCTATTGTCACGGAGTGACAGGCCGTGCCGCGTGTCTCCCCACCTCGCGTCCCAATGGTGGTGGGAGTATCGACACTCCACAACGGCCAAAGCCATTTCAAACAAAGTTTCGATTCTGAATGGTGGTTTTACACTAGAACTTATACTTTATAAGTTAATTAGCGTTAATGAGATATAACACAAACTAATCGATCAAAAATTATTTGCACACATCGAGTTTGAACCTGCAATCTTCGGATTGCGAGTCGAGAGTCTTACCTCTCGACCTAGGGGGCCCTAAATTATATTACGTTATTTTGATAACCAATTTCAAAATACAAAAAATTTTAAAATCCAAAAAATTTTAAATTTCATAAAATTTTAAAATTCAAAAAATTTTAAATTTCATAAAATTTTTAAATCCAAAAAATTTTAAAATCGAAAAAATTTTAAAATCTAAAAAATTTCAAAATCAAAAAAAATTTTAAATCCAAAAAATTTTAAAATCCAAAAAATTTTAAAGTTCAATAATTTTAAAATCCAAAAAATTTTAAATTTCATAAAATTTTTAAATCCAAAAAATTTTAAAATCGAAAAAATTTTAAAATCTAAAAAATTTCAAAATCAAAAAAAATTTTAAATCCAAAAAATTTTTTGAAGTTCAAAAATTTAAAATCCAAAAAATTTAAAAATCCAAAAAATTTTAAAATCCAAAAAAATTTAAATCCAAAAAATTTAAAAATCGGAAAAAAGTTTAAAATCCAAAAAATTTTTAAATCCAAAAAATTCTAAAATCCAAAAAATTTTAAATCAATAAAATTTAAAAATCGAAAAAATTTAAAAATCCAAAAAATTTCAAAATCCCAAAAATTTTAAAATAAAAAAATTTTAAAATCCAAAAAATTTCAAAATCGAAAAAAATTTTAAAATCCAAAAAATTTTAAAATCCAAAAAATTTCAAAATCGATAAATATTTTAATTTCCAAAAAATTTCAAAATCCAAAACATTTTAAAATCCGAAAAAAATTTAAGATCCATAAAATTTCAATATTATAAAAATTCCAAAAAAAATTACTTTTAGGCCCATACTGAACTCTTTGAACCAGTTGGCCGAAGTGGCCCTATAGTAGGTGTACCAAATTGAGCAGTCTACTGCCTGTGCCCTCTATGTGGCGCACACACCTCTCTTCGTCTACATTCAAACATCGTTTTTTTTTTCTTCAAATACTTACTGAACACACACTCCTCGCATCATCCACGTTCACACATCAAATCGCACAGTGTTTTAACCCGTTAGTTGCTTCTGCAACGGGCAAAACCTAGTATATATAGTATTGTTTAGTTTTTTTGCTCACTTTTTTGCTCACTTTTTTTGCTCACTTTTTTTGCTCACTTTTATTTTGACGCAAAAACGACCAGTATACCCTTAAGGTTCACTTTCGGTTGAAGGAAATTCAGACAAGGAAGCTGGTAGTATTTTTTTTTCGACAAAATAAAATATATATGCAGGGATTTATTCTCCGATACGAATCAGCGGCGAAAACTAGAAGCTCTACTCGAATCACTCGATTCGGCTCGGTTATACTTCCCGTCGACAGGTGCGCATAAAAAACGATAGATGTCTTTTCGACCATCAGTTTCAGTAAATAAAATGTTAGGAGGTATCTATCTCTATTCAAATGGCTGCGAAAGTTGAGAAAGATATATTGTCAATTTCCCATATAAAACTGATTTTTGCTAGGAATTTTTTTTTTTGCTAGAAATTTATTCTAATAAATTAAACGGCATTCTTGAAAAGAGCTTGGAAAAATGGACATTTTAAAGGCCCTTTGCGGGGTGGTAGATTACAGCATGAAAAAACATTTTGCAAGAGATATTTTCAAATAATCATAAAATATACAAGGTTTAGAAACTTTTAATATAAAAACATTTGTAGCTTTCCATTTAAAATATTTCACAATGTCGCGTCAAACTTTGCAATTTTATTTGACATTTGCGAAAAATTCAATGACATCGATAATGCACATGGTTTTCAGCCTGTTAAATCGGTAAATATTTTAAATGTTTATTTAATTTTCCTCAACCTTGCAATACTGAACACGGAACACTATCCAAAACCACCGCAAGTTTTCAGCGAGGACCTGACAGCATTAGCTGACGTAATTTGTATGTAAAATGTTCTAAAACGGGCGCAGGTGTTCGATTTTCAGGCTGTGCTTGAGGTGGTTACGACAAAGTTTAATGGTAGTCTTGCCATATAGATAAAATGTTATTTTAGAATATTTTGATGAACTAGGTAGGTACCGTGAAAATTACATAAACGGATAAATTATCCACGGGTATCATCAATAAATTGTAGCTCACGAACGACTGGACCAAATTGCAAAATTCTTTTTGAGTTGGTTTCGTTATTGTTCGGGCAAGGTTTGTATAAAACTACTGATGAGGTCTGGAATTATAAAATTTGTTTAAAATGAATCGCCGAAATCTATATATGCGCATAGCTTCCGAGCGAATGCACCAAATTGAATAATTCTTTCTTTGTTGTAATTGTTATTATTAGGGCAAGATCTGAATAAAATTACTGGTGAGCTCTGGCATAACGAAATTTGTTTAAAAATGATTCGCCGAAATGTAAGTACGCTCATAACTTCAGAACGACTGCACGTAATTGAATAATTCTTTTTTTGTTGCGTTCCTTATTGTTAGGACAAAGTTTGAATAAATCCACTGGTGAGCTCTGGCATCATGAAATTTGCATACAAATGAATCGCGGAAATGAATGTACGCGCATAACTTCCGAAAGACTGCACCAAATTGAATAATTCTTTTTTTGTTGTCTTCGACACTGTTAAGACAAAATTTTGTATAAAACTGCTGGTGAGCTCTGGCATTATCAAATTTGCATAAAAATGAATCGTCGAAATGTATGTACGCGTATAACTTCCGAAAGACTGCACCAAATTGAATAATTCTTTTTTTGTAATGTTTGTTTATTGGCTGGTGAGCTTTGGCATTACGAAAGTTGCGTAAAAAAATTTCAATAGGCGGCACGCGAGCTGTTTGAAAACTAAATGTAACGGCAATGAAATAATGAAGCTTAGAAGAGGGGGAAGAAAACCAGGGAGGGGGAGGGTTAGCTGGTAAGGGGGAGGGGAACTCGGGAGGGGGGTTTGCGGGATGGGGGAAGGGGGGGGGGATGGGAGTAGAGTACGCTATGAAAGAATATTTTATGTTTTTGTTTTACTCGAATAAAACTAAATTTTAGTTTATAAAAAAATCTGAATAATACATTTTTGTAGCGCCGTTTTTGCGAAAAATTACTACATGTCTATTTAGTACCAATAATACCAGTAATAAACCTTAGTTGTTGATTCTAAAAAAATGTGACGAATACATTTTTATAGCGTTTCTGTAAATCCTTTACTCAGATAAAACACAGTTTCACTTTCTAAAAAATGCTGAATAGCACATTTTTGTTTATTGGATGGTGAGCTCTGGTATTATGAAATTTGCATTAAAATATTTTAATACGTGGGACGCGAGCTGTTTGAAAACTAAATGTACCAAGAATGAATTAATGAAGTGCGGGAGGGGGGGGAGGAAAACCAGGGAGGGGGAGGGTAACCTGGGAAGGGGGAAGGGAACTCGGGAGGGGGTTTTGCGGGATGGAGGAAGGGGGGGGGGGGTAGAGTAGAGATGAAAGAATATTTTTTCTGTTCTTTTTTACTCGAATAAAACAAAATTTTAAAAGGATACATACCAGGAGTGCAGAACTAAGCAAGGGAAAATATATTAAGAAAATGTTTTTTTTTTCAATTATTTCTGGCTTTTTGGGTAAGGTGAATTTATTTGCATTTAATTTTTTTTATTTTACATGAGCTCCACACAGGAGACCCTGAGGAAAATGATTCCCCTCAGGGTCATGTCATCTTTGGAGATGCTGGGTGGAGGGTTTTTTAAGGCAAAGAAGGAGATGAGAGTTCTGGGAAGGAAAAGGATTTAAAGAGTGGGTAGGGGTCTGGGGTTCAGTGTGTCCTGGTCATCCGCATCCAAGACCTGGACAAACCTCACCCCATGAACCCGGGCACCCCTACTAAATCACCAAACGTAGCGAACCACTTGGAGTGACCTACGGCATAGGTGTTGGTTATCCAATAAAGGTCAATTTTGGGGATTTGTATTTCTAAATAACATTTTATACAACGGGTACCCGGCATGCGTTGCAAAATCACTGTAACCTCGGTGTCAACTTAACTGTAATGGTTTCATTCCAAGTTCCGGGAAACTACATTATAATACAACTGCCTTGCAAACGCATGCCCTGTATTATAACATAATATACAAAGGGTACCCGGCATGCGTTGCAAGGTCACTGCAACCTCAGGTAGAACTCAGGATGAAATTATGCATTGCTTAAATATTTTTTTTATATTAGCTCCACACAGGAGGCACTCATGAAAACAATTTCCCTAGGGGCCTATGTCATCTTTGAGGATGCTGTGTGGAGGGTTTTTTAAGGGAAAGGACGGAGAAAAAGATATGAATTTAATTTTTTTTTTTACATGAGCTCCACACTGGAGACCGTGGGGAAAATAATTTCCCTCAGGTCCTATGTCATCTTTGGGGATGCTGTGTGGAGGATTATTTTTAGAAAAGGAAAAGGCTTTTTGGGAAAGGTGAATTTATTTGCATTTAATTATTTTTTTATATGAGCTCCACACAGGAGACCCTGAGAAAAATAATTTCCCTCAGGGTCATGTCATCTTTGGAGATTCTGGGTGGAGGGTTTTTTAAGGCAAAGAAGGAGATGAGAGTTCTGGGAAGGAAAAGGGTTTAAGGGTTGGGTAGGGGTCTGGGGTTCAGTGTGTCCTGGTCATCCGCATCCAAGACCAGGACAAACCTCACCCCATGAACCCGGGCACCCCTACTAAATCACCAAACGTAGCGAACCACTTGGAGTGACCTACGGCGTAGGTGTTGGTTATCCAATAAAGGTCAATTTTGGGGATTTGTATTTCTAAATAACATTTTATACAACGGGTACCCGGCATGCGTTGCAAAATCACTGTAACCTCGGTGTCAACTTAACTGTAATTGTTTCATTCCAAGTTCCGGGAAACTACATTATAATGCAAGCGCCTTGCAAACGCATGCCCTGTATTATAACATAATATACAAAGGGTACCCGGCATGCGTTGCAAGGTCACTGCAACCTCAAGTAGAACTCAGGATGAAATTATGCATTGCTAAAATATTTTTTTTACATTAGCTCCACACAGGAGGCACTGATGAAAACAATTTCCCTAGGGGCCTATGTCATCTTTGAGGATGCTGTGTGGAGGGTTTTTTAAGGGAAAGGACGGAGAAAAAGATATGCATTTAATTATTTTTTTTACATGAGCTCCACACAGGAGGCCGTGGGGAAAATAATTTCCCTCAGGTCCTATGTCATCTTTGGGGATGCTGTGTGGAGGATTTTTTTTAGAAAAGGAAGGAGATGAGAGTTCTGGGAAGGAAAAGGGTTTAAGGGGTGGGTAGGAATCTGGGGTTCAGTGTGTCCTGGGCTTCCGCCTCCAAGAACTAGACAGACCTCACCGCATGAACCCGGGCACCCCTACTAAATCACCAAACGTAGCGAACCACTTGAGGTGACCTATGGCACAGGTGTTGGTTATCCAATAGTAGACAACTTTGGGGAGTTGTATTTCTACATTACATTATATACAACGGGTACCCGGCATGCGTTGCAAGGTCACTGTTACCTCAGGTTTCTTCATATATTTAATTTAACACACACTCCTCCTCGCTTCATCCACGTTCACACGTTAAATCGCATAGTGTTTTAACCCGTTAGTTGCTTCTGCAACGGGCCCCGCTAGTATATATTATATATATATATATATATATATATATATATATATTAATGTTTAGTTTTGGGAAAACTCACTCACTTTTTTGTCGGCGCAAAAACGACCAGTACGCCCTTTGCGTTTCACCCACCTTAAGGTTCAGTTTCGGTTGAAGCAAATTGGGAATGAAAACTGTAAGCAAATTTTTAATGACAAAATAAAATATATACAGGGGTTTATTCTCCGATACGAATCGGCGGCGAAAACTAGAAGCTCTGCTCGAATCACTCGATTCGGCTCGGTCATATTTCCCGCCGACAGATGGCGTTGGTAAAAAAAAAAATGACGAAAAAACCCCTTAATTTCACAAAGGAAAATGCTACATAGGACTATTGACATAGGTCAGGATCTCAGATGTCAAATTTTTAGCCTAACAAAACGGAACTCTCGGCGGTTTCGGTCGTTGTTTTTCGGAAAACGACATTACCGCCGAAAAACCGATTCCGGGCTAGATGTTTTTTGAAAATACGATAGCCGGATAGATTCCGCAACTTTTAACACCAATAAAACATATGATTCTCATATAAAATACGTCAGGAGATGCTGACAAAACTCGAAATTTTCCGAAAAAAAATCATCAAAATACGCGCTCACAGATTCCATCGGAAATTTAAATATTTGCTGGCCAGTTCAAATTAACACGTTTTTCATTCGGGGTAGGTACCTACTTATTTCGGTAGTATTGCAAATATGATTAAAAAGCTAAGATTGCCGGAATCTAAGGAAATGCGCAGGTACCTACCTGAATGGGTACCTACACAACGAATTACGTTTTAATGCAATAAATACTAAGGCAAGGTTGTTTCGATGATACAGAATAATTGAACTTTTTTAAGTTAATTTTCACGTTCTGTGATGGATCTACTCAAATTCTATTGTTTTATCATTACAGACCAGTTACATCACAAAACTGAAATAATTACAGAACTCGAACGGAACTTTCTAGAACTGAAAATTTACTAGAAAAATTTTAAGAATTGACAATTTTTTTTTATTAATTATATTTTTTTTTTATAAGTGTGTTCTATTTGGACATTGTTAAATAAAAAAAATAATTACGCGTGTTCTAGGTAGGTACTTACTTGCAGGGACTTTTTTCATTTAAAAATCAAAACATGATATTGAATGAATTTATTTATAGTGAAAATTATTTTATGCTCAACAGCATAATGGCGTCGTTTTGGTGAAATATTACAACAAAGTACCTACTTAGTACTTACACTTGCAAAATGAAATACAATACAACTACAATAGTGAGCTCCGGCATAATGAAATTTTGCACTGCTAAACCGTGCAACCGATTGTTATTGTTAATGGACTATTTGTGCGTAAATAAATTAATTATATACAGCGGGTACCCGGCATGCGTTGCGAGGCCACTTTAACTTCGGGGTCAACAAAACCGTAATGGTTCCCTACCAAGTCCCGGGAAACAACATTATAAAATTATGCACTTTATAAAATTATATACAACGGGTACCCGGCATGCGTTGCAAGGCCGCTTTAACCTCGGGGTCAATAAAACTGTAATGTTTCCATCCGAAGTCCTGGGAAACTACATTATAATGCAAGCGCCTACACTATATAACAGTATATACAACGGGTACCCGGCATGCGTTGCAAGGTCACTGTAACCTCGGGGTCAACTTAATTATAATGGTTCCATCCCAAGTACCGGGAAACTACATTATAATGCAAGCACCTGCACTATATAAAATTATATACAACGGGTACCCGGTATGCGTTGCAAGGCGACTTTAACCTAGGGGTCAACTTTACTGTAATGGTTTCATCCCGATTCCCGGGAAATAAAATTTTAATGCAAGCGCCTGCAATTTATAACATAATATACAACGGGTACACGGCATGCGTTGCAAGGTCACTGTAACCTCGGGGTCAACTTAACTGTAATGGTTCCATCCCAATTCCCGGGAAATAATATTTTAAAGCAAGTGCCTGCAATATATAACATGATATACAACGGTTACTCGGCATGCGTTGCAAGGTCACTGTAACCTCGGGATCAACTTAACTGTAATGGTTCCATTCCAATTCCTGGGAAATTACATTTTAATGCAAGCGCTGCACTACATAACATTATATACAACGGGTACCCGGCATGCGTTGCAAGGCCACTGTGAACTCAGGTTTCTTCATATATTTAATTTAACACACGCTCCTCCTCGCTTCATCCACGTTCACACGTCAAATCGCATAGTGTCTTAACCCGTCAGTTGCTTCTGCAACGGGCAAAACCTAGTATATATTAATGTTTAGTTTTGGGAAAACTCACTCACTTTTTTGTCGGCGCAAAAACGACCAGTACGCCCTTTGCGTTTCACCCACCTTAAGGTTCAGTTTCGGTTGAAGCAAATTGGGAATGAAAACTGTAAGCAAATTTTTAATGACAAAATAAAATATATACAGGGGTTTATTCTCCGATACGAATCGGCGGCGAAAACTAGAAGCTCTGCTCGAATCACTCGATTCGGCTCGGTCATATTTCCCGCCGACAGATGGCGTTGGTAAAAAAAAAAATGACGAAAAAACCCCTTAATTTCACAAAGGAAAATGCTAGGACCGTTGACGCAGATCTCAAATGTCAAAGTTTTAGCCTAACAAAACGGAACTCTCGGCGGTTTCGGTCGTTGTTTTTCGGAAAACGACATTACCGCCGAAATACCGATTCCGGGCTAGATGTTTTTTGAAAATACGATAGCCGGATAGATTCCGCAACTTTTAACACCAATAAAACATATGATTCTCATATAAAATACGTCAGGAGATGCTGACAAAACTCGAAATTTTCCGAAAAAAAATCATCAAAATACGCGCTCACAGATTCCATCGGAAGTTTAAATATTTGCTGGCCAGTTCAAATTAACACGTTTTTCATTCGGGGTAGGTACCTACTTATTTCGGTAGTATTGCAAATATGATGAAAAAAGCTAAGATTGCCGGAATCTAAGGAAATGCGCAGGTACCTACCTGAATGGGTACCTACACAACGAATTAGGTTTTAATGCAATAAATACTAAGGTATGGTTGTTTCGATGATACAGAATAATTGAACTTTTTTTAAGTTAATTTTCACGTTCTGTGATGGTTCTACTCAAATTCTATTGTTTTATCATTACAGACCAGTTACATCACAAAACTGAAATAATTACAGAACTCGAACGGAACTTTATAGAACTGAAAATTTACTAGAAAAATTTAAAGAATTGTCAATTTTTTTTATTAATTATTTTTTTTTGTTTTTAAGTGTGTTCTATTTGAACATTGTATATATATATATATATATACATTACGCGTGTTCTAGGTAGGTACTTACTTGCGGGGACTTTTTTCATTTAAAAATCAAAACATGATATTGAATGAATTTATTTGTAGTGAAAATTATTTTATGCTCAACAGCATAATGGCGTCGTTTTGGTGAAATATTACAACAAAGTACCTACTTAGTACTTACACTTGCAAAATGAAATACAATACAACTACAATAGTGAGCTCCGGCATAATGAAATTTTGCACTGCTAAACCGTGCAACCGATTGTTATTGTTAATGGACTATTTGTGCGTAAATAAATTATTATATACATCGGGTACCCGGCATGCGTTGCGAGGCCACTTTAACTTCGGGGTCAACTAAACCGTAATGGTTCCCTACCAAGTCCCGGGAAACAACATTATAAAATTATGCACTTTATAAAATTATATACAACGGGTACCCGGCATGCGTTGCAAGGCCGCTTTAACCTCGGGGTCAATAAAACTGTAATGTTTCCATCCGAAGTCCTGGGAAACTACATTATAATGCAAGCGCCTGCACTATGTAACATTATATACAACGGGTACCCGGCATGCGTTGCAAGGTCACTGTAACCTAGGGGTCAACTTTACTGTAATGGTTTCATCCCGATTCCCGGGAAATAAAATTTTAATGCAAGCGCCTGCAATTTTTAACATAATATACAACGGTTACTCGACATGCGTTGCAAGGGCATTGTAACCTCGGGGTCAACTTAACTGTAATGGTTCCATTCCAATTCCTGGGAAATTACATTTTAATGCAAGCGCTGCACTACATAACATTATATACAACGGGTACCCGGCATGCGTTGCAAGGTCACTGTAACCTCAGGTTTCTTCATATATTTAATTTAACACACACTCTTCCTCGCTTCATCCACGTTCACACGTCAAATCGCATAGTGTTTAAACCCGTCAGTTGCTTCTGCAACGGGCAAAACCTAGTATATAGTATTGTTTGGTTTTGGGAAAACTCACTTTTTCCGCTCACTTTTTAAAAACTCACTCACTATTTTTTTGACGCAAAAACGACCAGTACGCCCTTTGCGTTTCACCCACCTCAAGGTTCACTTTCGGTCGAAGCAAATTCAGACAAGAAGCTGGGATCCTTTTTTTTACGACAAAAAAAATATATACAGGGATTTATTCGCCGATACGAATCGGCGGCGAAAACTAGAAGCTCTACTCGAATCACTCGATTCGGCTCGGTTGTATTTCCCGCCGACAGACGGCGTTTGAAAAAAAAAGTGACGAAAAAACCCGCTAATTTCACAAAGGAAAATGTTACATAGGACTATTGACATAGGTCAGGATCTCAGATGTCAAATTTTTAGCCTAACAAAACGGAACTCTCGGCGGTTTCGGTCGTTGTTTTTCGGAAAACGACATTACCGCCGAAAAACCGATTCCGGGCTAGATGTTTTTTGAAAATACGATAGCCGGATAGATTCCGCAACTTTTAACACCAATAAAACATATGATTCTCATATAAAATACGTCAGGAGATGCTGACAAAACTCGAAATTTTCCGAAAAATAATCATCAAAATACGCGCTCAAAGATTCCATAGGAAGTTTAAATATTGGTGGCCAGTTCAAATTAACACGCTATTCATTCGGGGTAGGTACCTACTTATTTCGGTAGTATTGCAAATATGATGAAAAAAGCAAATATTGCCGGAATCTGAGGAAACGCGCAGGTACCTACCTGAATGGGTACCTACACAACGAATTAGGTTTTAATGCAATAAATACTAAGGTAAGGTTGTTTCGATGATACTGAATAATTCAACTTTTTTTAAGTTAATTTTCACGTTCTGAGTTGCTTCTACTGAAATTCTGTTTATTCTCAATATAGGCCAGTTACATCACAAAACTGAAATAATTACAGAACTCGAACGGAACTTTCTAGAACTGAAAATTTACTAGAAAAATTTTAAGAATTGACAATTTTTTTTTATTAATTATATTTTTTTTTTATAAGTGTGTTCTATTTGGACATTGTTAAATAAAAAAAATAATTACGCGTGTTCTAGGTAGGTACTTACTTGCAGGGACTTTTTTCATTTAAAAATCAAAACATGATATTGAATGAATTTATTTATAGTGAAAATTATTTTATGCTCAACAGCATAATGGCGTCGTTTTGGTGAAATATTACAACAAAGTACCTACTTAGTACTTACACTTGCAAAATGAAATACAATACAACTACAATAGTGAGCTCCGGCATAATGAAATTTTGCACTGCTAAACCGTGCAACCGATTGTTATCGTTAATGGACTATTTGTGCGTAAATAAATTAATTATATACAGCGGGTACCCGGCATGCGTTGCGAGGCCACTTTAACTTCGGGGTCAACTAAACCGTAATGGTTCCCTACCAAGTCCCGGGAAACAACATTTTAAAATTATGCTCTTTATAAAATTATATACAACGGGTACCCGGCATGCGTTGCAAGGCCGCTTTAACCTCGGGGTCAATAAAACTGTAATGTTTCCATCCGAAGTCCTGGGAAACTACATTATAATGCAAGCGCCTGCACTATGTAACATTATATACTCCGGGTACCCGGCATGCGTTGCAAGGCCACTTTAACCTCAGGGTCAACTAAACTCTTATGGTTCCATCCCAAGTCCCCGGAAACTACATTATAATGCAAGCGCCTGCACTATATAACATTATATACAACGGGTACCCGGCATGCGTTGCAAGGTCACTGTAACCTAGGGGTCAACTTTACTGTAATGGTTTCATCCCGATTCCCGTGAAATAAAATTTTAATGCAAGCGCCTGCAATTTATAACATAATATACAACGGGTACACGGCATGCGTTGCAAGGTCACTGTAACCTCGGGGTCAACTTAACTGTAATGGTTCCATCCCAATTCCCGGGAAATAACATTTTAAAGCAAGCGCCTGCACTATATAACATTATATACAACGGGTACCCGGTATGCGTTGCAAGGTCACTGTAACCTAGGGGTCAACTTTACTGTAATGGTTTCATCCCGATTCCCGGGAAATAAAATTTTAATGCAAGCGCCTGCAATTTATAACATAATATACAACGGTTACTCGGCATGCGTTGCAAGGTCACTGTAACCTTGGGGTCAACTTAACTGTAATGGTTTCATTCCAATTCCTGGGAAATTACATTTTAATGCAAGCGCTGCACTACATAACATTATATACAACGGGTACCCGGCATGCGTTGCAAGGTCACTGTAACCTCAGGTTTCTTCATATATTTAATTTAACACACACTCTTCCTCGCTTCATCCACGTTCACACGTCAAATCGCATAGTGTTTAAACCCGTCAGTTGCTTCTGCAACGGGCAAAACCTAGTATATAGTATTGTTTGGTTTTGGGAAAACTCACTTTTTCCGCTCACTTTTTAAAAACTCACTCACTTTTTTGTTAGCGCAAAAACGACCAGTAAGCCCTTTGCGTTTCACCCACCTTAAGGTTCACTTTCGGTCGAAGCAAATTCAGACAAGAAGCTGGGATCCTTTTTTTTTCGACAAAAAAAATATATACAGGGATTTATTCTCCGATACGAATCGGCGGCGAAAACTAGAAGCTCTACTCGAATCACTCGATTCGGCTCGGTTGTATTTCCCGCCGACAGATGGCGTTTGAAAAAAAAAAGTGACGAAAAAACCCGCTAATTTCACAAAGGAAAATGCTTGCTAGGACTATTGACATAGGTCAGGATCTCAGATGTCAAATTTTTAGCCTAACAAAACGGAACTCTCGGCGGTTTCGGTCGTTGTTTTTCGGAAAACGACATTACCGCCGAAAAACCGATTCCGGGCTAGATGTTTTTTGAAAATACGATAGCCGGATAGATTCCGCAACTTTTAACACCAATAAAACATATGATTCTCATATAAAATACGTCAGGAGATGCTGACAAAACTCGAAATTTTCCGAAAAAAAAATCATCAAAATACGCGCTCACAGATTCCATCGGAAGTTTAAATATTTGCTGGCCAGTTCAAATTAACACGTTTTTCATTCGGGGTAGGTACCTACTTATTTCGGTAGTATTGCAAATATGATGAAAAAAGCTAAGATTGCCGGAATCTAAGGAAATGCGCAGGTACCTACCTGAATGGGTACCTACACAACGAATTAGGTTTTAATGCAATAAATACTAAGGTAAGGTTGTTTCGATGATACAGAATAATTGAACTTTTTTTAAGATAATTTTCACGTTCTGTGATGGTTCTACTCAAATTCTATTGTTTTATCATTACAGACCAGTTACATCACAAAACTGAAATAATTACAGAACTCGAACGGAACTTTATAGAACTGAAAATTTACTAGAAAAATTTAAAGAATTGTCAACTTTTTTTTATTAATTATTTTATTTTTATTTTTAAGTGTGTTCTATTTGGACATTGTTAAATAAAAAAAATAATTACGCGTGTTCTAGGTAGGTACTTACTTGCAGGGACTTTTTTCATTTAAAAATCAAAACATGATATTGAATGAATTTATTTATAGTGAAAATTATTATATGCTCAACATCATAATGGCGTCGTTTTGGTGAAATATTACAACAAAGTACCTACTTAGTACTTACACTTGCAAAATGAAATACAATACAACTACAATAGTGAGCTCCGGCATAATGAAATTTTGCACTGCTAAACCGTGCAACCGATTGTTATTGTTAATGGACTATTTGTGCGTAAATAAATTAATTATATACAGCGGGTACCCGGCATGCGTTGCGAGGCCACTTTAACTTCGGGGTCAACTAAACCGTAATGGTTCCCTACCAAGTCCCGGGAAACAACATTATAAAATTATGCACTTTATAAAATTATATACAACGGGTACCCGGCATGCGTTGCAAGGCCGCTTTAACCTCGGGGTCAATAAAACTGAATGTTTCCATCCGACGTCCTGGGAAACTACATTATAATGCAAGCGCCTGCACTATGTAACATTATATACTACGGGTACCCGGCATGCGTTGCAACTCCACTTTAACCTCAGGGTCAACTAAACTGTAATGGTTCCATCCCAAGTCCCCGGAAACTACATTATAATGCAAGCGCCTGCACTATATAACATTATATACAACGGGTACCCGGCATGCGTTGCAAGGTCACTGTAACCTCGGGGTCAACTTAATTATAATGGTTCCATCCCAAGTCCCGGGAAACTACATTATAATGCAAGCGCCTGCACTATATAAAATTATATACAACGGGTACCCGGCGTGCGTTGCAACGCCACTTTAACCTCGGGGTCAATAAAACTGTAATGTTTCCGTCCCAAGTCCCGGGAAACTGCATTATAATGCAAGCGCCTGCACTATTTAACATTATATATAACGGGTACCTGGCATAAGTAAGTGAAGTTTTACTTCAGTCGTGTGGTCTAAAGCAAACTTTTTTAAATTTATTTTCACGTTCTGTGTTATTTTTTCTTCGATCGCGATGAAACTTTGGGGATTTCATGTGCGCATCGCCTCAATTCTTTCTGTATAAAATAGTGAGCTCTGGCATCATGAAATTATGCATTGCTAAACCGTTCATCCGATTGCGATGAAACTTTGGGGATTTGATTGCTGCATCCCTTCGGTTCTTTCTGTATAAAATAGTGAGCTTGGGCATCATAAGATTATGCATTGCTAAACCGTTCATCCGATTGCGATGAAACTTTGGGGATTTGATGTGCGCAGGCCGGCAATGGTTTTTGTGTACAACAGTGAGCTCTGGTATCATGAAATTACGCATTGCTAAACCAATTAACCGATTGCAATGAAAATTTGATATTTAACCGATTTATATTTAATTTAACACACACTCCTCCTCGCTTCATCCACGTTCACACGTCAAATCGCATAGTTTTTAAACCCGTTTATTGCTTTTGCAATGGGCCCAGCTAGTATATTATATATTATATATATATAGTATTGTTTGGTTTTGGGGTAGGTCGGGAAAAGCTCACTCTTTTTTGTATGCAAAAATTAAGCCAAACCTGTCACGCCAAAACGACCTTTCGGCTCCTCGAGATTCGTACACTTTGAGAGGTCAGTTTCGGTCAACGGGCAGCGTAACTAAAATCGTATGAGAATTTTCAGCCATCGATCCTCAAGCCAAAGTGGACCTTGGCGTTCAGCATTTCGGAAGGCTTCACGGTTCAATCTCCTTCGAAGTCTTCGGCACGAGCTTTTGTTTTTTTTTCTGGATCGGGAAACATTTTTAATTTTAATTTATACGTTTGCCAAAACTTTACGGGAGACATCTAGCGGTGCGGAATACGAGTGTGGATTGTTCACATTAGAAAAAATCAAATGTCTATCGCATACGGTTGTAGTTCTATTTTTATCCGTTCGAATGGCGGGGTCGTCTGATTTTACACAAAAATTTCCAATTCACGAAAAAAGGGCACTCAACATGACTCAATACAGCGACTTTCTTAATATAATGTTGCCAGGTGCTTGATTTTGGAATGGCTGATTTTGGAATGTAGTCTCTTTGATTTTAATACGTGTTCACAATGTCTCTTACTAAAATTATTAATTTTGTCAATAAATAATATGGAGACGTTTAAATATAAAATACATTTCATATAAATTTAATTGGATACCTAAATTAACTGCTCTAAACATACCAACACTCACTAGAAAAAATAAATTATTGAAGTTGTGGTAGAATTTCTTTTACCTCATGTGAAATTGTTTGTTCTTTTTTTTCAACTCATTTATACTATCATATTATTATTTGGAAATATATTTTAAATGGAATTGTGCATATGAAGTTTGAAAACAGCAAAAAAAATGTTTAAAAAAATTATATTTTTAGGGTGTTTTTGTTGTTATTTTTTCAAAAACATGTTTTTTTCATTCTATTCGCAGGTATATTGTAAAATGTTATGAATAATAAAGCATCAAAGTTAATATATTTATGTTTCGTTGCTTTCTTATACTCTTAATTAAAAGTTTACGAAAAACTTCTTACTAAACATAAGATTATTTTACCTCTGAAATAGGTTTTTTTTAGAAACGGCAACACTGAACTTGGTGTTCAACAAAGTTCAAAATGACAACTATTTATTTTCGTAAACAATATGGCGGGCTGTCGCTCATGGTTTTGTTCATTTATTGACATGACGGAACTAAATTGCTGACTGCTGCAAATAGGTAGGATAATATATGAAATAATACTCCGAAATAATACTATTAAAATTTTATGCAACTTATAGACAGATTGGCTCGAAAATGAGCTAACACGTCAGACGTATGATATAACCTAAATCGTCATTTCTTACGGGAAAGATTTTGAAAATGATCTAAATCGTAATTTATTTACTTACAGGAAAGATTTTGAAAATGCCCCCAGAGATATTGGATATATATTTATTCCATAAATTAAGATGTTGGTATGATGAAAGTGAAAGTGACACGAAAACGCAAAGTGCGTAGATATTTAACGAAGCAAGCTTACAAAAAAAAGACTCTTGATCAAAGGAATTCATTTTAAAAAGGTATTTATTTATTATTTTCTTTAAAAAATAGAGCAATCTACCAGATAATTATGTATTTCCTATTGTTTTAACCTTCAAAAGTGCCGCGGTCACCTTGCGGCCACCGGGTGACAAACGGCAATCCAGAAGATAATGACTTCGAAGGAAAATGACAAATGATCGGACGTCATACAAAGCATTTTGTAGAAAATAAACAACCTTATTTTGGTTAGGTATTTTTCTAAAGTAAATACGCTGACATCCCTACAATAACTTTTTGAACTTTGTGGGTACAAACATTTTCATAATGACAAAATGAAGGGAATGACAAACGCATCGTACTAAGCAGACGTCATATTTATGTACAAAGCATTTTGATAATAGAGTGATCTATTCTAAAATAATACTAAAATTCTAAAGTAAATACGCTGACATCTTCCGTACAGACCCGCTCCATGTACCTACTGGTTACTTCCAGAAGCATTACCGTTTATAATTTTCAAATACATCTGTTAAAATTTTCATCTGTTATGTTCTGCTGTTTGAACAGTTAAACCGTCATGGTTGAATCCTGCATGTTTGAAACAATTGTAAATGGTACTTTGTGACATTTTAAGCACAAGATTCTTTCTAAAATTAGTTTTGAGTGACCGTTTATTCCTTGATCCATTGGCTGTAAGACTGATGTTGTATTGGACGCAAGGAAAGCAAGTGTTATATGCTTAAGCTGGGTCCACACATGTTCTTTTGTCCGTTCCGTTCCGTACCTCCGTTCCGTATCAAAAACTCTGGACGCAAGTAAAAATAGCCCGTACCTCCGTAACGTCGCTGCGATCATCGGCATCGCGTGTTCATTCCATTCGACAGAGAGAACGACCTGCGCATGCCGCGATCGCGTCCAGACTGGCGCATACCCGTATCGTATCGCCTTTGAACGGGCCGAATAAACCGACTCCCGATGGATCGGGGCGTACCTCTACCCGTATCGTACCTCCGTAACACCGTACCGTTCCGAACGGGCGTCCAAACTAGCGTTCTTGATCGCGACGCTGATACGGAACGGAGGAACGGAACGGACAAAAGAACATGTGTGGACCCAGCTTTAAAATCAACTGTGTAAGGAATCATGTCAATCAAAGTCATTATATATCTGATTTTGTTATAAAGAATTTTATTTGAAAATCAAACTTCGTTGTGTAATTACTGAATTTAAATAATATTTATGTTTCAAGATACTACGATATGAAGATGCACTGATATCGACTGGCTGTACCGACGCAATATTGATTATATCCCGTGGAGATTCTTCATTTGCTGAGGATCGTGTGCTCTACTCCAATTTCCATGGTGGATAAGGCTCTTTCTTCCGGTCCCCGCAGTCCTGCGCTATGTGGAGAGCGAAGGACATCGACGTACCAGAGACGCCAGTGATACTTGGTCACTTCAGCGCTGCGGTGACCTTCCTCTGCCTTCTACTTTGTCAGTGACTATGAGTTTCTCCAAGTTGGAGTCCTCAGTTTGGCGATCAACGTGTCCAAAGTATTTTAAAGATACGTTATAGGCAGATAAATTAAAAAAAAAATAGAAAAATCAAATATTGTTGATTATTTTGACCATTTAGATTGGTCATTTTAAGAGACTGCCTAGCGATTCCTTATTTTTTGTGAGATCGTTATTGGATAACGGACGTAATCTCCTGTCAAATTTGTGTGATTTTTATGGCTGTTATTTGCGTTTTCTATGTACAACGTACATTAAATGAGAAAATAATCATGCTTACTTGCAGGAATTCATGTTTAAATCGATCTAAACTAAAATATATGACTTAAAAATCACACAAATCTGACAGGAGATTACGTTCGTTATCCAATAACGATCTCACAAAAAATACAGTATCGCTAGGCTGGTAACAATATAACTGATCAAGCACAAAAATTTTATTCATTCTTAAACACTTCGAAGGAACTTATTGTTTTTCTTTAACGTATGTTCCTATAATTAATTTTTAAGGCTTCTCATTTTCCCATATGGTTTTCAAAATAATTAATTTTCAATAAAAAACAAATGCATTAATTATATAAGCAATCTAGAAACGTTAACAATTATACAAATTTTACTAACTTAAGAAGGCAATGCAAAGAATTATCCAGAAATGTAACAATGATTATGTTATTTTATTTTATACTTTATAATATACTTTCTTTACTGAAATGTATGATTTCGCGACTCCGTTGTGAATATAATTTTAATTAATTTAATTTTTTTTTTAATATTAATTACGCGCCCTTGAGGTGATTTTTCACAAAAACGGTACTCTACAAATTATCCAATTATTATTAATTATGTATACTACGTACTTTCCTAACACTGTTGTATATTACTTATTGTAAAAGCCCACTAGGGCGTAAATAAATTATAATTGAAAGCCTTTTGTGGATGTCTAGCTCTTCCAGAATGGACACATTTGTGCGTCTGGCAGACCATGGAATCCTGAACATTTTTCTCCAACACCACATTTCTATGGCGTCTATTCATTTTCTTTCCATGGCTTTGTACTACGTTTCTACACTATACTGAACAATTGGGAAAATTATTGCTCGGACGATATAGGAAATAGACTATTGAAATTTAATTCACAGAAATTGACACTATGATTTCCTCTACAAACTTGATTCTAAGAGAAAAATAGAAAAATTTGCAGGATATTCATTCAAATTCAGCGGGTTTTCCATCTGTTTATATGAAAATATGTTTTTTTAATAACTTTAATTTTTTTTTTTCGATACAAAGCTTTAGATTATATTGTAGCATATCCAAGATCTAAATTAAGAAAGGGAAGAGGAAGACATGGCACGATCAAGTGAATCAGATACTTGAGACGGGCCATGTCAAAAGTCAGAATAATAGAAGAGTATGTATGAGACGATGTATGAATGTGAGTGAGGCAAAGAGTGTGTGCCAAGACCGAGTTGTTTGGCGGTCCGTCCTCTCTGCCTACCCCTACGGAGAAACGGCGTGATGGTTAGTTAATAGTGTAGCATATCCTGATTTTAAAAAAAATTGCAGAATATAATATATTTTTTGTAAATAAAGATAAAAAATATTATCTTTTTTTTACATTAGCTCCACGCAGCAGGCCCTGAGGAAAATAATTCCCTTCAGGGCCTATATCATCTTGGGGGACGTTGTGTGCAGTGGCTGCCCTGAAAACGTGGTGGTTCACTGATAATCCGTAACTATGAGATAACGATTACTAAGCAACATTAGGTAAAACCAAAGATATTTGAAATATAAGTAGATGTGCTATCTGCTGTTTTTACTATGTGGGTCTGCGCTTCCGGGTGTCGCCGATATTGTTTACCAATTAACAAATAATCTAAAAGAACAAATAATTAACGAATAAACCAAACGAACGTTAAACTAAATGAACGAATTCTTTCCTTATTCAAAATATATTGTTTACCAATATTAATGCACATTTTCAAAAAATCAACGAAATGAACAAATTCTTTTTGTATGAAAACTACGCTAATTAGCGCGTAGTCCGGCGACAGTTGCGCGGACACCATAGCATATCTATTCTGTATTTGAATATCTTTGGGTAAAACTGATCCCACTTATCTTATTTGGAGAGAAGATCTATTTTAAGCTGTTTTCGAAGTGCGAAAACTTCTACATATCGCCTATTAATTAAAAAATTTATTTTTCGGTACTAAGAAAATAAAAACAATACTATTTTTTCGTAAATAAATCTTAAATTTCAACTCAAAAAACTCATTTTTTTTTTACAATGTTTAATTTATTTTATTTCAAAAAGCAAATATATGTAAAATTTAGGTATTTGCTGTACCTTTTGATTAAAAAAAAAGAAATATTCAGTTTGTTTAAGTATTTTGGCCTTAAATCCAAATTTAAGTTTGTATGATAAAGGCCGCCGGGTGGCACACCAATATAACTTAATTTTTCATACATATGGCTGGCGTTGCGCGCTGGCGATGTTTGGGATATTCGATACAAAAACATAATTCGTTCCGCTTGCAAACGGCCTGCACACCGGACAGGGTGAATTCGCGCGGAACTTTGAGAATTTGCTCTCCCTGATTCATATTATATTATGCATTATATTGGTAGGTGATATTTTTAATGAAATTCATAGATTTTATATTTTTCGGTAAGATATTATAAAGTAATTTTAGACGATATAATTTACCAGTGCTGCACACAAACACACTGTTCAACCAGCCGCCCTTGGTTGTGTGGAGAGTTTTTTCATGACAGGAAAGAGAGGAAGTTGTGGGAAGTAAAGGGTTTGAAGGGTGGGTAAGAATCTGAGGTTCAGTGTGTCCAGGAGTGTCAGACGGATGAATCCATCCCTCCCACTGCGGTGCAAGGCGATGTTCCATGAGAGTACGGCTGTAGAAATCAAAAGGACTCACCCAACCATTCTCTCCCGATCTAGCCTGCCAGGCAGCTGGTGGGAAGACTCATCTACTGTCAAGATATCTACAAACCTCACCCCATGAACCTGTGCACCTCTGCTAAGTCACCAAAAGTAACGAACCACTTGAGGTGACCTATGGCAGAGGTGTTGGTTGGTTGGTTGGAAGTGTACAGTTTTTTGGATTTCTTGAGAAACTTAAAAAAACTACAAGAAGTTTGTGTATGCTTAAGGTTATATATTGAGGAAGTCTTGATTGTTTTTTATATTGTACATGTGTATGTTATAATGTAATTTAATTTCCCTCAAATAAAATTAAATAAATAATATGTTCATCAATTTTTTTGCATTAGGTATAAATATTACACAAATAATGATGTCTGACTTTTTGTTTCCTTTCCTTTCCTGTGTAATTATTTATTTTAAATGTATGCTGAATAAATACAATTGAAACAAGAGGACTTATAAAAAGGTAATTTTTTCTCTTCATGTATTTATATATACCTACTTAAATGTTGTGTGTGAGAAAATGCATGTAAAAGCTATATTTATTACATAATTCCAATATCAACACATGCAAGCATTTTAATTTAATTTTTTTCTGTTGCTGACTGACGCAACGTTATTAAACTTAGAAACCTAAAAATAAATTCTGCACATTTTTTTTCTTATATATCACGTGGTAATAAATTTCTTCTGGGTGGTGTATAAAAAGTTATAATTTCAATATTTGAGGAAACAGAACAAATCTATATTATACAATCGATACTGTTCAATAGGTACGGATTATCATATATATTTGATTTTTAGATAAATTTGCGGATTTTGTGACAAAGTAATCAGATTGAGTTCTTTTTTAACGTAGCGAATATTTTGCTATTTCATTTACCGTTTTTTTTAGATTTTAAAATTTAATTTGTGAGATGTGCTTTAAAATTCCTATGTTTTCATACATAATTTATTTTATCAAGCAGAAAATATTTGACTCCAGATACTAATATCTACAGCCTGTATGTCTGACGAATATCTACAGCTCATATGTTGAACTAATATCTACGAGAGTGTTGATTAATATCTACAGAGCTTAGGTTGAACTAATATCTACAGAGCATAGGTTGGACTAATCAGCTAAATGTGTCCAATAGTCCGATATTAGGGATTTTTACATACATACTTACATAAATTAAGTTTTTTAAACTGCATACGCAATATTACGTTATTCCAATATGCTATACACAATTGCAAATCCAACCTCTGCCAGTGCTGTAGATATTCGTCAACACTTTGGTTCTCATAGATATTAATCAACAGTTTGAGCTGTAGATATTCGTCAACACTTTGATTCTCATAGATATTAGTTCGATTTTTTCAGTTTTTGGAATTCCTGTAGATATTAGTAGACGCCTCCAAATATTTTTATTGCTTTTGCAACGATGAAAAAGTACCTAACCGATATCGACAATCTCGCTTCATGACGCCCTGTGTCTATGATTAACCAACGACGCCTAAATTGTCTATTCTGTCAGATTCTTTCCCTCCGAAAATTTCTTCCGAGATACCTGTTGAAATTTTCTGATTCTAATTTATAATTAATTCAAAGCTTTAATATGTCTGAGAACTTTGATTATGATATTGCTGGTCCCAGTTGTACACGTGACAGTGAAAATGAAAGTTTTTTGAGTGATAAACGAAGCTTAAATGATCGTAAGACGGAGTCAGCAAAAAAGGGTAAGAAAAAATCAAAATTAATGAAAGCAGTGGATGTTGTGCCAGAAGATCGTAAGATTGTGCAGAAACGAGATTTGACTGTTCACCAGAATGAATGTTTAGCTGGGACCAGTACTAGAGTTGAACAATATGAGCGGGAAGACATGACAGTTGTTGTAAAAGGGAATGTAACGAAACGCGAATGGCGAAATGATAGTAAGAATGCAAAGCAATTGGCCAATGAAACGAAACGAGAACAAAGCAAGAATATGAAGCACTTAAAAAATAGGACGTTGTATGAAATTAAAAAAAAAGAGAAAGAAGAATCTAAAAAGGAGAAAGAACGGGAAGTTGAGAGATTGAAGAAAGCGGAATTTGCAAGAAAAAAGCGGGCTGAAGCTATCGTTCAGATGAGATTAAAAGTGGAAGAAGAAAAGAAGAACGCAAAGCAATTGGCAAGTAAGATGATGTATGACAGGAGAAAGCAGGATCGCTTAAAAGCTAAACAAGAGAAAATCGATTCGAAAGCAATAGAAAAAATTAAAAAAAAAAAAGCGTATGATCACAATCGAAGAGTTCAGCGGAAACTTATAGATCAGTTGAAGCGTAGAAGTCCATCTGCAACTACTAGAGCAATGACAGAATCCATGATAGCATCAGTTCCAGTTTCAGTTTCAGTTCCAGTTCCAGTTTCAATTCCAATTCCAGTTTCAATTCCAGTTTCAGTTCCAGCAACAGTTCCAGTTCCATCAGTTCCAGTTTCAATTCCAGTTTCAGTTCCAGTTTCAATTCCAGTTCCAGTTCCAGTGAATGATGTAATAGGTTTTGTAGCTGACGAGGTTTTGAATGTCGAAACGGTTTCTGCGCCCAGTATAGACCCCACTCCCAACAGAAGCAGACTGTCTCGAGCTACATTCAAATGTGCCATTGCAGGAACGTTGAATGCGGTCACTCCATCTGTTCATTATTTAGGTCTTTTAGATCGCGAGTGTACCGTCGCCCACTGCCGGGCTGTTCATTTTGAAGCTGAGAAAAATCGATTAAAACATAGTTGTTGTCATAATGGAAAAGTGTCTCTGAATCCACAGCCTGAGTATCCAGCCCAGTTCAAAGATTTTTTGTTAGGTAACGGTGAGAACGCCAAGAATTTCAGGTCGTTTATTAGGCAGTACAATAACGCCAGTGCATTTGCGTCGTTTGGTGCTAAGGTTATTGATATTCCGGGCAGGGGTCCTTTTTGTTTAAAAATTTCAGGAGAGATATGTCATCTCACTTCCACTACGATAGAAGTCGGAGACAACGAGGTGCCGTGTTATGCGCAGCTATACGTTTACGACACAGATGCAGCAGTCAATCTACGCATGAATCATCCGGCCAATGTAAATTGTTTTCAGGAAATCATGTCGGTTGTAGATAGGGTAATCCGTCAAGTAAGTCCTTATGCAGGTAGTTACCGGAATCTTCGAACTGCTGTTGAGGAAGAAGAGGCGCGTTGCAGAGAAAGCGGTGGTCCACAGCGTTTTGTTAGTTTGTTGTTTTCGCGTTCTTCATCTGATGATCAGAGGCGATACAATGCTCCAACATCTACAAATGATGTCGGAATGGTCTTCGTTGCAGACCACGAAGGGAATCTGCCAGCCGACGTCGACATAGCTGTTTATCCAAATAGATCGCATAATACGCAACGCATCAGCATTTTATCTCCACATTTGGATTCAATGGTTTTCCCTATTTTATTTCCTGCAGGAGAGTGTGGCTGGTCTGTGGACCTTCGGCATCATTCAAATTTTGCAACTCAAGTTCGAAATAGTGTCACTTTGCTTCAATTTTATTCGCATAAAATTGCTGTAAGGCGTTCTGTCTTCAACCCCATTCATTCTGCGGGGAAACTGTTTCAGCAATATATTGTTAATGCATATGTTCGTTGCGAGTCCCACAGGCTTACATATTTGAGGTTACACCAAAAGGAGTTGCGGGTGGAGTGTTATCAGGGATTGTTGGATCATTTAAACAACAGACATGTAGACCATGATATCCGTGCAGGAAACATCGTCATTTTACCTTCCACGTTCACTGGTAGCCCTAGGTACATGACTAAGATGTATCAGGATTCAATGGCTGTTGTTAGGAAATACGGTCGCCCAGACCTGTTTATCACGTTCACCTGCAATCCTAAATGGCGTGAAATAAAAAATGAACTCCATCATTGGCAAAGCGCCTCAGATAGGCCAGATTTAGTTGCACGAGTGTTCCAGCTTAAGGTTGATGAATTCATCGCAGATATAGTTAAAAAGGAGGTGTTCGGTAAGGTTTTAGCTTACGTTTACGTAATTGAGGAACAAAAGAGAGGTTTGCCGCATCTTCACGGTCTGTTCACTCTTAGTGAATTAGACAAGTTAGAATTACCTCCAGAGATAGACAATGTCATTAGCGCAGAATTACCTGACAGAGAAAGGGACCAGGATTTGTATAATGCGGTTATAAAACATAATATTCATGGCCCATGTGGTACCGTCAATCCTGAAGCAATTTGTATGGTTGATGGAAAGTGTTCTAAGAAGTTTCCAAAGGCATTTCGAAATGAAACCGAAGCAGATGTGAACGGCTATCCAGTGTACAAACGACGTGACAATAGTTTAGAAGATCACACATGTAGAGGGTTCAAAATTGATAATAAATTTGTCGTCCCGTACAATCCATATTTGACTAGGAAATTCAACGCACATATTAATGCAGAAATTTGTTCCTCCGTTGTCGCCATTAAATATATCCACAAGTATCTCGCCAAGGGTCACGACTGTGCTCGCATGGAATTACGACTTCTTCAAGAAGCAACAGAAGGCACCAGCAACGATGCAATCGTCCATGATGAAATTAGTCAGTTTTTAGACTGTCGGTTCATCAGCGCTCCAGAAGCTGCTTGGCGTATTCTTGAAAATCCCATTCATGGTCAGTCGCACACGACAGTTTTACTGAGTGTACATTTGCCAGGCGGAGAACAGGTATATTTCGAAGAAGGTAACGAGGAAGCAGCGTTAGCATTTTCCCGCCCCACTACATTAACAGCATGGTTCACTTTAAATCGTTTAGATATTTCAGCGCATTCACATTTTTATCAGGATATTCCAAACTTCTTCGTTTTTAACAGAAATAAGGTCTGGAAAAAACGTAAACAAGGCGGTGATAAAATTATTGGTAGGATGGTTTCAGTGTCTCCACGTCATAGAGAATTATATAATCTTAGGATTTTGCTATTGAAAATTAAAGCCGCAACTTCGTACGAACATTTGCGTACAGTCGACGGAGTTATTCTTCCTACTTTCAGTGATGCGGCACGTGAATTAGGTCTGACAGACAACATCAACGAATGGGTTAAGTGTTTAGAAGAAGGGGTTGTCTTCATGATGCCAAAGGCACTTAGAAACCTTTTTGTAGTTATATTGGTTCATTGTCTTCCTTCAGATCCATTACACATATGGAATTCTTTCAAAACGTCAATGTCGGAGGATTTTCTGAGAAATGTTGAGAGCGCAGACTTGGCTATAAATCTCGCACTTCTCGAAATAAGTGACGCCCTTCTGAACGAAGGTTCTTCTTGCACTGCACAAGGTCTGCCGGAACCTGATCGAACAATAAATACAGATATAGGACCTGCAGATGTTGTGATTGAAGAAAACCTGGGAGCGGAGATGCAGTCATTGTTGAACATCCAACAACGAGAAGTGTTTGATTCTATCCTCCAAGCTGTCTCAGGTAGGTCAGACGAAAATTCTCCGAGGTGCTTTTTCGTAGACGGACCAGGAGGTACAGGGAAGACGTTTTTGTATAGAACATTAATTCATTCGTTGCAATCGCAGGGAAAAAACGTGTTAAGCGTGGCTTGGACTGGAATAGCAGCAATTTTACTTCCCAAGGGTAGAACATGCCATAATGCATTTAATTTACCTTTCGATTTAAATAGCTCTGCCACATGTAAAATTTCAAGAAAAAATAGAATCATAATTAAAAATGCAGATTTAATAATATGGGACGAAGCTCCGATGGCCCCAATAACAGCTTTCGAAATGATCGAACGTGCCATACGGGATGTAATGAATAATGAATTACCATTTGGTAATAAAATTGTTGTACTGGGTGGAGACTTTAGACAGGTTTTACCTGTTTGTCGCAGAGCGGCTCGCGGGAAAATTGTTGCATCGTCCATCAAAAAGAGTGGGCTTTGGAGATTATTTAAGGTGGTCCACCTTAAGGCTAATATGCGAGCTTCAAGTGACCAGACTGCGTTTGCCGAATGGTTGTTGGAACTAGGTAACGGAACTCTTCCATGTCCTCAAGGTTGTGTAGCGTCTTCTGTTGTGTTACCGTCGAGTACCATTTGCCAGGATGTTGTTAGCGCAATTTACGGAGAGTCACATTCGGTAGCCGATGCAAATTTATTCTGCGACAGGGCAATATTATGTCCCAAAAATATCGATGCTCGAAAAATCAACGAAAAAGTTTTAGAAAAATTAGAAGGTCCCTTGAAAACATTTTACAGTATCGATTCGGCGAGAGACCAGAGAGGAAATCTAGATCCTGAGGAACAGGTGAGATTCCCTTTAGAATTTCTAAACTCTTTTAACCCACCAGGATTACCACCTCATGCGTTGAATTTGAAAATTGGAGCTGTAGTTATTTTAATGAGGAATCTATCGATTTCCCAATCGCTTTGCAATGGAACGCGGATGATCATTAAAAATTTTACAGAAAATCTCTTAGAAGTTGAAATAATCACAGGAGATAGAAGAGGAAGCATTCATTTTTTACCTAGGATTACATTGGATACCTCTGCAGACGTAACAATTCCCTTTAATCTTCACAGGCACCAGTTCCCAGTTCAGCTTGCATACGGTATGACCATAAACAAATCGCAAGGTCAAACATTTCATCAGATTGGCATTTTTCTTCCAGAACCTGTTTTCACACATGGTCAATTGTATGTAGCGTGCTCTAGAGTGAAATCAGAAAATTTTCTAAAAATTCAGGTCGTTCCAGGAACACGTCAGGGAACAAATGCAAGCGGATCTACAACCCAAAATATAGTTTATAGGGAGATTTTAGATTAGGTGTTACCAATCTTTATAAAAGTAAAGTGCCCAAACTTAAAACTCACTATCTCTTCAGAAAATCGTGTCAATGTATGGTATAATTTCCAAATTAATTATGTAGTTAAACTAGCTGGTTATTATCTACCTAAACCAGTAATGATCAGTTGATCTCCCGACAGTTGGTTCCCGAAAATATAATTCTTATAAAATTACAATTTTTTTTACCATTTTTTTTACTAATTTTAAAACTAAAAAATATATCAAATAGTTTCATGACAATTCCTCACCCAACAATTCGTCTTCCAGCGTACTTATACAGGATGTAACAGGATGTACCCGAAGGATATTAAGCAGCGATTCCTGAGCATATTTGGAGTAAAAAATGTACATGTCATTTTGCCACTGTTCCCATCGCTATGGAATATAATACGTCACAGTGGATGTCAGCGATACGCGCGCTCTTTCAAGTATTAACACGCTGTTAGAACAAAACAACGCTAATCAAATCGTCGCTTGGCTATGAACGCGCCACTTTCCTAACCGCATCGGTGGCAGCATGTGATGGAAAAATATTTCTAATAGAAAAAAAATGTCACCAGAGTTCAAAATAACATGTACATTTTTTACTCCAAATATGCCCAGGGATCGCTGGTTATAATCCTTCGAGTATGCCCTATTACAACATATGTACAATGTGCAGTTGCTTTAAGGAAAAATAAATTATACATAATTACACAAAATATAATTAAATGACATGTGTAGAGAGGATTTACCGCCGAATAACAAAAGAATAAAACTTATTTTCATTCAAATGCATCAAGGAAAAATCTTCTTCTCTATTTACTGTATGTACCACAGCGCCTAAGTACAAAAAAACGACACCGATTATAAATTTCTTTGATATTCATACCAACTTATTATTAAACTCTCATCTATCGCGAGCCAACCGGCGGACTTTACTTTTAAATGCAATTTTAACCGTTATGTAAAAAAAAACTGTGTAAAGGACAAGGTCAGAATCGCTTGCGCCAATATCAATCTAAAATACCATCCAACAAATTAAGGGCATTTTTGAAGTCAAACTGAATCTGAAATCTTTTACTTTTGAAATTGGTAAATAATGCACAAAAATTATAATTTTATAGTAAATATCATTTTGGGGGACCAATTGTCGGGGGATCAACTGTCGGGTCACAATATTAAATATATCCTTTCATTATATTTTTTCGGGCGAGTTGCGACCCCCTCAATGCGTCCTTACACACTTACATGCGGGAACCTGTTTTTTTAGTAGAGACACAAATATGTTGTGCCATCGGACCGAAGATTCTACTCTAAAATTCTTTATTTTTGCTGCTATTAATATCTTTTCATATCTACAGTTTATTAATTTAACCTTATTTATTTATCTTTCCACCTCTTCTAAAATAAGTATTAGTAAGCAGCTTAATTAGCGTATTTACTTTGTTGCGTAACACCTCTACATCTTGCAACGCACCGTTCACTAATATACTCTATTTGATTGTAATATGAATGTTTTTCTGTTAGTCAAATAGCAAGTACCTATATTTGCTATCCGACTAACTACTTGCCCAGTGCAAACAAAAAAACTTAAACTTTTATGTCAACCCTGATAAAGTAAGCATAGCTTACAAAACATATTGGTTTTTTAAACAATAAAAGCGGTTGAAACAAAATATTTTTTAATATAATAAACTATTTACTTTGCATGTGTTTGCAATATGCAAATAAAAAATGCATCCAATAGATCACTGCTGTTAAAAAATAACTAATAGTGATAATGACAAAATAGGTTTACTAAATATAATACCTACATAATAATAACAGATGAGATATTAAGTGACCGTTAACGCAACTTCAATCATGCATGCAGGGACATTGGAGGGTCTAGATTTGTTTCAAAAATAAATGTAGCTTCCTTTTTACAAAAAATTAGAGTCCTGACGTGTGCGGATAAGGAGGTTAAACAATCAGTTTCCTCACACAGTCGTGGGAAAGTGGTGGGTCCCCTCCAATGACCGTTAACGCACATGATTGCATTTTGCAAATAAGATATAACTTATTATCTCCTTCAAACCTTACATAAGAAATAATTCACTTTATTTCTCCGTAATGACATGAATGATTCCAACACTGTTCAGTGTTGCCATTTTTTCCATACATTTCAATTTTGGGATGGTTTGGCTACATTTGCTGAGCTTCGTACAAAATTACACAATTCAGCCACGCGGATTGGAACCTACCTCGGTTCAACAAGTAGAGTACTTGCGGGGCAAGCCGCTCTTATGAATTAGTATATTTGATAATTAATTATATCTTTTCTTTTAATTTTTAAATAATTTTGTCAGATTTGGTGTTTTTCTCTTAAGACCTAGCCAAGCAATTTGATCTTGGTACACACCAATACATCCATACACTTCATTCACAAGATTATCCTTAATTTTTTGATATCTCCAGCCGAACTCTCGACCTTGCACTGCAGTGGGAGGAATGGATTTATACGTTCATCACTCTTAAGACACACTGACCCCCAGATTCCTACCCACCCCTCCTACTTTTTCCTCCCTAGAACTTCCTCTCCTTCCTTTCCCTAAAAAATCCTCCACAAAGCTTCCTCAAAACTGACATGGGCCCCATGGGAAATAATTTTTCTCAGGGTCTCCTGTGTGGAGCTAATGTAAAAAAAAATCATTTTTGTTATTTGTTTTTGGGATGTTATGCCGTGTTGCGCTACCTCCTCCTTTAGCCAACGTTTCGGACAGCATTACAGTGTCCATCATCAGGGCAGATGCGTGACATCACATATTCGCCCTGATGATGGACACTGTAACACTGTCCGAAACGTTGGCTAAAGGCGGAGGTAACGCAACATGACATAACACCCCGAAAACAGACAACAAAAATACTTTTGGCCGTGAAAATCTAAAATCATATTCAAAAAAATCGTATTCACAGTGCCTTTGAGGTTATTTTTCACAAAACCAGTATTTGTCAAAAATATTAATCATTTACGTCACAACGGACAACTTACTCAGAATGAAATCAACTCAACATCTCTTTTGAAAAGGCATTACTAAGATCTTGATAATGCATTTGATAGTAAATTGACTTTTCATGCTCATATCGTGATTACATGCACCTTACTTATTTCACTGAAAATGTTGAGTTTTATCCTACACGCTGCGGGAAAATTTCAGAGACACTCGGGTTCTCACAGTACTATACAATGCTTTGATTACAAGAAGACTTGAGTGAATCAGTGGTTTAAAGCCCACGCCAAGTAAAGCATTCCCTCATGTTGGAGAAGATTCAGAAGAAATTTCTCTGCCTGGGGGAGTGTGGCTATTTCCCATAGCTTTACCTTATGACTTTCTCTTGGATATACTTAGATGAATCATCTAAGAGTCAGAAGGAATGTGCTCATTGTAACACATTTCTTCAGACTGATTCGTATATAGTTCGAAAACTCGACTATCATGGAGAGCATTAGTTTCTACGTTCCCAATGATCATCTCCATCACCGACAGCATATACTGTTTTATCTCCCAGCTTGCAGAACTAACTTACCAATGGCCATGCAAACCCCGAGAGCAGTTTTGTTGTTAAATAAAATCACTTCGAATATTGATTTGTCTAAAATCAACGAAACACAATTTAGATAGCATGCTTTTTTGCCGCTGTCATTTTTTTAAATCTGCTCATTTAATATTAATATTTTTTTCTTTAAAAACGATTTTAAGATTTAATTTTGTAGTGTTTTTAAAATTAATAAATTGAATTAAATTAAAATTGATGAACGAAATTAAAATAAAATAAATAGGTTAGATTATGAGTTGTTTTTCTTTTTTTTTTTATTATAATATATGTTATTGTGTATTTAATTTCAAAGTAATAATATATTAAAAAGAGTTATTTCACAGAATTTGAACTCATCAAATTTTGGAGTTAATTTTCAAGTTCTGTGAAAGTTCTTTTATTTTTATGAAGCAACTAGCCCATGGTAATGTAATGACAGAACTGAAATATTTGGTTTAATTATAATTTAAATATGATTTAGTATTATTTTTGTAATTAGTATCACTGCTGCACTATTCTGTACATGTATATGCACATACAAAATATAAAACTTGGATATTAAGTTAGGAAACGTACCCATACTACATGACGAACTTTTTGCAATTTTTAACCCCCCCCCCTCCGGTGACCAAAAACCTAAGCAATCCGCCGCTCATTTGTACCAAGCGTAGTATTTTGAACACCCCCTCCCCCCTAAACATGTCACATAGTATGGGTACGTTCCCTTACATTTCTTCAGACTCTTTGAATCATTTTATGTAAACATAAAATTTTGTTATTCATGATTTATTCATTCAATTTGACACACAATTCAACACATATATTTGAAAACAGGATTGATTTTCAATCCTTTAATAAGTGTGTTGCATACTTTTATAGAGTGTATCTGTCAATTCAAAAGTTTTCGGAAACTAAAATGTGAATCATAGCATACAAATTTGACGATAAACTTGATAACATATGTGAAAATATATCCACTGACTGCAATAATCTAATTTGTATATAATACCATGTTTTGTATATTATTTCTAACCAGCATTTTACGTTGTATATGTATATTGGGCGGAATTATATGAACTTCTTTAACTTACTTTTATGTATTATAATTTATAATTAACAGAATGTGGTCAGTTTTTTTACTGGGTTTTTCTGACAAAAAAAGATACATTATTAACCCAGCATATTAATAATTAAATTTTTTTATGAAATTAAAACGTTTTTTATTCCATCAGACAAGCAAGATTGTGAATGCAGTGTATGTTGTACAAAGATATTTAAATATAAGAAATGTGCTATCAGCAGTTTTTAAGGGTTGGGACTATGCTTCCTAATGTCACTGATATTGTTAACCAATACTACTGCACACAAAAAGAAATCAGATTAGACCGTAGTCCGCCTAGATTTGAATAGCATATATCTATATTCTAATATCTTTGTGTATATTCCACCCTACAGAAAAAAATAATAATCTTTTCTATTACATTAACTCCACACAAAAGGTTCTGATCTCTTTCGCTCTTTATCGACCATCGCCTTGCACCGCAGTTGGAGGAATGGATTTATACGTCCGTCACTCCTGGACCCCAAGTTTTTTACCCACCCCTCTTACCCTTTTCCTTCCCAGAACATCCTCTCCCTAAAAGACTCTCCACACAGCATCCCCAAATATAACAGGCTCTGAGGTAAATTATTTTCCCTAGGGCCTCCTATGTGGAGCTAATGTAAAAAAAATAATGATCAAATTTGGTAATGCCTTCAAAAGACTAAACAGCTACCATAATAACATATGCATAATAAATCGGTAGTACATGTTTTTACAAATAAACAATTTTTATAAATTGAATAATAATATTTTTTACAATAGCTCCCACACTGGAGGCCCTGAGGAAAATAATTTCCCTTATCACATTTGAAGATGCTATGTGCAAGGGCATAACGAAGTACGGGCAGAGGGAGGGCAGCTGCCCCCCCCTAGAAGGTGCAGGAATGCTCACAAACCGTAAAGTAATATTATTTCGGTAGCCTATTGTTTGTGAGAATCAATTTAATTTTTATTATTACCCTTTTAGTTATTATGATTAATGATGCATCAAGAAAACGTGCCTATCAAGTTATATTGCGCTGTTATTAAATCAGTTTTAATTTTTATTTTTTTACATGAATACCACATAAGAGTCCCAATTGCTCTCTTCTGGAGCCAGTGGGACTATGGCATCTCCAATTGGGATATGTTGTGAGACTGAAGGCAGTGGGGAGGGGAAGGAGATAGGGAAGAAGAAAGCGGGGAAGTACTTGGCTATTCAGATCTGGTCACCAAACACGGCAGAAGCCATTTCAAGCAACGTTTCAATTCTGAATGGTGGTCTTGCACCAGGGCGATACTGTGAGTATCTTCCACTCTGGAACGTGCCACAAATATACTGCATATTATTTTAAATGAATAAATTGTGAAATACACAAATTAAATTTATTTGCCACGTCGGGATTCGATCCCGCGACCTTCGGAATGCGAGTCAAGCGCCTTACCGCTGCACTAAGACAGCCGTCATTGTACGTATATACATGCTCAACTGATAGCCAAATACGCAGGTATATTGGAAGCTATTACCAATGCTTTATCGATATGTACGCAGATGAAATGAGTTATATTAAAGGTATAATTTTTGTTATAAATGATCATTGGAGCAACGTAGACATAGAGAGCCCAAAAATTTTAGATATTTCAATTAGAACTGCAGCTGCCTTTGGAATTGATATACAAGTCCCACGCATTGTTTCTCGCCAACAATATTTGTCCAATTACCTTGCTGAGATTCCATGCGATTTTTGGAAGCGATTCCTTATTTAGACTCCCTAATATCTGCATTGGAGCAGCATTTTGGTGACCAAAATTTACCTGCTTTCGGATTAATGTCGCTACATCCCAGTACAATATTAAATATGTTGTTAATTGATTTTAAAGAAAACACACAAAGTTTTTGCCTGTACTACGATTTACTTAATTTTAATCAAGAAGCCAAACTATGGTATAAAAAATGGCAGAACAAGAGTATGATCAGAAAAGATCTCGAAAAACTAGATTTTACTGGAAAATTTAAGGAGGCGAACATTTTCTTTCCCGCAACAAAAAAAGCCATACTTATTTCCTTGGCACAACCTTGCACTACAAGTAAAATAGAGAGGTCCTTTTCTACACTGCATTTGTGTTAAAACACGGCTAAGATCAACGATGACTGAAAAGCATTTGAACGCAGTAGCTTAGCGAGGGAGGGCAGACCGCCCGGAATGCCACCCGACGGGGAGGTGACGCTACTAAGGATATTGTCACAAAAATATTGAATACGCTGTTATTTATATTTTCATAGCTCTATGGCTCCCCGTGGAATGTTCTGAATCAGGGAGAATTTTATGCCTGACAGTATTTTTATAGACGAAAATAGTCTGTTTCTGAAATTCTTTAGCCACCCCCCCCCCCCCCAAGTAGGTATTATTTTGTTTTTCATTTTTAATGTAACCTGTCCCATTGCTCATTTACCTTAGATATATTCTTGGTTACCTGCCCCCTCCTTAACAAAATCCTAGCTACGCCCTTGGCTACGTGAAGAAAAATGAAGTTCTGGGAAGAAAAAGGTATTAGGGATTCGTAGGTATCTTAGATTCAATGCGTTCAAGTCATCCTCCACCAAGACCTAGACACACCTCAGCCCATAAGCCCGGACACCCCTGATAAGTTACCAAATGTAACGAACTGCTTGGGAAGATCTACGACAGGGGTGTTAGTCATCCATTGAATCGTTCCCGGGTGGCTGTACCCATTCCCACCTTCCAAATTGAATTATTATTAAATATACAAATTAATATTTCTCAAAGATATTGAAATACAAAAGAGATATGTTACGATGTTCACGCAACTGTTGGTCTACCTAATCAAAATAGTTTGCATAAAAAAGAATTCATTTCGTTGATTTTTTGGTGTGCATTAATATTGGTAAACAATATAGTTTGAATACGAAAAGAATTGGTTCATTTAATTTAACGTTCGTTTAGTTTATTCGTTCATTAAGTTTTTTTGTTAATTGGTAAACAATATCGGCGACACCCCGTAGCGCAGTCCCACCCAGTAAAAACTGTGAATAGCACATCTCTTATATTTCAATATCTTTAAAATTTATGTAGTTCTACAAATTAAATTTGATAATAACAAAAACACTAAACTTTAACTGTTCTTACGTAACAGAACAATGCAATCGAAGGACGAAATCGGGATTATAACACGAAATGATTTCAATTGGTTTGGGTGCAAACTGTATCTAAATTTCTCTGAATAAACATTAAACAGTTTCTGAAGTGACCTCCAGGTAAATATGGTCCTGTATATTTTCTGCCTGTACATTAGCATTGCATTTATTGACATAATTTACTAACCATAATTTGTAAGATTAAAGAAATAGACATATTAAAAATTTCTTTGCACTTCGAATGACAGAATTCAAAAGCTGAAGACAAAATTTCTCCATCAACCAATTTTAATATTATTAATCACTTCTATAATACGTCTAAATATTTATTATAACTATTCTACGCGTTCAAATTAAATTAAACAACAATTGAGCTGTTGAGAAAAACATTCATTAACGTTCATCTATATTGCATACATTTTGTTGGTGAAAATATTTTGACATGTTAAACCATAGAGACACGGCAATAAAAATTGACGATTGAAAAAAACTTTTTTTTTAAATTTAAGGTATATAAATACATAATATATGAATCCAAGTGTTTTATTTTAAAATAAACGTTTCGATGGGAGACGTCTACTAATATCTACAGGAATTCCAAAAACTAAAGTGTTGACGAATATCTACAGCACAAACTGTTGACTAATATCATGAGAATCAAAGTGTTGACGAATATCTACAGCACTGGCAGAGGTTGGATTTGCAATTATGTGTAGCTTATTGGAATAATGTAATATCGCGTATGCAGTTTAAAAAATTAAATTATGTAAATGTGTGTGTAAAAATCCCTAATATCGGACTATTGGACACATTTAGCTGATTAGTTCAACCTACGCTCTGTAAATATTAGTTCAACCTACGCTCTATAGATATAAGCCAACACTCTGAAGTTCGTAGATATTAGTTCAACATATGAGCTGTAGATAATCGTCCGACATACAGGCTGTAGATATTAGTATCTAGAGTCTTTCGATGTACCTAAACTTGATATATTAGCAATCTTTACTTCATCCACACTCAAACATCAAGATAAGTGTTTTTAGTCGATTAGTGTTTTAACCGATTCTGTAACAAGCAAAAATGTCTATTGGTACCTGTTCGGATATTAGTACCCTTTACACGTAGAATTCGGAGCGGGACGTACCCCGCGCCACTTCGGGCCGCCGCGCAGAAAAGTAAAGACCGAAAGTATGATAACGGTTTACAGCGCAGATCACTGTGAGACTTTTCTGCGGATTTAATGGTGGTCTTATTAAATTAAAACAAAGATGATCCATTTTTTGCCAAATACTGTAGGTGTGTTGAATATTGTACATCGTACATTTTTAATTAATAACAATGTGAATACCCCACAAAAGTCCTCCTGTCCGGAGCCAATGAGACTATGTCATCACCAATTAGGGTATGTTGTGAGGCTGAAGATAGTGGGGAGGGAAAGGAGACAGGGGAGAGAAAGGTGGGAAAGTACCTGGCTATTCAGATCTGGTCACCAAACGCAACGTTTCAATTGTAAATGGTGGTCACAATGGTGGTCATACACAAGGACGATACTGAGAGTATCTTTCACTCTGGAACATGCCGCAAATATGCTTCTCCATATTATTTTAAATTAATAAATTTGATTTGATGTGCACATACCCGCGATGGTTTATGTATACAATACTGAGCTCTAGCATCATGAAATTACGCGTTGCTAAACCGTTCATCCGATTGCGATGAAACTTTGAAAATTTAAGGTGTGCATTCGCGCGATGATTTCTGAATACAATAATGAACTCTGGCATCACGAAATTACGCGAGAAAAGGCCCGTTCTGAATGCCGTGAACCGGGCGACTGAAGTAGGCGCACATTTCTCGCTTTATCCAAATACAAACATCCTTTTTTCTTCATATATTTAATTCAACACACACTCCTCCTTGCTTCATCCACGTTCACACGTCAAATCGCATAGTGTTTTAACCCGTTAGTTGCTTCTGCAACGGGCCCAGCTAGTATATATAGTATTGTTCACTTTTGGGAAAGGTCACGGAAAACCTCACTTTCGATTTGAGGGGAAAAGCGACCACTCTGCCCCTCGGGTGGGTGAAACCTCACGGGTCATTTTGGCTTGCAAAAATTTGGTAAAATTTGGCAAGCCAAATTGATCTCTAAGCTCATCCGATTTCAAAGGCCCCACGGTTCACTCTTCTTCGAAGCGAATTCATTGTATCTATCTCTTTTCAAATGCCTGCAAAAGTTGAGAAAGATGTAGCGAAAATCTCCCATACAAAATTGATTTGGCTAGGTACATAAATTTTAAATGTCATTCTTCATTTTTCGATTTCCCACCGGCCGACTGGCATACGTGATTTCTTAGAAAATATCACGCTTGGAAGCCAAAATTTAGTAAAATTACGTCAACGAGACTTTTTAAAAGGTCAATTGACCATCGCAATTATCACTTTTCACAAAAACATCGTTGTAATATTCGATTGAAAACTGACATTTGCGAAAAAACTACGGAAAAGTCATATTTTGAAACTAATGTTTAAAAATAGGTACAATTTACACGGAGACGCCTATCGACAGAATCTACAACCGCAGCTTTTCCTTGGAGAAATTCAAAAATGTGTCGAAATCTAAATTGGAACGTTCGCAGATCCTAGCGCGAAAAAAATGCTGTTGTTCAACGACTGATGGAACAAGTTTCAAATTGATTGTATTCGTACGAGGGTAAATAATAATCTTTATTAAATTTTCTCGAATCTTGCAACACTAAGCATGGAACATTATTCAAAACCACCGCAAGTTTTCAGCGAGGCCCTGACAGCCTTAGCTGACGTAATTTGTATGTAAAATGTTCTAAAACGGGCGCAGGTGTTCGATTTTCAGGCTGTGCTTGAGGTGGTTGAGACAAAGTTTAACGGTTGTGTTGCCATATAAATGAAATATTATTAACCATTTAAATACTAAGTAGGTACTTAATACAAAATTTAATAAAATCAAATAAAATGAGGTGCTTATCCCGATGACCAAATTTGTTTTCCTAAATAATAAAAATAAAATTATAGCGCCATTTTTGTGAAAAAAAACCCTAGGTTTTGTAAAATAATGGATCCAAAGTATCAGGAGCGCAGAAATTGACCGAGATAATAATATGTTGTTTTAGCTTCATTAAATTATACACGGTTAACCGTTCATCCCATTGCGACGAATCTTTGAGAATTTGATGATGGCATGTCTCCGATTGTGTCTACATACTTCTGTTTGGCAGATTTCTGCTGCTAGGCCCTGTCGGCGGCTTTATACATACGTATGTTTAACTATATGAAAAACTGTAAAATCGGTAGGTACCTGAGAAACTGATATATTATAAAATTATAAAAATAAAATTAAAGCGCCATTTTTGTGAAAAATTGCATTGCACATTCTGTATAAACGTTACAGGGTACCTACCAGGAGCGCAGAAATTGACTGAGGAATATTTAACTGTATGAAAAACTATAAAATCGTTAGGTGCCTGAGAAACTGATATAGGTATTATAAATGAATCGCCGATATGCAAGTACGCCCATAACTTTCGAATGCATGCACCGAATTGGATAATTATTTTTGTTTTGTGTTTGTAATTGTTAGGATAAGGTTTTTATTGATCTTCTGGTGAGCACTGGCATTATGAAATTTGTATAAAATGGTTGCCGAAATGTTTGCACGCGCATAACTTTCGAACGGATGCATCGAATTGAATAATTGTTTTTTTGGTGGGTTCGTTACTGTTAGGACAAGGTTTTGCATAAAAATACCGGTGAGATCTGCCATAATGAAATTTGTATAAAAATGAATTGCCGAAATGTATATATGCGTATAACTTTCGAACGAATGCACCGAATCTGAAAATTCTTTTTTTATTGTTTTCGTTACTGATAGGACAAGGTTTCTATAAAACTACTGGTAAGCTCTGGCATTATGAAATTTGCATAAAAATCAATCGTCGAAATGTATGAACGCGTATAACTTACGAAAGACTGCACAAAATTGAATAATTTTTTTTTGTTATGTTTGTTTATTGGCTGGTGAGCTCTGGCATTACGAAATTTGCATAAAAATATTTCAATAGGTGGCACGCGAGCTGTTTGAAAACCAAATGTAACGGCAATGAAATAATGAGCGCGGGAGGGGGGAAAAAACCACGGAGGGGGGAGGGTAATCTGGGAAGGGGGAGGGGAACCCGGGAGGGGTTTTGCGGGATGGAGGAAGGGGGGGGGGGGGGGGGTAGAGTACGCTATGAAAGAATATTTTTTCTGTTCTTTTTTTTACTCGAATAAAACAAAATTTTAAAAGGATAAATACCAGGAGTGCAGAACTAAGCAAGGGAAAATATATTAAGAACATGTTTTTTTCAATTATTTCTGGCTTTTTGGGAAAGGTGAATTTATATGCATTTAATTTTTTTTTTTTACATGAGCTCCGCACAGGAGGCCGTGGGGAAAATAATTTCCCTCAGGTCCTATGTCATCTTTGGGGATGCTGTGTGGAGGATTTTTTTTAAGGAAAGGAAGGAGATGAGAGTTCTGGGAAGGAAAAGGGTTTAAGGGGTGGGTAGGAATCTGGGGTTCAGTGTGTCCTGGACATCCGCCTCCAAGACCTAGACAGACCTCACCCCATGAACCCGGACACCCCTACTAAATCACCAAACGTAGCGAACCACTTGAGGTGACCTATGGCAGAGAAGTTGGTTATCCAATAAAGGACAACTTTGGGGATTTGTATTTCTACATTACATTATATACAACGGGTACCTGGCGTTGCAACAACACTGTAACCTCGGGGTCAACTTAACTGTAATGGTTCCATTCCAAGTTCCGGGAAACTACATTATAATTCAAGCGCCTTGCAAACGCATGCACTGTATTATAACATTATATACAACGGGTACCCGGCATGCGTTGCAACATTACTGTAATCTCGGGGTCAACTTAACTGTAATGGTTCCATTCCAAGTTCCGGAAAACTACATTATAATGCAAGAGCCTTACAAACGCCTGCTTTATATTATAACATTATATACAAAGGGTACCCGGCATGCGTTGCAAGATCACTGTAACCTCAGGGTCAACTTAACTGTAATGGTTCCATTCCAAGTTCCTGGAAACTACATTATAATACAAGCGCCTTGCAAACGCCTGCTTTATATTATAACATTATATACAAAGGGTACCCGGCATGCGTTGCAACATCGCTGTAACCTCGGGGTCAACTTAACTGTAATGGTTCCATTCCAAGTTCCGGGAAACTACATTATAATTCAAGCGCCTTGCAAACGCATGCAATGTATTATAACATTATATACAACGGGTACCCGGCATGCGTTGCAACATCACTGTAATCTCGGGGTCAACTTAACTGTAATGGTTCCATTCCAAGTTCCGGGAAACTACATTATAATGCAAGCGCCTTGCAAACGCCTGTTTTATATTATAACATTATATACAAAGGGTTCCCGGCATGCGTTGCAACATCACTGTAACCTCGGGATCAACTTAACTGTATTCCATTCCAAGTTCAGGGAAACTACATTATTATGCAAGCGCCTTGCAAATGCCTGCACTATATTATAACATTATATACAACGGGTACCCGGCATGCGTTGCAAAGTCACTGTAACCTCAGGTTTCTTCATATAATTAATTTAACACACACTCCTCCTCGCTTCATCCACATTCACACGCAAATCGCAAAGTGTTTTAACCCGTCAGTTGCTTCTGCAACGGGCAAAACCTAGTATATATAGTATTGTTCACTTTTGGGAAAGGTCACGGAAAACCTCACTTTCGATTTGAGGGGAAAAGCGACCACTCTGCCCCTCGGGTGGGTGAAACCTCACGGGTCACTTTGGCTTGCAAAAATTTGGTAAAATTTGGCAAGCCAAATTGATCTCTAAGCTCATCCGATTTCAAAGGCCCCACGGTTCACTCTTCTTCGAAGCGAATTCATTGTATCTATCTCTTTTCAAATGCCTGCAAAAGTTGAGAAAGATGTATCGAAAATTTCCCATACAAAACTGATTTTTGCTAGAAATTTATTCCAATTAATTAAACGGCGATCTGCAAAATACCGAAGAAAAATTGACATTTTAAAGGCCCTTTGCGGGATGGTAAATTACGATGAAAATAAACATTTTGCGAGAGATGTCTTTTAATAATCATAAATTATACAAGATTTAGAAACTTTTAAAATAAAAACATATGTAGCTTCCCATTTAAAATGTTTCACAATATCGCGTCAAACTTTGCAATTATATCTGACATTTGCGAAAAATCCAACAACATCGAAAATGCACATCGTTCTCAGCCTGTTAAATCGGTAGATATTTGAAATGTTTATTTATTTTCTTCAACCTTGCAATACTGAACATGGAACACTATCCAAAACCACCTGAGGTTTTCAGTCAGGCCATGACACCGTTGGCTGACGTAATTTGTATGGGAAATGTTCTTAAACCAGCGCAGGTGTTCGATTTTCAGGCTGTGCTTGAGGTGGTTACGACAAAGTTTAACGTTTGTGTTGCCATATAAATAACATATTGTTTTAGAATATTTTGATGAACTAGGTAGGTACCCTGAAAATTACATAAACGGATAAATAATTATCCACGGGTATCATCTATAAATTATAGCTCATGAACGACTGGTCCAAATTGGATAATTCTTTTTGAGTTGGTTTCGTTATTGTTCGGGCAAGGTTTGTATAAGACGACTGATGAGCTCTGGAATAATAAAATTTGTTTAAAATGAATCGCCGAAATCTATAAATGCGCATAGCTTCCGAGCGAATACACAAAATTGAATAATTCTTTCGTTGTTGTATTTGTTATTACTAGGACAAGTTTTGAATAAAATTACTGGTGAGCTCTGGCATAACGAAATTTGTTTAAAAATGATTCGCCGAAATGTAAGGACGCTCATAACTTCAGAACGACTGCACGTAATTGAATAATTCTTTTTTTGTTGCGTTCCTTATTGTTAGGACAAAGTTTCTATACAACTACTGGTGAGCTCTGGCATTTTGAAATATGTTTAAAAATTAATCGATGAAATGTAAGTACGCGCATAACTTCGGAACGACTGCACCTAATTGGGTAATTATTTTTTTGTTGTTATCGTTATTGTAAGGACAAGTTTTAAATAAAACTACTGGTGAGCTCTGGCATTATGAAATTTGCATAAAAATGAATCGTCGAAATGTATGTACGCGCATAACTTCCGAAAGACTGCACCAAATTGAATAATTCTTTTTTTGTTATGTTTGTTTATTGGCTGGTGAGCTCTGGCATTTTTGCAAAATTTGCATAAAATTTGAAAGGTGAATTTATATGCATTTAATTTTTTTTTTTTACATGAGCTCCACACAGGACACCGTGGGGAAAATAATTTCCCTCAGGTCCTATGTCATCTTTGGGGATGCTGTGTGGAGGATTTTTTTTGGGAAAGGAAGGAGATGAGAGTTCTGGGAAGCAAAAGGGTTTAAGGGGTGGGTAGGAATCTGGGGTTCAGTGTGTCCTGGGCATCCGCCTCCAAGACCTAGACAGACCTCACCCCATGAACCCGGGCACCCCTACTAAATCACCAAACGTAGCGAACCACTTGGGGTGACCTATGGCAGAGGTGTTGGTTAACCAATAAAGGTCAACTTTGGGGATTTGTATTTCTACATAACATTATATACAACGGGTACCCGGCATGCGTTGCAACAACACTGTAACCTCGGGGTCAACTTAACTGTAATGGTTCCATTCCAAGTTCCGGGAAACTACATTATAATTCAAGCGCCTTGCAAACGCATGCACTGTATTATAACATTACATACAACGGGTACCCGGCATGCGTTGCAACATCACTGTAATCTCGGGGTCAACTTAACTGTAATGGTTCCATTCCAAGTTCCGGGAAACTACATTATTATGCAAGCGCCTTGCAAACGCCTGCTTTATATTATAACATTATATACAAAGGGTACCCGGCATGCGTTGCAACATCACTGTAATCTCGGGGTCAACTTAACTGTAATGGTTCCATTCCAAGTTCCGGGAAACTACATTATAATGCAAGCGCCTTGCAAACGCCTGCAATATATTATAACATTATATACAACGGGTACCCGGCATGCGTTGCAAGATCACTGTAACCTCGGGGTCAACTTAACTGTAATGGTTCCATTCCAAGTTCCTGAAAACTACATTATAATACAAGCGCCTTGCAAACGCCTGCTTTACATTATAACATTATATACAAAGGGTACCCGGCATGCGTTGCAAAATCACTGTAACCTCGGGGTCAACTTAACTGTAATGGTTCCATTCCAATTCCTGGCAAATTACATTTTAATGCAAGCGCTGCACTACATAACATTATATACAACGGGTACCCGGCATGCGTTGCAAGGTCACTGTGAACTAAGGTTTCTTCATATATTTAATTTAACACACACTCCTCCTAGCTTCATCCACGTTCACACGTCAAATCGCATAATGTTTTAACCCATCAGTTGCTTCTGCAACGGGCAAAACCTATATATATAGTATTGTTTAGTTTTGGGGTAGGTCGGGAAAAGCTCACTTTTTCGTCGACGCAAAAACGACCAGTACGCCCTTTGCGTTTCACCCACCTCAAGGTTCACTTTCGGTTGAAGCAAATTCCGAATGGAAACTGGGGGTAATTTTTTTCCGACAAAATGAAATATATACAGGGATTTATTCTCCGATACGAATCGGCGGCGAAAACTAGAAGCTCTACTCGAATCACTCGATTATATTTCCCGCCGACAGACGGCGTTTGAAAAAAAAAATTTAGGAAAAAACCCGCTAATTTCACAAAGGAAAATATATATATAGGACTATTGACATAGGTCAGGATCTCAGATGTCAAATTTTTAGCCTAACAAAACGGAACTCTCGGCGGTTTCGGTCGTTGTTTTTCGGAAAACGACATTACCGCCGAAAAACCGATTCCGGACTAGATGTTTTTTGAAAATACGATAGCCGGATAGATTCCGCAACTTTTAACACCAATAAAACATACGATTCTCATATAAAATACGTCAGGAGATGCTGACAAAACTCGAAATTTTCCGAAAAAAAATCATCAAAATACGCGCTCACAGATTCCATCGGAAGTTTAATTATTGGTGGCCAGTTCAAATTAACACGCTTTTCATTCGGGGTAGGTACCTACTTATTTCGGTAGTCTTGCAAATATGATGAAAAAAGCTAAGATTGCCGGAATCTAAGGAAATGCGCAGGTACCTACCTGAATGGGTACCTACACAACGAATTAGGTTTTAATGCAATAAATACTAAGGTAAGGTTGTTTCGATGATACAGAATAATTGAACTTTTTTAAAGTTAATTTTCACGTTCTGTGATGGTTCTACTCAAATTCTATTGTTTTATCATTACAGACCAGTTACATCACAAAACTGAAATAATTACAGAACTCGAACGGAACTTTATAGAACTGAAAATTTACTAGAAAAATTTAAAGAATTGTCAATTTTTTTTATTAATTATTTTTTTTATTTTTAAGTGTGTTCTATTTGAACATTGTATATATATATACATTACGCGTGTTCTAGGTAGGTACTTACTTGCGGGGACTTTTTTCATTTAAAAATCAAAACATGATATTGAATGAATTTATTTGTAGTGAAAATTATTTTATGCTCAACAGCATAATTGCGTCGTTTTGGTGAAATATTACAACAAAGTACCTACTTAGTACTTACACTTGCAAAATGAAATACAATACAACTACAATAGTGAGCTCCGGCATAATGAAATTTTGCACTGCTAAACTGCGGTACCCGGCATGCGTTGCGAGGCCACCTTAACTTCGGGGTCAACTAAACCGTAATGGTTCCCTACCAAGTCCCGGGAAACAACATTATAAAATTATGCACTTTATAAAATTATATACAACGGGTACCCGGCATGCGTTGCAAGGCCGCTTTAACCTCGGGGTCAATAAAACTGTAATGTTTCCATCCGAAGTCCTGGGAAACTACATTATAATGCAAGCGCCTGCACTATGTAACATTATATACTACGGGTACCCGGCATGCGTTGCAAGGCCACTTTAACCTCAGGGTCAACTAAACTCTAATGGTTCCATCCCAAGTCCCCGGAAACTACATTATAATGCAAGCGCCTGCACTATATAACATTATATACAACGGGTACCCGGCATGCGTTGCAAGGTCACTGTAACCTAGGGGTCAACTTTACTGTAATGGTTTCATCCCGATTCCCGGGAAATAAAATTTTAATGCAAGCGCCTGCAATTTATAACATAATATACAACGGGTACACGGCATGCGTTGCAAGGTCACTGTAACCCCGGGGTCAACTTAACTGTAATGGTTCCATCCCAATTCCCGGGAAATAACATTTTAAAGCAAGCGCCTGCACTATATAACATTATATACAACGGGTACCCGGTATGCGTTGCAAGGTCACTGCAACCTAGGGGTCAACTTTACTGTAATGGTTTCATCCCGATTCCCGGGAAATAAAATTTTAATGCAAGCGCCTGCAATTTATAACATAATATACAACGGTTACTCGGCATGCGTTGCAAGGTCACTGTAACCTCGGGGTCAACTTAACTGTAATGGTTCCATTCCAATTCCTGGGAAATTACATTTTAATGCAAGCGCTGCACTACATAACATTATATACAACGGGTACCCGGCATGCGTTGCAAGGTCACTGTAACCTCAGGTTTCTTCATATATTTAATTTAACACACACTCTTCCTCGCTTCATCCACGTTCACACGTCAAATCGCATAGTGTTTAAACCCGTCAGTTGCTTCTGCAACGGGCAAAACCTAGTATATAGTATTGTTTAGTTTTGGGGTAGGTCAGGAAAACTCACTTTTTTTTTTAATCCTCCGAGTACAGGCGAAAATCGACCACTCTGCCTGTCCAGTTTCACCGACCGCAGAGGTCGATTTGGCCGAGCAAGGCTTGTGGACCGGGATTTCATACAAACGGCCGTTCCAAAAAAACGCGTTTTGGTGATCCGATAATCGACTCTTTTCCCCCTCGATCCGCAAGACCTTACGGCGTATTGTCGCTTAAAAACGAAAAAGACGCTTACGCCCTTTCGATTTCCCTCGCCCGCCTCGGCCCGCAGGCGATAATCGACCTCCGCTCCTCGAGTTTCACCGACCGCAGAGATCAATTTGGCCCGAAAGGGGGCACGGACGGCGATCTCTGCGGGTCAGACCAGATTTCATATAAAAAAGATGACGCAGGGTCAACAGCGCTCCCAAACGGCGAAAACTACAATTAGATCTCTCACCGACGAAGAAATTCGACCTCAGTTATATTTTCCGCCGACAGGTTCACCCGTTAAAAAACGTCGAACCGTTTAGTAAAGAGATTTCCCATACAAAACTGATTTTACTAGGAATTTATTCCAATCAATTAAACGGCTATCTCAAAAATATGTTGGAAAAAATGACATTTTAAAGGCCCTTTGCGGGAACTTAGATTGCGGTGAAAACAAACATTTTGCACGAAATGTTTTTGATTAAATAGAAGGTATACAAGTTTAAGAAACTTTTAAAATAAAAACATGTGTAGCTTCCCATTTAAAATGTTACACTATATTGCATCAAATATTGAAATTTTTCTGACATTTTCTGAAATCGATCTATCATCAACAATGCATAATTTTCCAGCCAGTTAATATAAACTCGAGGTAGGTACTGGCGTTAAAAATGTGAATGATTTTAATGCAGAAAATCGCGGTAGGTACCTACCGTTCTATTGAATTATTGCTAATTCGCTAAGTATTTATTGAGAAAACGCGTAAGTAGGTACCTACACCAACATTATTTTTCTCGGTATGTACTAGGTAGGTACCGGCTTACGAGATTTTTTCCTTTAAATGTTAAATCGAAAATTAATGATATGAAATGAAAAAAATCATCCAAGATGGTAATTTTTGAAATATGTAGGAACACGGAGGTTGCTTCTGGATAACCACTGTTGGTATGAATGTTATTTTTAAATTAGTAAAGTTCATTTTCACGTAATGTGCGGTTTTTATTTATTCAATTATCTTCAAAACTTATAATATTTATTATTATTTATTTAAACTATTATTTCAAAACAGAAATAATTACGGAACTTGAATAGAATTTGAACAGAACTTTCGAAGAACGTTAAAATTAACTTGAAAAATTGAAGATTTTTAAATAATTTTTTTGAAAAACCCAGCCTAAATATATTTCATATGTTTTTTTTACGTATGTGCAGGTACCTCTACATAGAATCTATGCAGGTACCAACATGCACATAACAACTCAAAATCTGATGATATTGCTTATGATTTTTTTGTAAATGTATAATAAAATTGCTTGAAGTGGAATGGTATAATTTTTTTCAAAAATATTAAATTAACATACCGCTTTTTTTGTATTTTGTATTTTAATGATAATCATTCAACGTGGAATTGGTATCGCCGCCCCGGGAACCATTCATTGGTTTCTATATACAATAGTGAGCTCTGGCATCATGAAATTATGCATTGCTAAACTTTTTTTTTACATTAGCTCCACACAGGAGGCACCGAGGAAAACAATTTCCCTAGGGGCCTATGTCATCTTTGAGGATGCTGTGTGGAGGGTTTTTTGAGGGAAAGAAAGGAGAAGAAGATATAAGAAGGAAAAGGGTATGAGGGGTGGGTAGGAATCTGGGGGTCAGTATGGCCAGGAGTAACGGACGTATGAATCTATTCCTCACACTGCGGTGCGAGGCGAAGGGTTGGGAGAATCTGGCTGGAGAGATAAAAAGCCTCCCTCAATCAGTCTCCTCCAATCCAGCCCGCCATGCAGTGGTAGGTCAAACGTATCCGCCACCAAGACCTAGACAAACCTCATCCCATGAACCCGGGCACCCCTGCTAAGTCATCAAACGTAGCGAACCACTTAGGTGACCTTTGACAGCGGTGTTGGTTCATCCGATTGCGATGAGACTTTTGGAATTTGATGTGTGCATTCCCGCGATGGTTTCTGAATACAATAATGATCAATCGGGATACAATAATGAACCGGGCGACCGAAGTAGGTGCACATTTCTCGCTTTTTGAAAACTAAATGTACCGGGAATGAATTAATGAAGCGCGAGAGGGGGAGAGGAAAAAGCTCCACACAGGAGACCCTGAGGAAAATAATTTCCCTCACGGTCATGTCATCTTTGGAGATGCTGGGTGGAGGGTTTTTTAAGGCAAAGAAGGAGATGAGAGTTCTGAGAAGGAAAAGGGTTTAAGGGGTGGGTAGGAATCTGGGGTTCAGTGTGTCCTGGTCATCCGCCTCCAAGACCTAGACAAACCTCACCCCATAAATCCGGGCACCCCTACTAAATCACCAAACGTAGCGAACCACTTAGGGTGACCTACGGCATGAGTGTTGGTTATCCAATAAAGGTCATCTTTGGGGATTTTTATTTCTACATAACATTATATACAACGGTTACCCGGCATGCGTTGCAAGATCACTGTAACCTCGGGGTCAACTTAACTGTAACGGTTCCATTCCAAGTTCCGGGAAACTACATTATAATGCAAGCGCCTTGCAAACGTCTGCACTATATTATAACATTATATACAACGGGTTCCCGGCATGCGTTGCAAGGTCACTGTAACCTCGGGGTCAGCTTAACTGTAATGGTTCCATCCCCATTCCCGGGAAATAACATTTTAAAGCAAGTGCCTGCAATATATAAAATGATATACAACGGTTGCTCGGCATGCGTTGCAAGGTCACTGTAACCTCATGGTCAACTTAACTGTAATGGTTCTATTCAAATTCCTGGGAAATTACATTTTAATGCAAGCGCTGCACTACATAAAATTATAAACAACGGGTACCCGGCATGCGTTGCAAAGTCACTGTAACCTCAGGTTTCTTCAAATATTTGATTTAACACACACTCCTCCTCGCTTCATCCACGTTCACACGTCAAATCGCATAGTGTTTTAACCCGTTAATTGCTTTTGCAATGTATATACAATAGTGAGCTCTGGCATCATAAAATTATACAGTGCAAAAATTTTTTTTTTAACATTAGCTCCACACAGGAGGCACCTAGGAAAACAATTTCCCTAGGAGCCTATGTCGTCTTTGAGGATGCTGTGCGGGGGGTTTTTAAGGGAAAGGAAGGAGAAGAAGATATGGGAAGGAAAAAGGTATGAGGGGTGTTTAAGAATCTGGGGGTCAGTGTGGCCAGGAGTGACGGACGTATGAATCTATTCCTCACACTGCGGTGCAAGGCGAAGGGTTGGGAGAATCTGGCTGGAGAGGTCAAAAGCCTTCCAATAATTATGGAAACAAGGGAAAGGATAAGAGGGAGATATAAGTTAGTGACGTATTTTATATTGTTAATGGACTTTTTGTCCGTAAATAAATAAATTATATACAGCGGGTACCCGGCATGCGTTGCAAGGTCACTGTAACCTCGGGGTCAACTTAACTGTAATTATTCCATCCCGATTCCCGGAAATAACATTTTTAAGCAAGTGCCTGCAATATATAACATGATATACTACGGTTACTCGGCATGCGTTGCAAGGTCACTGTAACCCCGGGGTCAACTTAACTGTAATGGTTCCATTCCCATTCCTGGGAAATTACATTTTAGTGCAATCGCTGCACTACATAACATTATATACAACGGGTACCCGGCATGCGTTGCAAGGTCACTGTAACTTCAGGTTTCTTCATATATTTAATTTAACACACACTCCTCCTCGCTTCATCCACGTTCACACGCAAATCGCATAATTTTTTAACCCGTTAGTTGCATTTTTGCAACGGGCCCCGCTAGTATATATATATATTAATGTTTGGTTTTGGGGTAGGTCAGGAAAACTCACTTTTTTTTTTAATCGTCCGGGTACAGGCAAAAATCGACCGCTCTGCCTGTCCAGTTTCACCGACCGCAGGGGTCGATTTGGCCGAGCAAGGCGCGTGGACCGGGATTTCATACAAACGGCCGTTCCAAAAAAACGCGTTTTGGTGATCCGATAATCGACTCTTTTCCCCCTCGATCCGCAAGACCTTACGGCGCATTGTCGCTTAAAAAAAAAAAAGACGCTTACGCCCTTTCAGATAAAAAAATTCAGTGCACGTTTCAGTACTTTGACTTTGCGACTAAAATTAAGCGTTTTTTGGCCTACAAAATTTAAAGAAAAAAACTGGCGGCAAAAACTATAACTCTAATAAAATCACTCAATTCGGCTCGCTTACACTTCCCACCGACAGGTTCGCATTAAAAAACAAGAGATGTCTTTTTCCATTAGTTTCATAAAATGCTAGGAATATCGAGTCAGGTCTGGATTAACCCATCTCTTTTCGCATGCTCGCGAATGCTGAGACAGGTATATTGTAGATTTTAAATGTCAGTTTATGCTAGCGAAACGGACCTCTCAGCGGTTTCGGTTGGGGAATACGGAATTTCGGCCCAGAAAACGATTTCAGCTTTGATATTTTTAAAAAATTTAATAGAGTAGAGGAATACGCATCTTTTGATAGCAATATTATACAAGCATCTCTTATAAAATATGTCAGTAGAAGCTGACAAACATCACACATTTCCTGAAAAATTCATGTCGAAAATGCGTTCTCAAATTATCCGAGAGTATTGAATTACTGGCCATATGAAAAAAATGCAATTTATAACGGGGCAGGTACCTACCGTTCTATTGAATCATTTGCAAATGTGCTAAAGAAAAGTAACCAAATACGTAATGTTGACGCAATTTTTATTGAGAAAACGCGTAGGTAGGTACCTACATATTATTTTTCCCGGTATGTTCGAGGTAAGTACCGGCTTATAAAGAATGTTCTTTCATTTAAATATTAAAAGGAATCACTCGAGATGCCCAACATATCAAGAAAATAAAGGCGCCATAGAATGTTATTATTACAGGATAGGTAGGTACTTAATGCGTTCGTACTAAAATAATGCCGATTTTTGTTGCTTGCCAGTTTGCGAATGTAAGTGCAGGGTGGTAAAAAAAAATACCGTTGGAAATATATTGATTAATTTTGTAATAATATTAATAATGTTTTCTAATTATTTTTTTTTTTTAGAAAATGGAGTCGGGCCGTTGCGACAAATATTTGCACAGCGTATAATTTTTTTTTCAAAATGAGATACGTAGTTTTTTTTTTAATTTCAATACATTTTTCGTTCTGAATAACTATTTATTACGAAAATAGTATTGGCGTTGCTAAATTTGAAAGGTAGACACTTGATAGATAAGATTTTCAAAAAATAAAATCAAAGGGTCTATTTTAAAAAAAAAAATTTTTTTGTTCATCAGATTGTGTTTGTTAAAAATGAGTAAGGAAATATTGGCGGACCCTATCTTTTTTAGCTTTCAGCCAATCAGGAGAGAGATTGGAATTCTATTCCGATGGCCAATCAGAGTGGCCGCATAGGGATGTTAGTGCTTATTAATTCAATTGACAATATTCACTATGAGTAGGAACTTATTATCTTTAAAATTATGATATAAAATTAAAGGAAAAGTAATCAAAGATGGAATTTTGTGAAAATGCCTACGTGTATTGGAACTTTTATTCTGTACATTTAACTGAAATTAAATCATGCATATTGGTTGGTGCAATTATTTGTTTTGTAAAAATACGTAGGTAACTAGGAATACGGATATATTATGTGTGTTAGTAGGTACTAGGTATGAGAGAACTTTTATCTTATTTTCTGTCCAAATGAAATGCTAAAGTTTTTCTTTTACGCATCGGAAAAAAGCGTAGATTGCTTCATTAACATTCGGATATATTAAATTTTACAAATTTTTAATTACTCTTTTTTACAGATGTGTAGGTACCTACTCAGAATCTGAGTAGGCAACTGCACATAACGACTCAGAATCTTCTGATGATATTGCGTATGTTTTTTTTTTGTAAATATGTGATGAAATTACTAGAAGTTGAATGAGATAATTTTTTTAAAAATATTACATTTACATAGCGTTTTTTTGTATTTTGCATCTTTATGATAATCATTCAACGTGGAATTGGTATCGCCGCCCCGGGAACAATTCATTGGTTTCTATACACAATAGTGAGCTTTGGCATCATGAAAGTATGCATTGCTAAACTTTTTTTTACATTAGCTCCACACTGGAGGCACTGAGGAAAACCATTTCCCTAGGGGCCTATGTCATCTTTGAGGATGCTGTGTGGAGGGTTTTTTAAGGAAAAAGAAGGAGAAGAAGATATGGGAAGGAAAATGGTATGAGGGGTGGGTAGGAATCTGGGGGTCAGTATGGCCAGGAGTGACGAACGTATGAATCTATTCCTCACACTGCGGTGCAAGGCGAAGGGTTGAGAGAATCTGGCTGGAGAGGTCAAAAGCCTTCCAATAATTATGGTAACATTGGAAAGAATAAGCGGGAGATATAAGTTAGTGACGTATTTTATATTGTTAATGGATTTTTTGTCCGTAAATAAATAAATTGTATACAGCAGGTACCCGACATGCGTTGCAAGGCCACTTTAACATCGGGGTCCATTAAACTGTAATGGTTCCATTCCAAATCTCGGAAAACAACATTATAATGCAAGCGCCTGTACTATATAACATTATATACAACGGGTACCCGGCATGCGTTGCAAGGTCACTGTAACCTCGGGGTCAACTTAACTGTAATTGTTCCATCCCGATTCCCGGAAATAACATTTTTAAGCAAGTGCCTGCAATATATAACATGATATACTACGGTTACTCGGCATGCGTTGCAAGGTCACTGTAACCCCGGGGTCAACTTAACTGTAATGGTTCCATTCCCATTCCTGGGAAATTACATTTTAGTGCAATCGCTGCACTACATAACATTATATACAACGGGTACCCGGCATGCGTTGCAAGGTCACCGTAACTTCAGGTTTCTTCATATATTTAATTTTACACACACTCTTCCTCGCTTCATCCACGTTCACACGCAAATCGCATATTTTTTTAACCCGTTAGTTGCATTTTTGCAACGGGCCCCGCTAGTATATATAGTATTGTTTGGTTTTGGGGTAGGTCAGGAAAACTCACTTTTTTTTTTAATCCTCCGAGTACAGGCGAAAATCGACCACTCTGCCTGTCCAGTTTCACCGACCGCAGAGGTCGATTTGGCCGAGCAAGGCTTGTGGACCGGGATTTCATACAAACGGCCGTTCCAAAAAAACGCGTTTTGGTGATCCGATAATCGACTCTTTTCCCCCTCGATCCGCAAGACCTCACGGCGTATTGTCGCTTAAAAACGAAAAAGACGCTTACGCCCTTTCGATTTCCCTCGCCCGCCTCGGCCCGCAGGCGATAATCGACCTCCGCTCCTCGAGTTTCACCGACCGCAGAGATCAATTTGGCCCGAAAGGGGGCACGGACGGCGATCTCTGCCGGTCAGACCAGATTTCATATAAAAAGATGATGCGGGGTTAACAGCGCACCCAAACGGCGAAAACTACAATTAGATCTCTCACCGACGAAGAAATTCGGCCTCAGTTATATTTCCTGCCGATAGGTTCATCCGTTAAAAAACGTCGAATCGTTTAGTAAAGAGATTTCCCATACAAAACTGATTTTTCTAGGGATTTATTCGAATTTTTTTAACGGCGTTCTCGAAAATATCGTAGAAAAATTGACATTTAAAGGCCCTTTGCGGGAACTTAGATTGCGGCGAAAACAAACATTTTGCACGAAATGTTTTTGATTAAATAGAAGGTATACAAGTTTAAGAAACTTTTAAAATAAAAACATGTGTAGCTTCCCATTTAAAATGTTTCACAATGTCGCGTCAAACTTTGCAATTATATTGACATTTGCGAAAAATTCAATAACATCCATAATGCACATGGTTTTCAGCCTGTTAAATCGGTAGATATTTTAAATCTTTATGTAATTTTTTCCAACCTTGCAATACTGAACATGGAACATCATCCAAAACCACCGCAAGATTTCAGCGAGGCCCTGACGGCGTTAGCTGACGTAATTTGTATGGGAAATGTTCTTAAACCAGCGCAGGTGTTCGATTTTCAGGCTTTGCTTCAGGTGGTTATGACAACTTTTAACGGTTGTCTTGCCATATAGATAAAATATTATTTTAGAATATTTTGATGAACTAGGTAGGTACCCTGAAAATTACATAAACGGATAAATAATTATCCACGGGTATCATCTATAAATTATAGCTCATGAACGACTGGAGCAAATTGGATAATTATTTTTGCGTTGGTTTCGTTATTGTTCAGGCAAGGTTTGTATAAACTAAATGAGCTCTGGAATTATAAAATTTGTTTAAAATTAATCGCCGAAATCTATATATGCGCATAGCTTCCGAGCCAATGCACCAAATTGGATAGTTCTTTCTTTGTTGTATGTGCTAATATTAGGACAAGGTTTGAATAAAATTACTGGTGAGCTCTGGCATAACGAAATTTGTTTAAAAATGATTCGCCGAAATGTAAGTACGCTCATAACTTCAGAACGACTGCACGTAATTGAATAATTCTTTTTTTGTTGCGTTCCTTATTGTTCGGATAAAGTTTGTATAAAACTACTGGTTAGCTCTGGCATTATGAAATTTGCATACAAATGAATCCCGGAAATGTATGTACGCGCATAACTTCCGAAAGACTGCACCAAATTGAATAATTCTTTTTTTGTTGTCTTCGACACTGTTAGGACAATGTTTTGTATAAAACTACTGGTGAGCTCTGGCATTATGAAGTTTGCATAAAAATGAATCGTCGAAATGTATGTACGCGTATAACTTCCGAAAGACTGCACCAAATTGAATAATTATTTTTTTGTTATGTTTGTTTGTTTGAGGGGGGGAAGAAAACCAGGGAGGGGGGAGGGTAACCTGGGAAGGGGGAGGGGAACCCGGGAGGGGGTTTTGCGGGATGGAGGAAAGGGGGGGGGGGGGAGTATATTACGCTATGAAAGAATATTTTTTCTGTTCTTTTTTTTACTCGAATAAAACAAAATTTTAAAAGGATAAATACCAGGAGCGCAGAACTAAGCAAGGGAAAATATATTAAGAACAGGTTTTTTTTCAATTATTTCTGGCTTTTTGGGAAAGGTGAATTTGTATGCATTTAATTATTTTTTTTTTATGAGCTCCACACAGGAGGCCGTGGAGAAAATAATTTCCCTCAGGTCCTATGTCATCTTTGGGGATGCTGTGTGGAGGATTTTTTTTAGGAAAGGAAGGAGATGAGAGTTCTGGGAAGGAAAAGGGTTTAAGGGGTTGGTAGGAATCTGGGGTTCAGTGTGTCCTGGGCATCCGCCTCCAAGACCTAGACAGACCTCACCCCATGAACCCGGGCACCCCTACTAAATCACCAAACGTAGCGAACCACTTAGGGTGACCTATGGCAGAGGTGTTGGTTAACCAATAAAGGTCAACTTTGGGGATTTGTATTTCTACATAACATTATATACAACGGGTACCCGGCATGCGTTGCAACAACACTGTAACCTCGGGGTCAACTTAACTGTAATGGTTCCATTCCAAGTTCCGGGAAACTACATTATAATTCAAGCGCCTTGCAAACGCATGCACTGTATTATAACATTACATACAACGGGTACCCGGCATGCGTTGCAACATCACTGTAATCTCAGGGTCAACTTAACTGTAATGGTTCCATTCCAAGTTCCGGGAAACTACATTATAATGCAAGCGCCTTGCAAACGCCTGCTTTATATTATAACATTATATACAAAGGGTACCCGGCATGCGTTGCAACATCACTGTAATCTCGGGGTCAACTTAACTGTAATGGTTCCATTCCAAGTTCCGGGAAACTACATTATAATGCAAGCGCCTTGCAAACGCCTGCAATATATTATAACATTATATACAACGGGTACCCGGCATGCGTTGCAAGATCACTGTAACCTCGGGGTCAACTTAACTGTAATGGTTCCATTCCAAGTTCCGGGAAACTACATTATAATGCAAGCGCCTTGCAAACGCCTGCTTTATATTATAACATTATATACAAAGGGTACCCGGCATGCGTTGCAACATCACTGTAATCTCGGGGTCAACTTAACTGTAATGGTTCCATTCCAAGTTCCGGGAAACTACATTATAATGCAAGCGCCTTGCAAACGCCTGCAATATATTATAACATTATATACAACGGGTACCCGGCATGCGTTGCAAGATCACTGTAACCTCGGGGTCAACTTAACTGTAATGGTTCCATTCCAAGTTCCTGAAAACTACATTATAATGCAAGCGCCTTGCAAACGCCTGCTTTACATTATAACATTATATACAAAGGGTACCCGGCATGCGTTGCAACGTCACTGTAACCTCAGGTTTCTTCTTATATTTAATTCAACACACACTCCTCCTCGCTTCATCCACGTTCACACGCAAATCGCATAATTTTTTAACCCGTTAGTTGCATTTTTGCAACGGGCCCCGCTAGTATATATAGTATTGTTCACTTTTGGGAAAGGTCACGGAAAACCTCACTTTCGATTTGAGGGGAAAAGCGACCACTCTGCCCCTCGGGTGGGTGAAACCTCACGGGTCACTTTGGCTTGCAAAAATTTGGTAAAATTTGGCAAGCCAAATTGATCTCTAAGCTCATCCGATTTCAAAGGCCCCACGGTTCACTCTTCTTCGAAGCGAATTCATTGTATCTATCTCTTTTCAAATGCCTGCAAAAGTTGAGAAAGATGTAGCGAAAATCTCCCATACAAAACTGATTTCTGCTATGAATTTATTCCAATTAATTAAACGGCGATCTGCCAAATACCGAAGAAAAATTGACATTTTAAAGGCCCTTTGCGGGGTGGTAAATTACGACGAAAAAAAACATTTTGCGAGAGATGTTTTTTAATAATCATAAATTATACAAGATTTAGAAACTTTTAAAACAAAAACATGTGTAGCTTCCCATTTAAAATGTTTCACAATATCGCGTCAAACTTTGCAATTATATCTGACATTTGCGAAAAATCCAACAACATCGAAAATGCACATCGTTCTCAGCCTGTTAAATCGGTAGATATTTGAAATGTTTATTTATTTTCTTCAACCTTGCAATACTGAACATGGAACACTATCCAAAACCACCTGAGGTTTTCAGTCAGGCCATGACACCGTTGGCTGACGTAATTTGTATGGGAAATGTTCTTAAACCAGCGCAGGTGTTCGATTTTCAGGCTGTGCTTGAGGTGGTTACGACAAAGTTTAACGTTTGTGTTGCCATATAAATAACATATTGTTTTAGAATATTTTGATGAACTAGGTAGGTACCCTGAAAATTACATAAACGGATAAATAATTATCCACGGGTATCATCTATAAATTATAGCTCATGAACGACTGGTCCAAATTGGATAATTCTTTTTGAGTTGGTTTCGTTATTGTTCGGGCAAGGTTTGTATAAAACTTCTGATGAGCTCTGGAATAATAAAATTTGTTTAAAATTAATCGCCGAAATCTATATATGCGCGTAGCTTCCGAGCGAATGCACCAAATTGAATAATTCTTTCGTTGTTGTATTTGTTATTATTAGGACAAATTTTGAATAAAATTACTGGTGAGCTCTGGCATAACGAAATTTGTTTAAAAATGATTCGCCGAAATGTAAGTACGCTCATAACTTCAGAACGACTTCACGTAATTGAATAATTCTTTTTTTGTTGCGTTCCTTATTGTTAGGACAAAGTTTGTATACAACTACTGGTAAGCTCTGGCATTTTGAAATATGTTTAAAAATTAATCGATGAAATGTAAGTACGCGCAAAACTTCGGAACGACTGCACCTAATTGGGTAATTATTTTTTTGGTGTTATCGTTATTGTAAGGACAAGTTTTGAATAAAATTACTGGTGAGCTCTGGCATAACGAAATTTGTTTAAAAATGATTCGCCGAAATGTAAGTACGCTCATAACTTCAGAACCACTGCACGTAATTGAATAATTCTTTTTTTGTTGCGTTCCTTATTCTTAGGACAAAGTTTGTATAAAACTACTGGTGAGCTCTGGCATTACGAAATTAGCATACAAATGAATCGCGGAAATGTATGTACGCGCATAGCTTCCGAAAGACTGCACCAAATTGAATAATTCTTTTTTTGTTGTCTTCGACACTGTTAGGACAATGTTTTGTATAAAACTACTGGTGAGCTCTGGCATTATGAAATTTGCATAAAAATGAATCGTCGAAATGTATGTACGCGTATAACTTCCGAAAGACTGCACCAAATTGAATAATTCTTTTTTTGTTATGTTTGTTTATTGGCTGGTGAGCTCTGGCATTTTTGCAAAATTTGCATAAAAATATTTCAATAGGTGGCACGCGAGCTGTTTGAAAACTAAATATAACAGCAATGAAATAATGAGCGCGGCAGGGGGGGAAAAACCACGGAGGGGGGAGGGTAACCTGGGAAGGCGGAGGGGAACCCGTGAGGGGGTTTTGCGGGATGGAGGAAGGGGGGGGGGGTAGAGTACGCTATGAAAGAATATTTTTTCTGTTCTTTTTTTTACTCGAATAAAACAAAATTTTAGAAGTATAAATACCAGGAGTGCAGAACTAAGCAAGGGAAAATATATTAAGAACATGTTTTTTTTCAATTATTTCTGGCTTTTTGGGAAAGGTGAATTTATATGCATTTAATTATTTTTTTTTACATGAGCTCCACACAGGACGCCGTGGGGAAAATAATTTCCCTCAGGTCCTATGTCATCTTTGGGGATGCTGTGAGGAGAATTTTTTTTAGGAAAGGAAGGAGATGAGAGTTTTGGGAAGGAAAGGGGTTTAAGGAGTGGGTAGAAATCTGGGGTTCAGTGTGTCCTGGGCATCCGCCTCCAAGACCTAGACAGACTTCACCCCATGAACCCGGGCACCCCTACTAAATCACCAAACGTAGCGAACCACTTGGGGTGACCTATGGCAGAGGTGTTGGTTAACCAATAAAGGTCAACTTTGGGGATTTGTATTTCTACATAACATTATATACAACGGGTACCCGGCATGCGTTGCAACAACACTGTAACCTCGGGGTCAACTTAACTGTAATGGTTCCATTCCAAGTTCCGGGAAACTACATTATAATTCAAGCGCCTTGCAAACGCATGCACTGTATTATAACATTACATACAACGGGTACCCGGCATGCGTTGCAACATCACTGTAATCTCAGGGTCAACTTAACTGTAATGGTTCCATTCCAAGTTCCGGGAAACTACATTATAATGCAAGCGCCTTGCAAACGCCTGCTTTATATTATAACATTATATACAAAGGGTACCCGGCATGCGTTGCAACATCACTGTAATCTCGGGGTCAACTTAACTGTAATGGTTCCATTCCAAGTTCCGGGAAACTACATTATAATGCAAGCGCCTTGCAAACGCCTGCAATATATTATAACATTATATACAACGGGTACCCGGCATGCGTTGCAAGATCACTGTAACCTCGGGGTCAACTTAACTGTAATGGTTCCATTCCAAGTTCCTGAAAACTACATTATAATACAAGCGCCTTGCAAACGCCTGCTTTACATTATAACATTATATACAAAGGGTACCCGGCATGCGTTGCAAAATCACTGTAACCTCGGGGTCAACTTAACTGTAATGGTTCCATTCCAATTCCTGGCAAATTACATTTTAATGCAAGCGCTGCACTACATAACATTATATACAACGGGTACCCGGCATGCGTTGCAAGGTCACTGTGAACTAAGGTTTCTTCATATATTTAATTTAACACTCACTCCTCCTGGCTTCATCCACGTTCACACGTCAAATCGCATAATGTTTTAACCCATCAGTTGCTTCTGCAACGGGCAAAACCTAGTATATATAGTATTGTTCACTTTTGGGAAAGGTCACGGAAAACCTCACTTTCGATTTGAGGGGAAAAGCGACCACTCTGCCCCTCGGGTGGGTGAAACCTCACGGGTCACTTTGGCTTGCAAAAATTTGGTAAAATTTGGCAAGCCAAATTGATCTCTAAGCTCATCCGATTTCAAAGGCCCCACGGTTCACTCTTCTTCGAAGCGAATTCATTGTATCTATCTCTTTTCAAATGCCTGCAAAAGTTGAGAAAGATGTAGCGAAAATCTCCCATACAAAACTGATTTCTGCTATGAATTTATTCCAATTAATTAAACGGCGATCTGAAAAATACCGAAGAAAAATTGACATTTTAAAGGCCCTTTGCGGGGTGGTAAATTACGACGAAAAAAAACATTTTGCGAGAGATGTTTTTTAATAATCATAAATTATACAAGATTTAGAAACTTTTAAAACAAAAACATGTGTAGCTTCCCATTTAAAATGTTTCACAATATCGCGTCAAACTTTGCAATTATATCTGACATTTGCGAAAAATCCAACAACATTGAAAATGCACATCGTTCTCAGCCTGTTAAATCGGTAGATATTTGAAATGTTTATTTATTTTCTTCAACCTTGCAATACTGAACATGGAACACTATCCAAAACCACCTGAGGTTTTCAGTCAGGCCATGACACCGTTGGCTGACGTAATTTGTATGGGAAATGTTCTTAAACCAGCGCAGGTGTTCGATTTTCAGGCTGTGCTTGAGGTGGTTACGACAAAGTTTAACGTTTGTGTTGCCATATAAATAACATATTGTTTTAGAATATTTTGATGAACTAGGTAGGTACCCTGAAAATTACATAAACGGATAAATAATTATCCACGGGTATCATCTATAAATTATAGCTCATGAACGACTGGTCCAAATTGGATAATTCTTTTTGAGTTGGTTTCGTTATTGTTCGGGCAAGGTTTGTATAAAACTTCTGATGAGCTCTGGAATAATAAAATTTGTTTAAAATTAATCGCCGAAATCTATATATGCGCATAGCTTCCGAGCGAATGCACCAAATTGAATAATTCTTTCGTTGTTGTATTTGTTATTATTAGGACAAATTTTGAATAAAATTACTGGTGAGCTCTGGCATAACGAAATTTGTTTAAAAATGATTCGCCGAAATGTAAGTACGCTCATAACTTCAGAACGACTTCACGTAATTGAATAATTCTTTTTTTGTTGCGTTCCTTATTGTTAGGACAAAGTTTGTATACAACTACTGGTAAGCTCTGGCATTTTGAAATATGTTTAAAAATTAATCGATGAAATGTAAGTACGCGCAAAACTTCGGAACGACTGCACCTAATTGGGTAATTATTTTTTTGTTGTTATCGTTATTGTAAGGACAAGTTTTAAATAAAACTACTGGTGAGCTCTGGCATTATGAAATTTGCATAAAAATGAATCGTCGAAATGTATGTACGCGCATAACTTCCGAAAGACTGCACCAAATTGAATAATTCTTTTTTTGTTATGTTTGTTTATTGGCTGGTGAGCTCTGGCATTTTTGCAAAATTTGCATAAAAATATTTCAATAGGTGGCACGCGAGCTGTTTGAAAACTAAATGTAACGGCAATGAAATAATGAGCGCGGGAGGGGGGGAAAAATACCACGGAGGGGGGGGGGTAACCTGGGAAGGCGGAGGGGAACCCGTGAGGGGGTTTTGCGGGATGGAGGAAGGGGGGGGGGGGTAGAGTACGCTATGAAAGAATATTTTTTCTGTTCTTTTTTTTACTCGAATAAAACAAAATTTTAAAAGTATAAATACCAGGAGTGCAGAACTAAGCAAGGGAAAATATATTAAGAACATGTTTTTTTTCAATTATTTCTGGCTTTTTGGGAAAGGTGAATTTATATGCATTTAATTTTTTTTTTTTACATGAGCTCCACACAGGACGCCGTGGGGAAAATAATTTCCCTCAGGTCCTATGTCATCTTTGGGGATGCTGTGTGGAGGATTTTTTTTGGGAAAGGAAGGAGATGAGAGTTCTGGGAAGCAAAAGGGTTTAAGGGGTGGGTAGGAATCTGGGGTTCAGTGTGTCCTGGGCATCCGCCTCCAAGACCTAGACAGACCTCACCCCATGAACCCGGGCACCCCTACTAAATCACCAAACGTAGCGAACCACTTGGGGTGACCTATGGCAGAGGTGTTGGTTAACCAATAAAGGTCAACTTTGGGGATTTGTATTTCTACATAACATTATATACAACGGGTACCCGGCATGCGTTGCAACAACACTGTAACCTCGGGGTCAACTTAACTGTAATGGTTCCATTCCAAGTTCCGGGAAACTACATTATAATTCAAGCGCCTTGCAAACGCATGCACTGTATTATAACATTACATACAACGGGTACCCGGCATGCGTTGCAACATCACTGTAATCTCGGGGTCAACTTAACTGTAATGGTTCCATTCCAAGTTCCGGGAAACTACATTATTATGCAAGCGCCTTGCAAACGCCTGCTTTATATTATAACATTATATACAAAGGGTACCCGGCATGCGTTGCAACATCACTGTAATCTCGGGGTCAACTTAACTGTAATGGTTCCATTCCAAGTTCCGGGAAACTACATTATAATGCAAGCGCCTTGCAAACGCCTGCAATATATTATAACATTATATACAACGGGTACCCGGCATGCGTTGCAAGATCACTGTAACCTCGGGGTCAACTTAACTGTAATGGTTCCATTCCAAGTTCCTGAAAACTACATTATAATACAAGCGCCTTGCAAACGCCTGCTTTACATTATAACATTATATACAAAGGGTACCCGGCATGCGTTGCAAAATCACTGTAACCTCGGGGTCAACTTAACTGTAATGGTTCCATTCCAATTCCTGGCAAATTACATTTTAATGCAAGCGCTGCACTACATAACATTATATACAACGGGTACCCGGCATGCGTTGCAAGGTCACTGTGAACTAAGGTTTCTTCATATATTTAATTTAACACTCACTCCTCCTGGCTTCATCCACGTTCACACGTCAAATCGCATAATGTTTTAACCCATCAGTTGCTTCTGCAACGGGCAAAACCTAGTATATAGTATTGTTTGGTTTTGGGGTAGGTCAGGGAAAAGCTCACTTTTTAAAAACTCACTCACTATTTTTTTGACGCAAAAACGACCAGTACGCCCTTTGCGTTTCACCCACCTCAAGGTTCACTTTCGGTCGAAGCAAATTCAGACAAGAAGCTGGGATCCTTTTTTTTTCGACAAAAAAAATATATACAGGGATTTATTCTCCGATACGAATCGGCGGCGAAAACTAGAAGCTCTACTCGAATCACTCGATTCGGCTCGGTTGTATTTCCCGCCGACAGACGGCGTTTGAAAAAAAAAAGTGACGAAAAAACCCGCTAATTTCACAAAGGAAAATGCTACATAGGACTATTGACATAGGTCAGGATCTCAGATGTCAAATTTTTAGCCTAACAAAACGGAACTCTCGGCGGTTTCGGTCGTTGTTTTTCGGAAAACGACATTACCGCCGAAAAACCGATTCCGGGCTAGATGTTTTTTGAAAATACGATAGCCGGATAGATTCCGCAACTTTTAACACCAATAAAACATATGATTCTCATATAAAATACGTCAGGAGATGCTGACAAAACTCGAAATTTTCCGAAAAATAATCATCAAAATACGCGCTCAAAGATTCCATAGGAAGTTTAAATATTGGTGGCCAGTTCAAATTAACACGCTATTCATTCGGGGTAGGTACCTACTTATTTCGGTAGTATTGCAAATATGATGAAAAAAGCAAATATTGCCGGAATCTGAGGAAACGCGCAGGTACCTACCTGAATGGGTACCTACACAACGAATTAGGTTTTAATGCAATAAATACTAAGGTAAGGTTGTTTCGATGATACTGAATAATTCAACTTTTTTTAAGTTAATTTTCACGTTCTGAGTTGCTTCTACTGAAATTCTGTTTTTTCTCAATATAGGCCAGTTACATCACAAAACTGAAATAATTACAGAACTCGAACGGAACTTTCTAGAACTGAAAATTTACTAGAAAAATTTTAAGAATTGACAATTTTTTTTTATTAATTATATTTTTTTTTATAAGTGTGTTCTATTTGGACATTGTTAAATAAAAAAAATAATTACGCGTGTTCTAGGTAGGTACTTACTTGCAGGGACTTTTTTCATTTAAAAATCAAAACATGATATTGAATGAATTTATTTATAGTGAAAATTATTTTATGCTCAACAGCATAATGGCGTCGTTTTGGTGAAATATTACAACAAAGTACCTACTTAGTACTTACACTTGCAAAATGAAATACAATACAACTACAATAGTGAGCTCCGGCATAATGAAATTTTGCACTGCTAAACCGTGCAACCGATTGTTATCGTTAATGGACTATTTGTGCGTAAATAAATTAATTATATACAGCGGGTACCCGGCATGCGTTGCGAGGCCACTTTAACTTCGGGGTCAACTAAACCGTAATGGTTCCCTACCAAGTCCCGGGAAACAACATTTTAAAATTATGCTCTTTATAAAATTATATACAACGGGTACCCGGCATGCGTTGCAAGGCCGCTTTAACCTCGGGGTCAATAAAACTGTAATGTTTCCATCCGAAGTCCTGGGAAACTACATTATAATGCAAGCGCCTGCACTATGTAACATTATATACTCCGGGTACCCGGCATGCGTTGCAAGGCCACTTTAACCTCAGGGTCAACTAAACTCTTATGGTTCCATCCCAAGTCCCCGGAAACTACATTATAATGCAAGCGCCTGCACTATATAACATTATATACAACGGGTACCCGGCATGCGTTGCAAGGTCACTGTAACCTAGGGGTCAACTTTACTGTAATGGTTTCATCCCGATTCCCGGGAAATAAAATTTTAATGCAAGCGCCTGCAATTTATAACATAATATACAACGGGTACACGGCATGCGTTGCAAGGTCACTGTAACCTCGGGGTCAACTTAACTGTAATGGTTCCATCCCAATTCCCGGGAAATAACATTTTAAAGCAAGCGCCTGCACTATATAACATTATATACAACGGGTACCCGGTATGCGTTGCAAGGTCACTGTAACCTAGGGGTCAACTTTACTGTAATGGTTTCATCCCGATTCCCGGGAAATAAAATTTTAATGCAAGCGCCTGCAATTTATAACATAATATACAACGGTTACTCGGCATGCGTTGCAAGGTCACTGTAACCTTGGGGTCAACTTAACTGTAATGGTTCCATTCCAATTCCTGGGAAATTACATTTTAATGCAAGCGCTGCACTACATAACATTATATACAACGGGTACCCGGCATGCGTTGCAAGGTCACTGTAACCTCAGGTTTCTTCATATATTTAATTTAACACACACTCTTCCTCGCTTCATCCACGTTCACACGTCAAATCGCATAGTGTTTAAACCCGTCAGTTGCTTCTGCAACGGGCAAAACCTAGTTATTTTAGTATTGTATTGTACTTACTACTTACTACCAAAATATATAGGTACATCTAGTGTTAGATACATTTATACTGTCTCCGTGGTTGAAGGGTGAGGTTTTCGCCTACGAATCTGGAGGTCACGAGGTTCAAATCCCGGCATGCAGGATTTGTACTCTTGATAAAAATATCTATGATAGCAAATTTATTGATGGTCGCTAACAACCGCACGGAACGCTTCCGTAATGAGAAATTGTCCGAAATGAAATGAAAAATCCCATAAATACCCACCTAACTTGCTTTAGATTGGGGGTAAATTGGAAGTTTTTTTATGTGAATACCTCACAAGAGTCCCAACTGCTCCCGTCTGGAGCCAGTGAGACTGTTGCAGCCCCAATTGGGGTATGTTGTGAGGCTGATGGTAGTGGGGAGGGGAAGGAGAAGAGGAAGAGGAAGGTGGTTTGGTTAAATGTTTGTCCAAACTGTGTCGTAAGGGACACAGTTTTCTGAAGAGGGCTTTTATTGATAACTCAAAGAATTTAAGACCCTTCGCTCACGAGGAAACCGAAACCAGACTGAAAAGCCTAACCGAAACCGGACTGAAAACTCTAAAACTGGTTGGCGTCAGCTCAGCAAGCTGCAAACCACCTCATGACACTTAAGTTCACGATTTTAGTCATTATCTCTTAGCTTATATTGACATGTGGATTGTTAATAATGTTAAAAATAAACAAAAATAATTAGCAAATAGAAAAACTTTTTCCCCACTTTTGTGCAAGCTTTTCCTGTAATTCTTTTGGTGCATACTTAGGTAGCCTATAGTTATAAATGCAAGGGATTTTTTCAACCTTCTAGACAAATTTGATATTTTCCTGCTCAGGCATTTCCCACTGCTGACTGGCTCGGCGAGTTTCGTTCGAGTGACTGGCGACTGTGTTGGAGACGTAGGCGTTGAAAACAGGTCTTTAAGAAGTTGCGTAGTGCGCGGACCGCCATTGAAACACACAGGACAGCGACTTGAGTTGCCAACTGATTTATTTTTAGTTGCCCCGTGAGCTAACAGCCTAATAGGGAAAAGATTGCTAAAGAAAACTATATAAGTATAAGTATTGGTCAGAATCGGTCAGAATTTAATCACTGTCACGGCCTAATATTTTATTGCTTCAATAATTTCATTTTGTAACTTCATTTTTTGTCTGGCTAGCGAAATTTTTCCGATTATAGCTGTATCATGGCTGTATCTAATTTCCATAGATAGATACTTTTTTGACGTTTGCCCAAAATTTCAAATTCAACTAAAGTAAGGTTATGTTTGTAAAATACAAACATTAGTGTACAAGTGTTAAACTTATAATTTGTCAATGAAATAACAAGGAAAATGCTTTCCGCGTTGAATTATTGCTTGAGAAAAGTTGTCCGGAAAGAAATTACTAGAACAGCGTGCTGTCAGTCGAGCTGTTCCCGGCATTATTCGACCCGAAATCCAGACGACGTAGAAAAAAAATATGTTTCACCATTAAAGGATCTCCTGGATAACTCTGCGACGTTTGAAGATCTTCATACCAAGGATCCTAATAGTCAATGGGCCACGCACCCTTACCCGGCTGTCCTTAAGAAACACCTTGAAGAAGAAACTGGAGTAGATCCGAAAGAATCCACTATAATTTTATTTCCTGGTCAAGGTACTCAGTTTATTGGAATGGGCCAAGACCTCCTGAAATTTCCCTTGGCAAAAGATCTATTCAGCATAGCCAGTGAAGTTGTAGGGTAAAAAAATTATTACCAAAATCAATGGGAGGAATGCAGATCCTGCCAAAATTTGTTTTTTGCCAAAAACCATGTTTTCACAGCGTTTTAAGTTGGGAACTTTAATTTGGAAGGTGAAAAAACGTGCGGAAAGCAATAGAATTTTTTTTTTAATAATTTTAATTTTCAATTGCGTTAAATAAAATTTCACTTGGCGAACCTATACTATTACAGCCCGGCGGGCATTTCATCACTGTTATGTTGGTATCCCTGATACAAAGAAGAGCTAGATACGATTGTAGCCGACTTCGTGGGATACATGATGAGGCGCGTAATTATGAAAAACAGAATTATAATGTTAACAAACCTCTATTCGTATATATTTAGAATGGTTTGTTTGGCAAAGCAGGGTTTGTGTAGCGGGCTTGTGTATATTATCTTTGCTTTAAAAAACAGACTACGTTTTTAAATGGCTTGTCTGGCGAAGCAGGGTTTGTCTAGCGGGATTGTGTATGTTATCTTTACTTTAAAAAACATCCCAGGTTTTGAATGGTTTGTTTGGCAAAGCAGGGTTTGTATCTACCTCTTGTTTGTATCAGGGATACCAACAACATAACAGTGACGCAATGGCCGCCGGGCTGTCATAGTTACATTATCTCAATACTTTGAACGGCTGTATCTCCCTCAATTTTGCCGAGCGCGCCTTAATTTTTTTATTTTTTTTTTATTTTAACTTTATGAGTAAAACCTCAAATTGTAATATTCAAATAAATGAAGATAATATAAGCGAAACTCAATCGAAAACCTGGAAACAGAAAAATCTGAAAAACATATTGACACCTCTGGGACACGAACCCAGGACCTCTTGCTTTCCGGGCAACAGGTGTCAATATGTTTTTGAGATTTTTCTGTTTCCAGGTTTTCGATTGAGTTTCGCTTATATTATCTTCATTTATTTTAATTTTTTTTTATTCAGCTTCTCCACACTTTTCTCATCTAGAAAGTGCCTTTCTATTAAATTTCCAGATTTTGGCAGGATCTGCATTTCACCCAAATCAATATTCATAAACATACTTAATTTATAATAGAGTAATAATTCATCCATATAATATAAATAAACAGTGAACTTTCGAAATAAAGAGTGAACTTTCGAAATCGAACTGGACAAGTTACGAATATTTTTTTGAAAAACCTTTTGATTCAACTTAATTTCTGTAAAAGACAACTTTTTGCGTTTGGGGCGATGGAAAATACTGCATCAAAAATTTGCTTTTTCAAAAAAATATTCATGGCGTGCCCAGTGATTTCGAAAGTTTACCAAATATAACATTCCAACATTCCATTTATAAAAAACGTAACTTAACAATGTAACATTCCATTTATAAAAAAAATTAGGTAGGTATCTATTTTTTTTATAAGATGTACCCCATATAAAGCTATGCTTGCGTGTGTGGAGGGGTAGGGGGGGGAGATTTTTATTTTTTTATTAATGTTTTTTTTAGTAAAATTGGTTTGGTTGCATAAAGTATACTAATAGATTTATCTAGACGCTACTTTGATTTTGAGTCAGCTTTTCTGCTTTAACTTTTAAAAACTGCTTTCGATACTACAACTACAATCACACACTTACAGCTTTAACAGATAACGTGCTTGAATCACACATTATCTTTGCGATCCTTAGCAGCATTCCTATTGTGGCATTTTTGGATTGACAAGTAATTTTAACAACCTACCCCATTGATTATTAGTTTTATTCAAACATTTCGAGGCCGAAACTAATGATCATCAGTCAGTAGAGAGCATTTGTGGTTTCCTCCACTGACTGTGTCTTTCTACTAGTTCCTTGTCATTCGCTTCCAGCTATCCTCCCTTCCACCCTGCTCAAACTAACTCAAAACCTTGCTTAACGTCTCGTCTGTCGCAAGCCAGATAGCGGGCCCAAAAAAAAATTTTTTTTTTAATGCGATTTTAACCCTTATGTATAAAGAAACTGTTTGAAGGACTGGTCAGAATCGCTTGCGCCAATATCAATCTACGACCTAGGTACGATTATTGTAGTTTCTCTGAATTATTTTAAAAGAATTTTCTATAAAATTTGCCGGCATTTTTTCAAAATACCATCCAACCTTGAACAGGTTAAACTAAAACTAATATTTAATTTTTTTTTTCAGAATTGACTTAACCAATATAGTAACCCAGGAGGATTTGAATAAATACTGCCAGGAGCTGATAGTGGTATCGAGTCTTGCCGCAGTTGAGAAGTTAAGGGAAGAAAGACCCTCAGTGATCCCGTCCTGCGTCGCCACGGCCGGTTTCTCCCTCGGGGAGATCACAGCCCTCATATTCGCAGGGGCTATTCCATTAGAGCAAGGTTTAAAAAATTATATTTGTACATACTATTTTTTTTCCGAAAGATGGATAGATTACAACATTGTAACATGTTTTCCTTCCATTGCGCATCGATTATGAGAAAATGTACAGCAAAGCTATGTCTGTATGTTGAATGTGGTGACTTGTCTTTATGTTAAAATGTGTCATTTGTGAGAAAAGGGGAGATGCTACAATAGAGACATGTTGTAAATTTTCTTCTATTTCTGTGTAGCATGTGGTTTTATGAAAAAGAAAAAAGTTACAAAATGGCTATCAGCAGCATGCCTTTACCCGCAGAGATGTTAATTTAATTTTAATGCTTGGATAATTGAATTCTTTATCTTCACCCTTTTTCCCGAAAAAGGGCGAAGATAAAAAACATATGGATAGTAAAAACTATACAGTATTTATTATATGTAACAGAAATGCCTCTGTAACAAATGTTTTTGTTTAGTGACAAATTAATGATGTCTACTGACTTGATATAATTATTTCATCATCGTCTATGTACTAATGATTGAGAAAATACAAAATAATTTTTTACGATATATATGACAGAGTTAGGTTTTTACCCATGGCCATTTCCAACAGCATTTATCTCGGGAATGCTGGGTATCTGCAGCCTTAGCTCCAGAAGAGATGTCGCATGACTGCTGATGGCTTTTAAGCTTCTAAATGGTTTTACATCAATACCAGATATTCTGGCTAAAATAGGATTCTTTGTCCCGGATAATTTCATACAAGGCCGCCAACATAGGCTTTTGATCCTTTGCAGGTGTAGAACTAACTTACCAAAGGTGATGTCCCTGAGAAGACTCACTAGGTTAATTAACTGCCTCGCAGGAAATGTGGGTATCTTTTTAAACGTGAAATATCACTTATGCTTAAAGTTACGTTCAGACAGCTAATATAACCGCGAGCAAGTATCTGTTGAACCGCGAGCGCTTATGTTTCTTTTATTTTATTTTTTTCTTTTATCTGCGCCGTTCACACGGCGCAGATAAAATATTTCTTCCTATGGTAGGAGAGGGGATCAGTTGAATTAGCGAGCGGCCACGGAGTGCGCATTTTTTGTACTGAATCTATGAACTTGTCATCTGTCACCCACCGGTCTTGGCAGCTCCGTAATTAAAATGACCCTCTCTCCTGTTTTCGTCGGAGTGGGGGGCGCTTAACTGTTGGCATATCGCCTCAGGAGGGGTTACGGCGTAAGATGTGCGTTGTCTATGGTTGATGTGCGCATAAAATGCTCAGGTGTGAACGGTCTGAAGGGATTGTATGGAGAGCGATATGTGGCGTGCTATGATCTTTTATATTTATATGCTCAATGTGAACGAGCTCTTAAGCTTTAACTGTATGTATCTAGCAGTGGCAGTCCATGCGTTTTCAGTGAGCTAGAGCTCTAAGATTGAAAAATATGACGTTATTGACGTTGTAGCGGAAAATGTATTTTTTTTTTTCAAAATTTCAAATTTTTGTATGAAGATTTCAGAATTCTTTCAGTCAAGGGATGCGCTGTATCCACATTTCAGTATAGCTTCATACAAAAAGTTACAATTCAAAAAAAAAAATAATAATTTTTAGATACAACAACATCAGTAATGTGGTATTTGTCAATCTTAGCACTCTAGCTCACTGACAACTCACGGACCGCCACTGGTACTGTACTGGTGGTGTATTGTAATTTTCTTTACCGCTTTTTATTGGTTTTTATACTTTTTTTGCAAATAAATAAATTTCTGTCCATTTAGTATTCTGGGGAAAGAGGATTATATTTGGTAGTTGGTCCCAGAATTTCTGCACTGAAATAAATCTCAAATAAATAATAATATATACATTTATATATAAATAATGCATGTCGGTAATTAAAACCTTATCTATTAGATATAACTGTACATATTAGTGGTGGAGCTTAGTACTGGGCATTGACGATAATTCCATCCAACGCCATCGTCATTATCGTTGGCGATTTTCAACTGTTGAAAATAACGTCGACGTTGACGCAACTATAAATTAGGAGATCGACACGATACTAACAACAAAACAAACAAAAAATATATCAAAATCGTATTAAGGAATCCCTTTTAACGGGTGGTTCCCCGAATCATTGATGTATTATTATTATCACTTATCACTATGCCCCATGCCCTACACACGTAAAAATAATCCTATAATAACGTTGAAAGTTGAAACTGTTAGGAGACATTGCGCGTTAGTTTAGGCGTTGAAAATATTACCCTGTTGAAATATTAAAGACGTTGACGATATATTTTGCTTGTCACTGATAAATTCGCTTGTTGCTTGGCGCTACGGATCGGCCGTATTGGACGGGAAAATAAAAAAAATCGTGCAGTAGGTAAGTACATTACCAAAAGACCATGTCTAATTGGGTATAATATCGTTCACGAAGTGTGATTTCTTGACCCTTTTGATTATATCATTCCAACACCGTTGAAAACAATAGGTACAAAACTTAACTGTTAGGCGACCGGCGTTGATAATTATCAATAGGTTATTTTTTTGCTTGTCGTTGATAAATTTGATTGTCCACTGGCGCTGCGTATCGGCCGTATTGGATGGGAAAATAAAATAAAAAGTGCAGTAGTTACGTACATTTCCAAAAGACCATTTAAAATATCGAGTAATGTTGTTCACGAAGTACAAACTCTTAACCCTTTTTATTTATTAGGCAGTTGAATCGTTGACTGCGTTGAATAATATTCGCATGTAGGTATTAAATTTCAACTGTTGGCGCTAATTATTTTCAACAGCGTTGGACGTTGAAGCAATATAACTATTGTTTCCAACGACTAGTTATATTTTAATACAGTACTAGTGGAGCTATGTAATATGTAGGTATTTTATATTGTACCAGGTAAGTGGATAAAACAGTGAAAATATGTCAAACATATCACACCAAGTGACATGTTTGACACAATATACATGCATATGTGTTTCAGTTCTTGTAACTTCATGTATCACATATGGGTTTAAGGGGATAGCCGCAGATGGATCACATATGCAAAAGCCACATAGATAAGGTTAAAGAATAGGTTCATTTTCTTTATTTCTTGGTCATTAACTATTTCTAGACATTTTGTTTTGAAGATTAAGTAACAAATGTACATACATGTGAAATAAAACTCTTCAAAACAAAATTATTGATTTTCTTTTACTTTCTGTTTAATCATGGAAGGATATAACATTATATCCTTCTGTAACATGTATTAATCACGATGAAGGGGGATTAATTACAACTGAGACATCGGTATGTATATCATTACAGCGGTATGCTTTAACATATATATAATATTTTTCCCGCCAGGTCTGAGACTTGTGAGCATACGCTCGGCGGCCATGGAAGCAGCCAGCAAGGAGAACCCCGGCGGCATGCTGAGCGTCATCTACTCCCCGGAGTGCAACATAAAGCAAGTCTGTGCCAAGGCCGTGGAGAACTGCGCCCATCCGGAGGGGGCGCGCAAACCCTTCTGCAAGGTCGCCAACTATCTTTTCCCACAGGCCAAAGTCCTGTCAGGAAATGAAGAGGTGTGTTGAATTTTGTGTGCTTTTTCCAATGTGCTTTTGCCTAAGAGAATCGATGCTTTTTCATTTTGATGGGGTTTTACAAAGTAAATAAATTTATTTTTACAAAATATAAACAATTGTAAATAGAGTAATAATTACACATATAATATTAGAAACATTTCATCTTACTAATTTTTTATCTATATTTTTTATTTAACGATGTACTCCCATGAACAGCTGTGCTAGTGTTTATTTATTTTTTTTTTACATGAGCTCCACACAGGAGGCCCTGAGGTAAATAATTTCCCTCGGGGCCTATGTCATCTTTGAGGATGCTGTGTGGAGGGTTTTTTTTAAGGAAAGGAAGGAGAGGAGAGTTCTGGGAAGGAAAAGGATTTAAGGGGTGGGTAGGAATCTGGGGTTCAGTATGTCCTGGCCATCCGCCTCCAAGACCTAGACAAACCTCACCCCATGAACCCGGGCACCCCTGCTAAATCACCAAACGTAGCGAACCACTTGGGGTGACCTATGGCAGAGGTGTTGGTTATCCAATAAAGGTTCCCGGGGCGGCGGTACCCATTCCCGCCTCCCAAATTGAATGTTTATGGGAGGAAAGTGGTATTTATTTAGTTATTAAGAAAATAATATATATTTATTTTTTACACCGTTGTTGTTTTTATTTTGTAGTTTTAAGTTTTTAATAAAAGTTTTAATTTTTTTTGTTTTTGTTTTTAGTTGAATTTTTCAGTATATTTTTTTCAATGAATTTTTAAATTCTTTGAAGCTGTTGTTAGGGGTCTTATATATTCTGGCAATTTATTAAAAAATTCTTGTTGGGTATTTGTAGTTCTGTTGACCCAAAGTTTTGTTTAAATTTTGGAATGGGAAACATAATACATAATATAATATGTTTGTTTGCATATACGCATTTGCTGTGTTTCTGGTGTGGTTTATTTAAAACATTTTATTTACACGCTTGTAAAGTTGCGTGATACAGAGACAGAGTGTTTAATTTAATTCAGGAAGGACATAGCAAAGTAGGTCATTCATTATACCCACCAACTGTTGAAATCTTACCCATCACGCCATTTGGCCGGAGGGGCAGTCAGAGGTAGTAGACCGCCACACAACTTTGTCTCGGCACACACTCCTTGCTTTATTCACATTAATACATTGCGCATACTCATTGTGCACTTGAGTGGGAACTCATTTTTGCAGCATTCAAACTAGAATTCTTTATTAATATTATGTTCTTTCATTTTTCCTCTGCCAGTTTCATGGCTCATTTCCAAACATCCGAATTGGTATCAACTTGTACTTGTAACACCTTTATTATTAATTGTTTTTATTTTGTGCAGGCCCTGCGTTACATAGAGAACAATGCCCGCACTCTTGGCATCCGACGCACGAAGCGGCTGAAAGTGGCAGGCGCGTTCCACTCGGATGCCGTGTTCGCTGCAGTGATGCCTGTGCGCCAAGCGCTGCGGCTGTGCGACGTCACCGACCCCAAGATCCGCGTCATGTCCGGCGTGGACGGCAAACACTACCGGGACGCCCGACACATTCAGTCTCAACTGCCGAGACAGGTGAAGCCATAATGATATAATATTATACACTAATAAATACGGCTATTTGTAATTTCACAACTCCCCACCGATTTCCGTCGCCTTGCTTCAAAAGCCTAGTTTTTTAATGCAGACTTCCCACCAAAATAACACAGAGCACAAAATTAATCCCCAAATCCCATGATGCAATTATTATATCCAACAGGAAGCCAGAAAGGCACGGCGTTAAAAAATTTGAATCACAAAAGGCTTTACTATTGTATTGTTGGTGTTTTTTAACACATTATATTTTTATGTTTATATTTTCAGATAATAAGCGCAGTGAGATGGGAACAATTGTTACACAACATGTACGCGCGTCCACAGGGACACGATTTTCCTCGCACATTTGAGGTTGGGCCCGGAAACACGTTACGTACAATCTTACGCCAAGTTAATGCTAAAGCTTGGGACAATTCTTTCTCCATTGCTGCTTGACCATACTGTGAATAAACTAGTTTTAGAATGATTGAATTATTGTTATAAATTATGTAAATATACATTTAAGATTATGAAACCGAAATATTGGCCATTTTTATTTGTGTTTTAATTCCTCCCATTTGCACTTGAATTATAATGATCATGGATGGTTGATGTTTATAAATTAGTGGTACTTTCCAAAAGGATATGATTCTTGCTGATGTCTGCTTTAACCCATTCATGACGAACTATTTTTTTTTCGAATTTCGCGCAGAAAATTCACAGAGTGGTTGGTTTTGAAAGTAGAATAAGAACGTTTTTTTCGGAATTTGAAAAAATCGTCTCCTCATCCCCCAGGAGCCTCGAGAAGGATGAGGTCCATATGGATCTTTCGGCAAATAATTAGTCAGAAATTTCATTTTTTCATCTTTATTGTTCCAAAAGTGTAATTTTCAACAACATTATTTAGTGTGATAGCCCTCGAAGCATTTCACGCATAGTCCGACCTTACATGTGATGCAACGGATGCGCTGCTTGCTTTTACAAGATGCGCAAGACAGTTTTCCTCGCTTATTAGTCTCAGTTATCGGTATTGGCCCAGGATAATGGGGGACGGAGGTATCATACTGCATTGCCGTTTGACCTATTTTGGTGAGTTTGTCGGGTGCCTTGAAGTATTTCTTGATAGAATACTTCTCACAGTAATGCTTTGATATTTCTTCACGGAATTCTAACTGCCCCAATTTAAAATTGCCCGTGGCTTTGCGCTTCAGAAGCCAGCAATTCTGAATGGTTACATCAATGGCCCAGGTAAAAATGGACCACCACCATTTCTGTTGGCGAACAGTAATGCGATAACATGCAACGTTTTGGTCCATTCTGTCAGTTCCACCCATATTCGTGTTATATTGATGAATTGCATATGGCCTCTGTATACTGATCTTTTTTTGCTCCTTCCGTGAGTAACGGCTTGCTAGATCCAATGGATTCTTTCCGTATTTTGTTGAAGCTACAGAACAAACAGCGTTATCAACCCATTGAGTAACGTAGATGGGGGTCTTGCCAAATGATGTCTGCGCACTTTCAGTATGTCCTCGAGAAAGCACACCTTTGTTGTATTTTGACATTGTTGCCTTCTTCTTGGGGATAGGAGATGAACTGGGAATCCGATTGTCTCGAATTGTACCTGTGCCATTGTATCCATAAAAATGCAAATAGTACAGCAATGGCATACCCGTAAAAAGATTATCAAAGTAGAAGTGATATGGCAATTCGCGCTTTTCCACTGGCAATTGATCGACCAACATAAGTAGTGGTGAAGCATTCAAGCCTACAACACCATACTCCTTTGGAATCCGGGGATTGCTGCCTTGGTAGATCTCAAAATTGATCAAGTAACCGGAGGTTGTATTTAGGCTCCACACTTTATATCCGAATCGAATGGGTTTGCCTTTTATGTATTGCTTACATCCATGGCGGCCATAGTATGGTATCATCGATTCATCATAACTTAAATTTTCTTCTGGGTGGAAGTTTCGCATAAACCGTTCAATAAGCCTATCTGTAAATGGACGTAACTTCCACATCCGGTCTGCACTATTGAACTGATTTGGTGAAGCAAAGTGTATCATTTTGTGTATCTGTTCAAATCTATCACGAGACATGGTGGACGCAATCTGCTTATTGTAGAAAGGGCGAGAGCTGCTCCAGTACAATCGAGTTGATGGAATCGGGCATAATCCCGATGTTATAAGTATACCCATGTACGCTTTGATATCCCCGACAGTTAAAGGTGATAATTTATGACTATTTTTAGGGTCTTGCTTGGTCTGATATTTGTTGGATTCTGTAACGATGAATTCGTACATTTCGTTGTCAAAATTTAGTTCAAATAATTCCACCGGTGATAAAGCAGCTACGTCGGTATAATTTCCTTCGGGAAATATGCTAGAAACAATTGGCGTCACATCGTTAGACTTCCATTGAAACATAGTTTTCGGACCAGGCATACGTTTTGGAATGCGATAAGGTGGTTCAGCGGGATCATTCACTCCGTCTCCAGTACTAACACGGCATCGTTTCAAAGGAGGCTCGAAAGAAGTGCTTGCAGACGCTTGACCGTGTGATGCTGAAGCGTCGAATAAATTTATGTCGAAGTCACTGAAAGTTGAATCCAAACGCTCGTCTCCGAAATGCTCTAGATTAGGGTTCTCTTGATCTGAATCATAATCGGGCGTATCTTGTCCCTTTTTGTGTCGACGGCGATTTACGATTTGGCAATTAGAAAACAATTGCGCTCGAGAAATATTGGCAATTATTCCACCGTCATCTTCATCAGCTGAATCTGCTCCGGACAAATCACTCTCATTTGGCGGCTCCACATACACATCAACTACCTCATCATCCTCCAAATTCGTATCCGATTGTTCTTCAAGCAGTAACATCACTTCTTCAACAGTCAGACCCCTAAAAAACACGAAAAAACAATGAAATCTGCGAAAAATTACAATTTATGTATAGTGAGATCTGCCGAAAGGTCCATATGGAGCCAAAAATCAAAACTTTCAATTCAAAGTACTCTCTTTGATACAATAAGGATTATTTTTGTAACAATATGTCTATAAATAGTTAGTAAATTTCATTCTTTACGGATCATAAACGGTTTTGGAAAAAAAAATCAAATCTACACATAAGTTTAATGGATTACTTACTTCACTCGTTTTGACATTTTGAAAAATTTGCACTTTTTTTCAAACTCCGTTTATACACGTCTGTCCACGCCGGCACATGCAAACGAACTGAGCGCCTCTAAGACAAACGTGTTCGTACATGCTTGTAGACTACATAAAACTGAATTTCGCATCGCCATTTTAATATATCGGCATGATGTGACTAATTGAGGTCCAACACTTTTTCGAGGTCCATATGGCACCTTCGTCATGAATGGGTTAAGGGAACATACCCATACTACGTGACATGTTTAGGGGGGGAGGTCTTAACCTGTCAGGCTAATTTGTTCGCTATTTAGAACAACTCATATATGTAGTTCTCATAGAAATCGTTGTCATAATGAGAAATATGAAACACCTGGACGCCTACAAATGCTGGTGTCAGGGATCCTATCAGAAGAATATGCGAATCGTTTAATCAAAATCTCCAGGATTCTGACTTATTTTTTGACACATGCAGTACTTTTAGTAGAAAATTGAAGGCTGTTTTCCTACAAAGTACAACGACTTAGACATAAACTTCATATATAATTTTAAGTACTCTTCTTTTTTTTTAATTTCTGTATAACATTATTTTTTATCTATATATATATATATTTTTTTTTCTCTTACCATCTAAATGTTTCCAAAAATAATTTAAAACTTTTATAAGGATATTGCGCATTTCTCTCATCTCTATATTTGTAAAATAATATTCTTATGTATATTCCTTTCTTCCCTAATTATAAGTAAAAAATATTTGTACATGTTTTTATCTGCTGTAAGTCAATTCGTGAGAAATAGTTTGGATGCAGGTGAGTTCTCTAGTTGTCGTTTGTATATTCTTGTTAATAGAAATCTGTATCTGTATTTTCTCCATAAAAAAAACACTTCGGCCAAAATGCGTATTTCATAACGTATTTGTATTTTCAAAAAGTTTGCACAAAAAAACCATAATTTAATAGAAGTAAAATAAAACAAAACAAGTTTTAAGTGGGCGTTTATTTCGTTATAAAAACGTAGGTACACAGGTATTTTTATGATACCCATATTAAGCAACTAGAAATTACTCAAAAATTAATAATAAAAATAATGTTGCATAAAGATGTTACCTACCCCTCCTTGCAATTATTCCAAGAAGCTGAACTCTTAGATATAAGAAAAATCTACTGTATGCAATGTCTGAAATATATATTTTCACGAAATGTATATTTTACAAAAAACGAAAAACGCTCCAGCAGTAGAGTAAATAATGCATTTGAGGTTCCCCTATGCAAAACTAGGCTTGCGCAAAGACATGCTTTTTTCATTGCACCAAAAATCTATAATGCACTGTATCAGACTATAGAAATTAAATCTAAAAACATATCCTCTTACAGCATATACAAAAAATTAATGAAGACTTGGGTAACTACAAATGACACAAATACCTACCTGCTATAACATCTTACCTGTTATAACTTTACAAATCCCTAATTTTTATTTAACCTTTTTTGTTTTTCATATATATATATTTTTTTTTTTCTTAACTTTTGTTTTTTAAATACGGAATTATTTGTTCTATAAATATGTTAAAACATAATTATGTTTCAATTTACTAATTTAAAGTTTAATTTGCTATGTTGTATCTTAACTGCATTAAATAAAAACTTAACTTAACTTAACTGGCGATGCCTATGTGGGATTTTTTTTCGTTACCATACATATATGTATAATATTGTAATATCTTTTTTTGTTGTTAAATTGTATTATTGTTTATCGTTAAGCTACATATTTTATTTTTTTTATTTTACTTCTTATCAGAAGAAATGTTTTTTGTAATATTTTTATGTATGTAACAAAAAAAAATTATTAATAAAATAAAAAATTTAAAAATCTGGGTCTATTAATTCAACACCCGACATGTAATTATTGTTCTACTTATTCTTCGTCCTCATGATTCTTCTTCTTTCGTATCTTCATCCTTATCTAAAGTATCTCCAGTTCATCGATATCTTCATAATCATGTAACCATAATATTATGTCCTACCAGTATGCACTCTAATATCTACGGATTAGAAACATATCATAGGTAGGTACCTACTTTTCATACCGCTTTGTATACTCCGTAATACCTTCCTTTTATTTATTATATATATTTTTAAAATTTTTGGTTATCTTCAATATTTGGCTCCTAAGAGCATTTCTTACTGTTTACTTGTCACACTTTTTTATATTTATAACTTTTGTACTTTATATTATTTACAAAGGTAACTTATAGTCTATATTATTTCCTGCCTTTCAACTTTTTATCTTAACTTTTTACTTTTACATTATAATTTATATTTTATAGTTTACACTTTTACTTTATACTTTCATTTTATACATCATAATTCTATTTACTACTCATTACCTTAACTCCTTTTTTTACCTTTTGTTTTTATATTTAACTTTACATTTATATGTCACTTTCTTATGTTATTGTATTATAATATATATAAACATAATTATGTCAATGGCACATGTTGTGCCGTATGTTTTGAAATAAATAAATATATAGAGTACTTCCTCGTGCATAATATTCTGCCTCGATTTTCATCACGTATTTACAACAATTTTTCCAATCATCAACACTTATGCTATTTTCCGTTTACCCGGTGTTTCAAATTTTCCATCTGCCTTTTCCATTTCCTTGACGATTCATCTTACCGTTGATTCAGATTTACCTGTGTGTGGAAAACATCATTAAAATTATTATTCTATAGAAGGTAGTTTCAAAAAACACACTAGATAACATTAATTTAGAAAGAAAGAAAGAGAAAATTAAGAAAAAGGCTACATTATGAGTAAAGAAGTTGCATATAATATATATTTTTTTTTAAATTGATTTATTCCATTTTTCCCGTGGCCTCATATCATAAATATACAAACCACCCACTAGATTGATAACTTCAGGCTTTTATTAGAGAAAAATTTGGTCACTATTTCACCATCAAAATGCAATAATTTTTCGAATGATGATGATGATGACGGGGATTCGTGACGTCACACACCATAGACGAAGATAGAGTAAGCAACAACAAAAAAGGCGCGACCATAGACAATATTATTTTCTTTCGGGGCCTACCCAGTACCGCCCAAATTATTAGCCTTAAATATTATTTTAAAAATAAAACTCGTAATTACATAATAGAAATTTTATTAAAAACTGAAATACCAACAGGAAATACATGTAATTAAAATATGATTGTGCGTTCCTACAAAACTACTGAATTTTTAAAAATTTCATTTTATAACAGAAAAATTAAAAACTCAGAATTACATGTACATATTTTAAACAAGAATACAATGTAAGCAGGTTATATTTCTGTAGCAAATTGCCACACGAAGACATTGTTTGAAAGATAAATTACTTAACGTACCTATTATATCTTTCGTCAGGTGTAAAATAAATTTATCATATTGCCAAAATATAACCAAGGTCCATGGAGACATTAGTTTACATAAGATGTTTGATGTTTCATTCGGGGCTCAAATATGTATGATATTTATTAATTTGGAGTTTAGTTTAGTTCAGTTCATCATATTTTTCCTGAAATCATTAAAAAATCATTAAAATTAATGTAACAAATGTACATTGAAAATTAAAACTCTTCAAAACAAAAACAAAAAATATTACTAAAGAAGTTATATTTATTAAAAACTATATTGGTTCACTTATGGAAATTAGTTAAAAAATTGAATTTTTATTTTATTTGTGTACATGTATATGGTACATGTATGGTATGGTACATGTACACGGTATGTTACATGTACATGTATTGTGTATATGGAAATTAGTTAAAAAATTAAATTTTTATTTTATTTGTGTACATGTACATATCTATGTATGTATGTAGTTACATTTCCTCTCATGTCATTTAATTTATGATTACTCTCATACTAAACCAAGTTCTAGGATACCTACTTATATAAAGAAACCTACTCAAATGCATTAAATTTGTCTGACGTTATTACATTTTTGTAAAATGAAAGTAAGTAATAAAAATAATAATTACCTCTGCATCATTCTCAATGACCAATGACTGATAGTATTTCCCTTAACCTCATCTAACCATCTCCAGAAACAGAAGCGAATGTATTGGGATGTGGATATAAAATGTTAATACTTATTGTAAACAAGTAAAGTTTTGTCGGTTCAGATTCCACTGAAAAATAGGAATACATTTATTAATACTGATAAAAATATTAAAAAAAATGTTAAAAATAAGAACAGAAAGTACAAGCGTAGTGATAAATGTGTTGTTCCTATCATCAGGGTTGATGTGTAAAACGGCACAATACCCTCAAAAAAATCTCTTTAATACTTTTTGCCGTGAAAATCATAATAGGTATTTTAGAAACCTAACTCCTATAAGTAACTTGTGAAAAAAGCAAATGAAATGCTAATTGTTAAAATCTATTTTATATAATAAAAAAAAACATAAGCACTATTGTCAAAATCCAGAGAGGAAATTGGGGAAGATTAAATTAATGATGGTCGATGCAATATACAAAACATGTATACCTTTTTAAGATGTAATCGTGATGTTCGGCTGCGTCAATTATTAGATTCCGGTGGATAAATATGTTCTGAAAACGGAAACATGAACAACACCGATTAAAATACAACTTAAATAACATATCTACTTTAGGAACACTGAAATATCAACCAAAGGAAGTTTCCCACCTGTAATTTTGTTCCAATTACGGGTCCTTTCTTCCATTTTTCATTCGATCGCGAATTCCCAAAATCCATATTCACACTTATTGCCATCTTATTGCGTCGGAAATGTGAATGCATTGTAAATGTCAAACGAAAGTAAAGCAGAAAAATGCAACAAAAATCCAAGATTCCTATTGGTGGAGGTAGTAGCTGGGGACCATAAACAAATCGAAGGGGACTTATGAAATCACCAAAGATTCGGTTCACTTTTTGGATCGGAGTTATACCCGCCTGCCTCATATCAACCGTCAAATGGAAGTGTCAAATTCGGATTTTTAAAAGTATAACTTCAAATCAGATTGTAATGATTATAATCGCTTGAAAATTGGCATAAATCTTGTAACACTAATGAAATTGATAAAAACAATACTACGTACCAGTAATTTCTGCAGTTCGTTTGTAAACATCTTCCAAATTAGATAGGAGCTTCTTCGCGCGATATTCAGCCAGGAAGCGTTGGAAAACGCAGCATATAAATTCTCTTGTACCACTACGCATTGTTTTTTTCATTTTAATTAAATTCAAACAATGCATAGGCAAACAATGAAACAAATATGTATACAGGGTGTTAAGGGACGTACTTGACTTTCTTTAACCAGTGATTCCTGACATTATTTGGAGTAAAAAATGTAAATGAAATTTTAGTCTCCAGTGATATTTTTGATGTTTTTTTTTTTTTTTCTACAAAAACATAAAAAAATGGTAGTTGTTGAACGGTTGGAGGCGGGGTAAGGGGTTCGTCGGACACCCGGCTGAGTAACAAGTGACGATATGCGGAAGAATTTTTTTTTGTTTGATTTTGAAAAAAAAAAAATCGTCAAAAAGTCACCGGAGACCAAAATTTCATTTTCATTTTTTACTCCAAATAATGTCAGGAATCACTGGTTAAAGTAAGTCAAGTACGTCCCTTAACACTCTGTATATCAAATGAGCGATCTTCAGTATCTTCGACTATCTTCTACACGGATTTAAACATAAGATTTAAGACATAAATGAACTAATACCTAGATCGACATCTTCGGGCTTTTTGCATGGAACAGGTGTCGACCCTATTTAATTAAATAGCATTTAATATTTCATTATTTAACCATAAAAAATTAAAATTTCATGACTCTGACCACTCTGATAGAGGAAAGTAAAAAAGTAAGGAAATTGTAAGATTCCTATTGGTAGTCATTACTCTGACGTCACAAACCACGTGATAGTGATTTGGTCACAAAAAAGGTCGGAGTATACCCCTTTAAGCCCCGCCGCACATGCCCTCACTCGCATTGGCCGTTAAGAGCCGTGTGCGAGTGGCAGTATTTAAAACCTATGGCGCAGTACCAAACTCCACATTTGTTCTCACGTGTCGACGCAGGCACGTACATGAGCGTGTACACGCGTATCGGCTAGGTGACAGAGACATTATTTTCGAGTGGCAGTGGCGCGGGTATTTGCAAAATGGAGGAACTCATTGAAGTTGTTCGAAGCGAAAAATGTTTATACGAAGTAAAACACCCAGATAATATGAATTCAAAATTAAAGGATTATATTTAGAAACATTCATTCGATTCATTCTAAAATAATTTTTAAATTTTTCGTCTGAAAACCCAGACGTTAATTTGAATTCTCCACGTGTTTTCCTTTTGGATATGTAAGAGCTTTTCCATATTTTTTTCCGGATGATTTCCTTATTAACAATAATCTATTAAAAAAACTCGTTATCACTGTCGGATTCTGAACTTAAATCAATCGCGTCCACCTTGCTTCGTTTTCGTCTAGGTACGAATGGTAGAGAAACTGACTGATGTATGACTCGTGAAAGCAAATGCGGACACACACGTGTCCACCAATGTCAATGCGACATTGGCGCAGTGTCGTGAACGAGTGCGAGTGTGGGCATGTGCGGCGGCCCTAAGACAATAAATCAACATAACATGATAGCCATACGAAACGTCAGTCAAAGCGAGTAATTCGGTATTGCCATTGTAATGAAAAAATTTAGTTCCAATTACATTTGTCTGTGCTTGAAAATTTACTAAATTTGATAAATTTACAAAACCAGCAAAAAACCAACCCGTTCCCATTTATTCTGTGAGACTCGCCTTTCTTATCACTGCAGCGCTGGTAAAACTGCAATGCAATGGCTCCAAAGCAATGGCTTTCAAAATTTCTTTTCTATCCGTCTTATAAAAATGTTACAACACGTACAAATGTTACGTATAGTTGTTTTTCGAAAAATCATTCGATTATTAGAATACCGCGGAAACGACTTTATTCGATTATGCTCATCACTAGAAGGCATCCATGAACTGTTTTGTCTATGGCTAAGATAATTTTTGTTTTGCTGGTTTCGCTTGTTTCTCATTTCCGCGTTTTCTAGTGAAATATGGCCGCCGAAGTTGGCGTGCCCGCCGAAATTATGGCGGAAAATGTTATAGATCTTAAACATTTACACAACTTGCTTTCGCCCGAAGAGTTATTGACTATTAAGAAACCTACTCTAGAGAAAATAGAAACCTACATTGACGTTAAATTCGAAGAATTTTTGACATCGAAGGCGCTGTTTGAAGCCGGCCGGAGGGAATCGGGTATTCAACTTTTATTAACCTCTTTTCAACCATATTACATTAGATATCTTAATAATTAGTATAACGAATATCTTATCTTCAATTTTTTTAAGAAAACAGGATATTTTCATGTCTTTGAACTAATAAAAACAATGTTAGTAAGTTCATACTTCTTGTATGCATTCGAAAAGCATGACTGGTGTCAACGCGTATACATAACAATTTGTCAACAGTTGAAGTTTTTTTTAACCGTTAGCATTGGATTTTTTATTCAAATTTTATCTTTTTAATCGTGAACTGTTGTTAGCCACTTTGCGGAGTATAATTTTGCTATTTTCTAAGTATCTATCTACAAGAAAATACGCTTTTGATATAGTATCATTGCTAAGTGAATGAAATGTTTTCAGCTGAGAAAACAGAGAAACTAGAGAACGAAGTGTGCGAGATAACGTCCAACTATGAGCACAGCAAGGCCAGGCTGGATGCTGCGGAGCAAACGCTTCAGGAGCTGGAGGCGCAGCTGGCGCTCAGCAAGTCAGAGTTGAGTCGGACCCAGGAGTCCCTGCACCGCGTGGAGACCGATGTGGAGGACTTCCGGCGGCAGAGGAACTCCGCTGTGGATGAGAGGGATGGGCTGAGTGAGATGCTGGAGCGCAGGAACACAGAACTGGAGCGGCTCCGCGGGGACCTATCCGACCTGACACAGCAGCTGGAGAAGGCTATCAACGAAAAGTGTGAAGCCCTTTGTCTCACCAATGAAATACAAAACAAGGAAATTACGCTGAAATTTAAGGAACAACATATGGACCAGGAAAGAAACTTATTGAAAAATCAAATTCATACGCTAAATGAAGAACTCAGCCGTTGCAATGAAGAACTCCAGACCATCCGTTTTTCCCAATCTAACCGGATCCTCAGCCTAGAATCCCAGCTACAAGAAAAGAGTGAAGCTCTGACTATTGCCGAAGACAACATTAACTTCCTGAATGAAACTAAGCGAACCCTCACTAACAAGAATGAAAAACTGACCCAGAAATTACTTGACCAACATGAAATGGAGGAAAGTATGTGCCAAAATTACAAGAAGGAAATAGAGTCTAAAGTAAAACTAGCAGAGCTTTACAAAAGCATGCAAGATGATGCGGAATCTAAGACTGAGGAAGTCACCAACGGAATCACAGAACTTCAAAAGATGCTCAATGAGGCTGTGGAGAAATACGGAGACCTGGAAACTAAATACAAACAGCTGGAAGCCGACCATGAGGAGATAGTGGAGAAGAGAAATGAGACCATCGCATCCCTCAAGAACGAACTGGAACGTGCCAATGACCTGCTACAGGGAGCCAAGAACGAGAGCATCTCACAAGCCCTGGAGCACATGTCCCCCACAGCTGCTGTCACCAGTCGCCTGCTCCGCTCGGGCATGTCACTCACACAGATATATACACAGCTCTGCCATGTCACTGATGAGCTGGGTCGCGAGAAGGAAGAGAAGAAGAGGCTCTCGGAGGCCTTGACTAATGTGTACCACGAGCTCAGTGAGAAAGCTCCCATTCTAGAGGACCAGCAGATGCAGTACGAAGAAGCCATTCAGAATAATGCTGTCCTCACTCTCCAGCTAGACACGCTTGTTATGGAAAGTAATCACATAAGAGATCAATACGCCGAAGCTAAGAATGCCACTCTCCATTTCCAAAGGGAAAATGACAAACTCAAGAAGGACATCATAGACGTGTCCCGACAGGTCTGCTACCTGGTTAGGAGTGTAGAATCAGTTAAAGGCCGCTTTGCCGGTACCGGAGAGGAAGAGTACACTTCCCTCCCTGCTACCATCAACGTCAATGAACACAACTCCTCCCGGGTCATCACCAAACACATGGTAACCTTTGATGACATCATGGAACTTCAGGCTAACAACGTGCTGCTCCTGAGGACCATTCGAGACTTGAGTGATACGCAAGAAGAGAATGAGAAACAGAAAGTGAAATTTGAAGTAGACGAACTACAATCCAAGTATGAAACCATTCAGAGCCGAGTCAAGGAACTTACGGAAGAGAGAGATAACCAGACCAAGATGGTAACCAACCTCATTCGCCAGAGAGACGTCTATAAGAAGCAGTATCTGGATCTGTCCAAGGGACATGGCCAACCCGTCAATACCAATTTGGAGAGTAGTGATACTTCTATGGATCTCAATGATTCCAGTAGCAAACCTAAGGTTTCTCCTCCAACTATTTCCACCCCCACTGAATTGGATTCTCTGAGATTACAATTGGCGGAGATAAAGAGTCAGATGGAAAAGAAAGTTGAAGAATATAAAATATATAAGGAAGAGACGCTCACTAATCAAAAGATGCTGATGCAACAGATTGAAGACATGCGCAAGGAGCTGTCCAACATGTCCGGAACTTACAGCAAAACTGCTGCACAACTGGAGTTTACCAATGAAAAACATAAGGCAGTGCAATTGAATATGACTACATACAAGAAACAAATAGCTACTCTCGAACAGAAGTGTAACTCCTACAGTGCTACTATAGGCAAACACGAAGTTTCCATTAAACATCTGCGCGAGGAAGCTATGAATGCTAACAGCAAGTTATCTAAAGCCGAAGTCGTGTTGCAAAATTTACAACGTGAAAATAGTCATTTAAAGAACACTGAGACAAGACTCCAGACGGAGAGGGATCTACTCAAGCAAGAGAGACAAAGCCAGTCTGTGTTACTTAATAACTTGGAGCTTATTAAAGCCAGTCTGCAGAGGTCCGAGGGAGAAGGTCGCCTGAAGTTGGAGTCGAGGTTAGACGAAGCCAATAGAGAAATAAGTTCCTTGCGAAGATCTCTCCAAGAAGAGCAGACTAGGTTCAGGGAATTGGCTTCCCATTTGGAAAAACAGACAGAGCATGCCAAAGCAAGGATGGAGGAAGAAAAGTCCCAGGCTGACAAGCTGAGAGTGGAACTTTCCTCTTTGCGTGAAGAATTAACCAATAAGTCCACCCATATTGAAGAGATCAGTAAGAAATTTACTACGGCCATCAATCCCACTAGGATGGATGGATCCTTTGATTCTATCAAGAAGTTGAAGGAAGTAGAGAGTCAGCTCACCACCAAACAGTCAGAAGTCAGCTATCTCCAGGAACAGATAGAAGTGAGCAAAGAAAGAATTAAACAGTATTGCAACATCAACGAAGAAGCGGAAATTCAATTAAAATCTCTTCACGACCAGTTGGCCGAATATAAAACTACATCAGAGACTAAAATTAATGAGCTTCTACAATCTGAGAACCTTTTGAAGGAGAAATGTTCAGAACTAGAGGCGGAACTCTCTTTGCAGTCTGACGGTCAGCATGTGACCACAGTCACCCTCAAGTCTGAGCTCACTAAGACCCAGGAGAATCTGAAGACTGCTCTGCTGGAGGTGGCGGACAAGTCCGCCAGCCTGCAGGCTGCCGAGAGTGAAGTGGCGCGGTACGCACAGAGTGCGCAGGCTGCTGAAGAGAAGTATGCTCATGAGATGGTGCTCCATTCCAAGGACATCCAATCCCTCACAGAGCTGAAGGAACAGTTGCTAAACTTGCAGCAGCAATTTGCTGAACTTAATAGTGCCAAGGAGCAAGCTTTATATAATCTTAGTGAGAGTAAGGTTGCGTGGGAAGGTCAGGAAAAAATGTTTAATGCTGAAAAAGAAGAAATTCAGTCCCGTCTTTCAGATTTGAACCAACAAAATACACTGCTACTTGATCAAATCCAGGCTCTGAGTACACAACTTGCTTTGGCAACTGTCCGACAATCAGATCTCAACGAGTCCGGCAATGCCTCCATGGTGACCGACAGTTCCATGAACAGGTCCTTTAATGAGGACGAAGTCAAGTCCTCCGATAAATTGCTACAAATCATCAAATACCTTAGGAGGGAACGAGATATGACCATAGCCAAGTTTGATGATCTGCAAGCCGAGAACTTGAGACTAAAATCACAGTTGGGAATAACTGAAAAGAAATTAGATGAAGCCAAACTTGCTCTTTTGTCAGAAAGGGAAAATTCAGAATCGAATTCAGTGTCCCTTTCCAAACATTCAGAAATTCTAAGGAAGGTAGAAACCCTGAACGCCATAACTGACAGTAACAGAATTCTCCGTGAAGAGAGAGACAGCCTAGTCCAAAGGGTTAATCAATTATCAGAATCATCCGCTAAGTTGGAAGAAGCTTTAGCGCCTCTGCAAGAGAAAACTAAAGAGTTCTCCATGAAGATAGACACCCTTCAGTCTGAAAATATTTCTTTGAGAACAGAAGCCAACCGTTGGAGAACCAGGGTGAACGCTCTGGTGGAGAGAGCCAACAAAACTAGTCCCGAAGATTGGAAGAGGCTGCAGAATGAAAGAGAAACTTTGGCTAAAATGCTCACCACAGAAAAGGATAATGTGAAGAAGTTAAATGAAGAGTCTTCAAACATCAAGACGGAGAAGACTCGACTAGAAGAACAGATCAACAACCTCAGCAGGCAGCATGTGGCACAGACTGAGGATTATAAGAAGCAGGCTGAGGAGCTCAGTAACCTCAGGAGAGATATTGCCAGGGTTACCCAAGAGCTTGGCGAAGCCAAATCTTCCCTTGCAGAGAAAACTGATGAAAGCGCTAAACTAACTGAAAATGTGGCCTCTAAAGAAACTATCCTGGCCGATATCCGTAATAAAGAAATACAGATTCGTAAAATTGCTAAGAAATATAAGTCACAATATGAAGACCTCGTCAAAGCTGTGGAAGAAGACAAAAAGAAGAGTGAATTATTGGCCACGGAGGCTGCGATATCTTCCGAATCCGTGGCAGAGGCTCGCAAGGAACTGGAGCAGAAGTTGGCCGACATAGAGAAGGCTCACTCGGAGAAACTTGCCCAACTTAACGCCAATATTACTTCCTCTTCAGAGGAGAATGAGGCACTGAGGAAAGAAAACGAGGTGCTCAAAACAACTTCCGGAGACAAAGAAGAGAAGGCCAAGCAAGTCCTAAAACAAGCCAAGGTCAAGATAGTTCAGTTACAAGAATCGAATGAAAACCTTTCCAAAGAACTGACAGAGATCAAGGGTAAGATAGAATCGGAGGAACAGAATAAAGAAGAGAGTGATACTCGATTTGGGTTGCTGACTTCACAGTACGAGTCTCGCCTTGCACGCGCGGAGAAGGAGAAGTCCGAGTTGGCTATGGAGAAGCAGCGGGAGCTGGACACCCTGCAGCAGAAGGTGAGCACCCTGCAGAGGCAGCTCAGCAGCCAGCAGGCAGCCAAGCCCTCCACCAGCTCCGGTCTGGGGGAGAAGCCTGCGGGGGAGACGCCCACCGCTAACATTAAACCTATGGCGGGTAAGTTCATTCATTTGCACACAAATTATTATTTATAACACTATTAACCCATAATCCATTGGCCCTCAACTCGGGCGTGTATATTTTATTTATTTATTTTTGTTTATTTAGTACAAGATTACACATGTATATACATAATTCATTAATTTTTTTGACTGCATAACTAGGAGTATTCCCGTTTTAGGACAGTCAAATTATTATGGGTAAAATGGAACATGATTTGTATTTGTACAAAAAAGAAAGAAAATTGATGAAATTAAAAGAACAAAAAGAATATATAATAAAATAAAAAAGTTTTAAACCTAGTAACTGTTATTTGTTTAGCATAGTTATTAAAATAATATAAATTTAAAAAAGAAAAGGTAAATAGGTACATGTAGGTAACTAATAGAAATTGAGAGGGTTAAAACATTTAGGTAACTTTTGTATGCATTGCATATTATAGTCCTACATACATGTGTTGTAGAAAAAAAGAAAGAAAAGGAGAAGAGAAAGAATAAAATAAAAATGAAATAACCAATTAAAACATATAATAGCCGTTGGTTGTTTAGCATGGTTGTTGAAATGATAATAAAATAAATAAAAGTTATATATGTGTGTACTTAAAAGCAAATGATTAAAATTTAAGGTGGTAACTGGTGTTTGCCTTACATATTATAATCCTACGTACACATTTTATATAGTGAGAACAGGAAAAATATAGTAAAATAAAATAAACAATTAATACCTAATTATTACAGTTGTTTGCTTAGCACAGTTATTAAAAATAATAGGTATATATATATATACTTATAACTGGTGTTTACATTGCTTATTGATAAGCCCACATATATATGTACATACATGTATACAATAACTTCATCCAGACTCAGAGAGTTGTGCCTTGCATTATTTAATAGTTAATGGAAATGTCTGAATATGTGTATTATTACAGTCGCAAATGATTTCATACACTTGATTTTGCCCTTTTGACATTTTAATTATTTATTTTGGAATATGTATTGTTTGTATGTGGACTGTCTGGAGCCAATAAAGCAAGGAGTATTTCTGTGCGGGCTAGTTAGTTGTCTATAACAATTTGTGTTGGTTGCAGCCCACTCGGCCAGCGTGTCAGGCGTGGTATCACAGCAACGTCGCGCCGCCGGGGAGACGCCTTTCGCTTCCATTCGCCCCATGGCATCACACGCCACGCGCACGGCCGCCGTGCTGCCCACCAGCGCCCAGCAGCCCCCGCACACCACAGGTACACCCTCACCCCCAATTTTCACCTCATTCTTCACTAACACGAATCTCAGCCCCTTTCTGCATTTGATTAATCATTTTATCGCATTTTGATCAATAACAACAGGCTGGGATTTTCTTATTTTACATTTCTGTGAAAAATATTAATCCTTTCTGAACACTGTTTGGTGGCGCAAAAGTTGTCAACGATGTTCTTTGGCTGTAATTTCATTTGTGAATGAAAAATGTGGTTCTGATTTATGGCAATTTCCATCACTCTTTCCAGAACTTCCGGCGACAGGTTGTCGCATTCTTGACTGATATTCTCTTTGAGGGCTTCAAGAGTCTGAGGCTTGTTGACATAGACTCATGACTGAAAGAAACTCCACAAAACCGGAACGGTTAACGGGCGATCTTGCCGGTCAGTGCAAATCACCAAAATGAGAGATTAGGCGATCCGGAAATGCGTTTTTTTTAAATTTTCCGCTTTCTTGAGGAATGTAGCGATTCATGTCTTGTTGACGTGTATTTTGTATTTGTTTACTTCACAAGTGTCAAAGCAGAACTGACATTTGCCGCCATTTGCAAAAATATAGCACCTTCCGATAGTGTGATGACTTTTGTGGCCACCTTGTAGATGTGAAAAATATTCTTGGTAGTTTTTTAAAGTGTTATTATTTTTAGTTTGAACCATCTTTTAGTTGCCATTTGAAACATAATTGAGTGTTCTCTGTCTACACTGTGAACAGTGTGCGTTGTTATTCCAGGCGGTGCGTCCGGGGACTGTGCCATGTCCACCTCGCCCAGCAGCTCGCACCACACCACGGAGTACATGCCGGCTAGCTCCTCGGCCCGCCACCTGCCGCACCACCCTCGCCACCCCGTCCACCCCGCGCCTCCCGGCCCCGAGTCCACACAGGTAGGTTGAAATATATAATATATAAAGGAGAATGTTTTATGTGGTGGACGAGCGGGCTGGCAAGCAAGTGTGGATTTGATTTGTACGCAAATCTACAGTTTTATGCCGAGGTTGATGAAATCAAAACAAGAGGACGGTCACTGTCTACATTTGATTTAGAAAACCGTGTGTAAAAGCCCGGGAATCGCCGGGGACCTCAGCTTATTGATCATATTTAAACAAAAAATTTTGTGTCTTACTCAAATGAAATCCTTTATTATATCTTGTCACAAATTTTGGATCCCTGAAATACCCATGAAAGCAATATGTACAATAACTTCCTTGGGTCAGAATGGCACCTTGAGGGCCACTCTGTTCACGCAATGCCTGCGGGTCTCAATGCGTTACCATTAGCTAAACCTTAGCAGAACTTTTTACTTTTTTTTACTTCAAAATTTTCAAATGCGTGACAAAAATGTCAGTAAATATGATATTAAAATTTTTTTATGAAGTTTTTGAGAAGCAAATATTTGGCGGTAATTGTCATTCAATGTATGTGTTATTTTAAAAATCTCACTAACCACTGCTACACTAGATTATAATTATTTTGTATGTGTTACCAATGGGAGACCATGATCCCGCTAAGGGCTAAACCAAATGCACGCTAAATCACATAGGGTACTTACGTTCTTTCCTCATGATATGAGGGACCCTCTTGCATATTAGCATTGTATATTTCATCACAGGCATTACTTAGTGGATTATAGTACCATCATACAGTTGAATCCTGGCCGATACATTTGGCGAGCAGAAAAAACCCGACAAGACCGCACTTGGCATTACAATGCACAATATTTAACAAATAAGATTTTAAACGCAACAAATAACCATCAATTACGAATATGTACATAATAGAAATGCTGATTATTGTGAGCAAGGTGGACTCAACCAACTCGCATACCATGACTCAAAATGCAAGGATTAGGTTCTAATTTGAATGAAAAGAAGATATTCGAAATACAAAAATATATTGTGAATAATAAAGGACATCTGATTCTAACCAAGACTGTCTGGCTTAAAGGACTTGCTTAGATAAATAGGTTGATGGTGATACCGTAAGGGAACGTACCCAAACTACGTGACCAACTTTTTGCAATTTTTACCCCCCCCCCCCCCACCCCCCCCCCGGTGACCAAAAATCTAAGCAACCCGCCGCTCATGTGTACCAAGCGGTGACATTTTGAAGACCCCCCCCCCTAAACGTGTCACGTAGTATGGGTACGTTCCCTAATAAGTAGTAGTGTAGCTGAAGCGTAGCATGTTGAAAATTCCTCATTTTGTAGAAAGAATCTCACACCGTGAGAATGGCAGGGCTGCAGATAATTGGCTCACAGCCAAAGGACCTTCCAGAAGCAGGACAGGCAGCTGTCTTCAGATTCCAATCATCCCTCCAGGATGATTCCCAGTCAGCTCTCAAGATGGCGAGAATTAAGTCCAAGATCCAAGATCACAATCAGAGCGATTTTTAATTGATCCATTATGATTCAGTCGAGAGGATCACCCATTGCTCTGGGCTGCCACATAAAGAATGAGCCGCTTCCTTTTCAAATCTGCTCATTTGAATCTTCCCGCAGGATCGACGACAGTTTCATTAAAAAAAATATTGCAGGGCTGGCAATCTGAACAATGCCCAATTGTCAATGAGCAAACCAAGACCATAAATGTAGTGTATATAAAAGGGTACACACACCTTGTTACAAATGCTTTTATTTAACAAATGATAGGTATTTTGTAGGAAAATAGGAATATTTTTCGAATAAAATTGATTTGTAACAGCGGAATGGAGACAGAAACGAAAATGGATAATGTCTTGAACAAAAGAATATGGCTACAACACTGAATTATTAGCAATATAAAGATAAAAACTAAATGCGACCGCTATGTTATTGTATTTCAAGTGCACGTTTTATGAGCTCAGTAATATTTTACACGGCAATATTTGTAGGAATTGCCCGGGGTATCTAGTACACTCACCAGAGTACAGTCTTACGAGAGCTGGTGCCTAAATTTTACTTCACAGAGTTTTGGCATTTACACATTTTGGCATTTCCCGCCGTCTACTCTATATTACGTAAATACAAAAAAAAGGTTTTAGGCGTCTCCCGCAAACAATGTGTGTAGCTTTCCTTCTGTATCTTTTTAAACACAAATATTTTACAGAATGAAACAAGTACTTTGTTTAAAACCACTTTATTTTGATTTATATTTTGTCGACTGTTAACACAACCTTCTTCAGGATCATAAACGTATAAACTAAATTACAGTGCAGAGTTAAGATTATGATGTAAAGACAATAGAAAGAGAGAACATCAGAGACTGGTTGGTGGAGGGGTAGGAGGAGGGGCAAAGGGAGGGTGGGGGTTACATAGGGAGAAAGGGAACAACTTTAAAATCGGACTGTTAGTTAATTCTTACTGTGTGTTTGGCAATTACTTTTCTTTGATTTTTCTAATGCTTCTAAATTATTAAGGCGTATTCCTATTTTTTTTAAATGTATTATTTGGACTCCTGTATTTATCAATTAAATGGTCAGTATCAATTAAATGGTCTGCAATTTCTGAGAAGCCTGTGCTTGTTACTTGTTAGACACTGACATGTTCTTTAACTCTAATATTTACGTTACGCGCTGTTTTACCTATATATGTGGCTGGACAATCGTTGCAATTAAGTTTATATAGCCAGAGTGGCTTAATTTATCCTCTTTGTCTTTAGAATTAGTTAAGAGTTTGGCTAAGTTATTGTTAGTATATACTTACATTAATATAATATGTACATCAAATCAAATATCTACACATGGTCACCATATGTGTTTTCTCCACTAAAGTGTACAGGTATTTGTCAACTTACGACCTATGCGACTTATATTCGACTTTACAACCACAATGAGTTGTTCGCTTTCGCTGAAGGTGGCGGTGAAGCTTTCTTCGTTTTCTTTTTCAGATTTAATTAAAAACCTGAAGAAGCGTCCTATGAAAAAAACACCAAAAGAGGTTCAAAATTGAAGCGTCAATGTCTTCTCTTTAATTTGATATTTGTGGCTTTGGGATATTTTCATGGATTGTTCAGAACTCATTGTGAATATTTCTAATAAAATATACATAGATTTAATTGATTTAATTTACTAGAGTGAAACTATAAGGATAAGAGGATAGATGTGGGATAAAGAAGGCTATTTTTCAAATTAAATTTTCAATTTATTGAAAAATTAAAACTTTTTTGTAGGTTTTTTTTTTTTTTTTTACATTATCTCCACATAGGGGGCCCTGAGGAAAAAAAATCCTTCAGGTCATATGTCATCTTTGGAGAATGCTGTGTGGAGGGTCTTTTTAGGGAAAGGAAGGAGAGGACGTTCTGGGAAGGAAAAGTCATAAGGGGTGGGTAGAAATATGGAGGTCGATGTGTTCAGGAGTGATGAACGTATGAATCCATCCACTGCAAGGTGATGGGTTGAGGGAGTCCTGCTGGAGAGGTCAAAAGGTCTCCTTCGACCAATCTCTCCCGAACCGGCCTGCCACGCAGTTGTCATGCAGACACATCCGCCACCAAGACTCAGACAACCTCATGAACCAGGGCACCCCTGCTAAGTCACTAAACATAGCGAATCACTTGGGGTGACTTATGGTCTTTTCCAATTATGTTGGTACCCACAGCCGCCTCTCAAATTGATTAAGGTTTTACTGGAATTGAAAAGCAAACATGCTGATTTGAAGTACATAAAACTCGGAAGTAACACAAAATTTCATTATGCATCGGCTGGTCCTTAGCCTGCGCTATGATAATTATCTTAAGCAGGTATATTTCTAACAATATTGTTTGGTTATTTTGTTCAGGACATGGAATCGGAGGTGGCGGGAGGAGCAGAAGTAGGCAGCCTGCCGTCGCAGATCAGCACGCAACCGGCCTCCACGGCCACCAGCGGGCCGCAGCAGGCCGTGGCACTGGTGATGCCGCGCATGGAGCCCCCGGCCCCCGCGCCGCACTCGCACTCCTCCGACAGCAGCAGTAGCACCAGCACCAGCACCGTGCAACTGCCACACACCCTGCATCCGCACACGCATGCTCACCAACAGGTAGGCCACAGTGGAGTGCTGATACCAACCCTGAAGTTGGAAATGCTGTATAAATGTGATCCTTAACCTGTCACAAGCCAGGAAAAACATGGAAATTCCCTAACAAAGCACCACTTTGAATTTAAAATTGAATGATTTGTGGATTAATTTTGAGTTATCGTATATTTTATTGACCGAAACACATTCTTAAAACAATAAACTAGGTACCAAAACAACATTACTTGAGTTAATTACGTAAATTGATAGGTTTTACGATGTTTTCCTCAAGTAACACGCATCGACTTTGACAGAAAGAATCGCGGCAAATTTGACATTTTGATGCCACAGATAAAATCATTTAAAAATATTCTGGGGTCGCAAGGTGAATGAAATTTTTGCCCATCTTATGGGTAAATGTTGGCGCAAGCAATTCTGACCTTGTCCTTCATACAAATTCTGTACATAGAAGGGTCAAAATCGCAAACATATTTTTTTCGAAATTTTTTTTTCGCATAAACTGCGCGCGTCCGCGCGTCTCTGGCAAATAAGAGGTTAAGGCATATACACGCCTAACCTTATAAGACTGTTAAAAACTAGCGAGATTCGGAAAGTGTAAGTGAAAGGCTGATGTAAGTGTAATTAGTAAGATTAAAACTAGATGCTTTGATGATTTAGGTGCGTGAAGAAAGGAGTGTAAGGAGAATATTTGGTGTGAAAATGAATGGTACAAGAAGTCAAGGACGGCGTGGCGTGATCAAGTACTCATAAATCAAATACTTTATCCGGGGCACGGCAAGAGTCAGAATAATACAATATGTTTGAATGCCAAGCAAGGAGTGTAAGTTGTGTGGTGGTTCATCCTCTGCCTACCTCTGCGGGGAAATTGCCAGATGTTCAGGATAGTTCAGATTATCGAGGTTATAGGTGATATTTCACAAAAATGGCGCCATAAAATTATTATTATTTTTTTACATTAGATCGACACGGGAGGCCCTGAGGAAGATAATTTCCCTCAGGGCCTATGTCATCTTAGCGGATGCTGTGTGGAGGGTTTTCTTAACTCGTCAAAGGCCAGGTTATTTCGCGGAAATTTGCGGAACTTCACAAAAAAACACTAAAAAACCACCACTTTGAATTTTGAATTGAATGTTTTGTTGATACATTTTGAGCTATTGTATATTTTATTGACTGAAACACGTTCACAACACAATAAACTATCTACCAAAACCACATTACTTGCATTTATTACGTAAATTAATAGGTTTTATGATGTTTTATTCGCGATACACGCATTTATTACGACCGTTAAATTCGCGGCAATTTATGACAGCGCATTGTCATGGATGAAATCGTTTTAAAAATATTCCAGGGTGACAAGGTGAATGAAACTTTTAGCATCACCTAGAGTAATGATGGCGCAAGAGATTCTGACACTGTTCTTCATACAAATTCTGTACATAGAAGGGTCAAAATCGCAGACCAAAAGTTTTTCGTCGACAATATTATTCAAATATTTGAATTATTTTCTCGCGCATGCGAGTATTTTCGCGTCTCCGGCCTTTGATCGGTTAAGGAAAGGAAGAAGAAGAAGAAGTTCTGGGAAGGAAATAGGTATGAAGAGTGGGTAGGAATCTGAAGGTCTGTGTGTCCAGGAGTGATGGACATATGAATCCATCCGTTCAACTGCGGTGCAAGGCCATGGGTCGAGGGATTCTGGCTGGAGAGTTGAAAAGACCTCCTTAACCAGTCTCTCAATCCGGCCCGCCACGCAGCACGTTGGCAGACACATTGGCTGCCAAGACTTGAAACCTCACCCCATGAACCCGGGCACCGCTGATAAGTCACCAAACATAGCGAACCACTTGGGGGCAGTACCAATCATATTGTATACTCATGTGAATTGTGTTTCCTAGCAACAGGCATCCAGTTCATCGGGCGCCAACAGTTCCAGCTCTGCGGTGACCACCTCCCTGGGCCCGTCGGTGGGTGCCAGCAGTGGCGGGGGCCCCAGCGCCAGTGGGGCGGTGGTGGAGGGCCGCGGGGCCCTGAAGAGGCCCCGAGCCGCACACACCCTGAAACCGCAACCCAAAAGACCCAGAGTCCAGGTGAATACTTGCATAAATTTTTTGATATTGTTTTTTTTTACAATAACCCTAATAATACCCTAATAATGAAAATATTTTCATTAATTTTTGGAGATCGCTGGCATCGGTTAATATGCACTTTTTTTTAAAAAAACCTTTTGATTCACCTTAATTACATTAAAAGGCAACTATTTGCATTGGGGGAAGTGGAAAATATTTCATTCTAAATTTCGATTACGTAAAATTAAAATTAGCTTTCGTCTTGTGAGATTGTACGCCATTAGCTATTAGCTCATTCGCTGTCACTTTGGTATGTTGGTATTCCTGATACACTTGAATGTATAACGAACGGCTAGAAGATTTTGAAGGTACGGGGCACTTTCTTTTGTATCACAAACCATGTTACACAAACCTAGAATTCCCATGAAGTCTGCTACGCTTTGCTCTAGCATCTTTTCGTACAGTAACAAGAATACCAACATAACAAAATGACATTTGAAAATAATGTTTGAAAATGGACGGTCTCGTTTCACAGAATGAAAGCTAATTTTAATTTTACGTAATCGAAATTTAGAATGAAATATTTTCCACTTCCCCCAATGCAAATAGTTGTCTTTTAATGTGATTAAGGTGAATCAAAAGATTTTTTAAAAAAAAATTGCGTATTAACCATTGCCAGTTATCTCAAAAATTTACCATAATTTCCTTCAGGGTCTATGTCATATGTGGAGGTGGAGGGTCTTTTTGAGGAAAGGAAGAAGAGAATCTTGATCTTGGAAGAGGCTTGTGTTGTAGTAGGAAGGAAACACAGGTCGGCAAATCATTCCACAGCCGAGCTGTTGGAACTCGAGGGGGTGTTATAGAACCGACCCGTTCTCATGTGTTAATGTAGCTAGTGAAATTAAAATCCTCACTTCCGGAGGTGCTAATATTTTCATATTCACTCTCACTTGACATATTGGAACACAAAAAAATCAGTTTTTGATAAAACCCAAAGTACATGGTATGAAAATGTCACTAATAAATAGTCATACATTCACGAAACGCAATAATATTTATTTATTTATTAATATTAACGGTATAAATATATCATAAATATAGATTACATGTCACAAATCTTAGTTGTACATAAGAAATAATAAAAAAAGAGTATATCAGTTAATAGGCCACTTGCATGGACTTCATAACGACTTGGAAAAAATCGTGTGGATTCAGTTTTTTTACTAAGATTACGAAAATGTTAGTAAAATTTTTTAGAAATGTACATTTTTTTTATTTTTAAATAAATAAATCCATTATTTAGGCTCGTGACGTCACTACATGAAAATGTCCCGTCGCCGAAAATGTTCCTATTAATTTTATAAAATTCCACACTGATTTATTTTTTTATATGACATCACTTTGATTTCAGGCGAATTTTTGAATTCGTTCACTAGATTTATTGTTTGTTCTCCGCGAACTTATCATTTGGTTTGATTTTTTGACAGATGTTCTGAAGAGAACCCCGTACAATTAATGGGTACGGGGTTCTCTTCAGAACGTGAAGATGATGTCGGTACATGTTTTAGAGGTATATTGATTATGGTGCTGATTTAAAAAAAATAAAATTTTATAATATTATTATTATTATTACAATTTACAAGTTCAAGTATATTACATTGAATTTAGTAATATAGACGCTGTACATTATAATGATTTATGATCAATAAGATGGATCAAGGAAAAAAATATTTATGAGATGTAATATTTTTGGTATGCCTCGTTATTCTCCTGTGCCATTCGTGTGGAAAACGTTATTTTTTTTAAATGATTTTCGGCTATGTAATTATCGTTTTTTCACACCTATAAAATTATGTCCCGTCTTTCCGGTTTATAAAAAATGGTCTGATTTTTCGGTTTGAAATTTTCAAAAAATCCCCAGGGTTTCAAAAATACGATAAAAAAAATATAAAAAATACAGAATGTCTTAGAATATTTGCCTGAACCGGAAAATTTTTTAAAAAAATGTGATGCAAGTGGCCTATTGTGGCATTTGGTTAAGAAATGACACAAAGAGCTACAATTACAAGTATTGTCGTATATACCGTGCCACTTGTGTAGAGTACCACTCACTAGCAGCGTGACTTGTATGCGAGAGACGAAAATACCCGAATACTTCGGCTTTGGCTGACTTTAAACGCGATAACGCAGGAACAAAACTTGATGTATACTAAGGTATCACAATCGTTTTGTGGGTTTCGGGTATAGTTATTTTTTTACCTGAACGTACGGCTTACGGCTTGTTGCATTCGGGAGATAATATAGCGGCTGCATCACGTACGTTCGTATGGGTAGGGCGGTCTCGCCTATTTATTTATTTATTGCTTCTTCACAATTTATATACATATATTTTTAGCATGTAATTATTAACCCCACTAGGGTTCGCCTGTATCGGGGTTAATAATTTTACAATTTAATAAAAATAACACACGCAAATATCGGTCATGCAAAACAGTTAAGTAAAAGCAAAATAATAAAATTTAAAAATAAAATGATAAACAGAGAAAATAATAAGTGATAAAAATATATGAATTAATAACAAAGTGTTGAGAGATGAGACAAAATGTTCTCATTCATTATATCAATAGTTCATACCATTTTCAACAATAGGTAAAATTAAAAAAAATATATGTCCTTAGGTTTTTTTTTTAAAATATGTGTAAAAAATAAAAAATGAAAAAAACAAAGATTTATAAGCGATTACATTAGAGCGAATCTTTCTTATGCAATATTAAAGTGACTATCAAATAATTATGAAATAAATATGAAAGAAACCGTTTTGATCACAACATTATTGTTTTCATTCCATTTAAGTGACCGTTTTCATTAAAATATGATTGTATTTTATAGTGTAAGTGACACCTTAGAAATGCCATCCGTGTGAACTTTTAGTTTTGACAAAGTTATGGGATACGATAACCCCTATATATTTATTTATTTATTGTATCAACATCAGGTCGGTATTCAAATTTGGCATGTACTATATCAAGGGTTAAAAAAAAATTAAGCAAGTATTATTTAAAATGTCAAATTATAACATATTATCATGGATATGTTTTTATGTTTATGTATGGCGTTGATTGTTTATAAATTGAAATGGTAATTATGAATGATTTATTGTTATGATCAGCAGGGCTTCCAGCAAGGCCAGGTGACTGAATCAGAGGTGGAGTACCAGGTGCCCACCTCCTCGCAGCGGGACCAGGAGGACGATGGAGTTATTGTGGTGGACTCTGAGGATGAGGAAGCCCAGTACGCCGACAACTATCAGGTATTTTCACAAATCTATGCTATGTACATAAATTAACTGAATTTTTTTTTTTTTTTTACATTAACTCCACACAGGAGGCCCTGAGGAAAATAATTTCCCTCAGGGCCTATGTCATTTGGGATGCTGTGTGGAAGGACATTCATATATAGACCAACAAACCAGAGAACAGAGACACTATTATTATTTATTAATTTGTAAATGAATCTGATACTATTCAGACATTGTAATATGTATCAATTACTTGTCCTTTTTACGATTGCACACAAATTGCTGGCTGCTTAAAAACTTTTGCAACAATTGCAAAAAGTTGGTCACGTAGTATGGGTACGTTCCCTAAATACTGTAATACATAGAAATAAATAAATAAAATTTAAAATAGACATTTGACGCTTTTGAATTTTTGGAATTCGCTCACATTTCAATATTATCCTTATAACTATATTCCATACTTTCAAAATTATTGTCACGGTTCGTAGTACCTACGAAGAGGTCTGTGAGGTCATCATGGTGTGTGTGAGGAGAAGCGAGAAAATGAATACTTTTTCCTTTGGGGGAAAAAGACCTACCTCTGTGTAACTCATCTTTTAAAAGAGCTGCAGCATTATTGTGATAAGGAACGTACGTTTATTGCTTTTTTGTGCCATCACGGTAATAATAAAAGCACTCATTCTTTGTCACTTACAATCATTCCATCTAACCGTATATACTTCGGTTAATTTCACAAGAAATAATGCTATGCCGTAACACTTATTATAAGTATAGTATAGACAGGTAAGACAGGGTTTGATAAATGGTAATCTCTAGAGCCTACCCAAACAAAAGTGGTGGAACTGGTCTAAAGGGGGTGTTCCATCACTGTGAATGAAGTTGACGTGGAGTTGAATGTGTTTTGTTTTTGTTAATCCAGGAGCAGGAGATGTACGAGGAGGAGGCCGAGGACGAGGAAGAGGATGAAGAGGAGGAGGAGGAAGTGGAGGGAGGGGATGGGGCCGAGGAAGAAGTTGAGGAAGAAGAGGAGGGAGAGGGGGAGGTGGCCGAGGAGGAGGAAGAAGAGGGCGAGGGAGAGGCGGGGGGAGAGGGAGTACCGCACCACAGCGAGGTGGAGCTTAGCCAGGAGGCCTCACAGGTCAGTACCACCAAATACCCCACAACATTCATAATTTGTTCAACTTCACTCAAATTTGGCACATCAACATGAAGCATGTCTTTAATTTTTGAAATTCTTTTCAATGGCGGCAAATTGTATTTATTTAGTTCTTGATGGCAGTGTTTTGCACTTTCTAACTTGTATTTCGATCAATATTGATAAAAAGATATATATTTTAAAAATGTCCCAAAAAGTAGGTTATGTTTATGGATGAAATAATTACAAACAACGAAGACGCTCCCAAATCGTTTTTCATGATGCCAAAAAACGTTATTGGGTTAGTTGGTGAAATATAATATGAGATTAATAGACTAGCATCTGCGTGGTTGAATTTCAGAACTCAGCCACGAGTGTACGCTTAACCGGTCAAAGGCCGGCAAATTCCAGGAAAATTATGGAAATTTCGTAACAAAACACGATTTTGAATTTTGAATTGAATGTTTTGTGGATTAATTTTGAGCTATCGTATATTTTATTGACCGAAACACATTCCTAGAACAATAAACTATGTACCAAAACAACATTACTTGCGTTAATTACGTAAATTAATAGGTTTTACGATGTTTTAGTTGAGGAACAAGCATCAACCTTGACAGATAAAATTCGCGGCAAATTTGACATTTTCATGCCACAGATAAAATCGTTGAAAAATATTCTGGGGTTGCAAGGTGAATGAAATTTTTACCCATCATATGGGGTAATGTTGGCACAAGCGATTCTGACCTTGTTCTTTATACAAATTCTGTACATGGGCCAAAATTGCAGACAAACCTGTTTTGTGCAAATTTTTTTTGAATTATTTTCTCGCGCCTGCTCACTATATGTGCGCGCCAGCGCGTCTCCGGCCAATAAGAGGTTAATGGCCACGCTTTAAAAAACATCTATGTATGTGGAATTTCACACAAAGCTACTGTTATAATTCGCTATCAAATTCAAAAATTCCACACAAGATTTCACTACTTCCGTCAGCAGCTCGCATATGGATATTTCCCCCCTAGTTATAAGCGCTACGGATGTATATACTTCAAGTATCCTTCCGGATTTAGAATGATTGGCGGCAATACTTGACCAAGTTGTTATAAAATACATATAACGTCATCGCGTGTCACGGTTACTTTGTCACTATTATTTTGTTTCGGTGAGTCGCCGACGGTGACCAGCTGACTCAACCAGCTGAATCATAGTGGATCCGAGGAACTTGGTATTTTTTTTATGAAGCAGCTGGTCTGTAATGATATAATAACAGAACTTACACAGAATGTGAAAAATTTGATGAATTATTCAAATTTTTTTAAACAACCGGTCCGAGGCCTCTAAAAAAGTTTAAAAAATCATGGCATTTTGAAATCGGATTGTACTTATGTTATATATGTAGGTCTGCTTTTACCAGTGTTATTTTAGACATTTTTATTAAACTTGAGTTTTGAATTTCCATATTCCTATGCTAATGATGTTATTTTTCTCAGGAACTCCCTGCCCAGTCAGGTGGAGAATCCGAAGTGGTTGGTGGGAGCAGCGAGGCCGGCGCGAGCGCAGCGCCCGCAGCTCCTGCGCCCCCCGCCCCCTCACCCTCGGCAGCCGACGGGCCGCAGATCCAGGCCGTGACCAGCGGAACCCAAGGTTAACTCATCTTCCTCATTGACACTCCCTAGATTCCTTTGGGACTCAACGTCAACAGAACATCCAACACATGTTGCTCATTGATACTCAATAGATTAGCTCCAAGTTAAGCTAAGCTTGGCTTCCAAAACCAAGGTTAACAGAAGCAGCTAAATCACCTTGTTCATTGACATTCAGTTAAATTTCTTTGAAATTATTTTATTAGCCATTTGAATGCTGAAACCAATATTAAAATTGTGTTCATTGTATTGACACACTTCAAGCGGGCGAAAGGGCGAAAACATTTTGTTTTAAACCACTATATATTTTAATGATTTTTTTTTTACATAGTACTTGCCACACCCCTATGAAAGTATTGTATAAATTTAAAGCCTATTTTGTAATACGACTCCATAAACTGAAGTTAAATTCAGTGTTATACCATTTAAGCCTCGATTACATTGAGCGAGTTTACAAGCTACAAGCCGGCAATTTTAAAAGCGGGCGATTCGGCGAATGCGATTGTGATGGTGACACCCAAAACTTTCCACTCGCACAGTAGCGAACTAGCTAGCGAGTTGAAACCATGTGTTGCTATGCTCCCGTGCAAACTAATGCTGTCGACATTTTGTAGAAAACTGAGATACTCACAACTAGCTCACTAGCAACTATGATGACTTTTTTCGTAGATTGTTCACAATAGTAGTAAATATGATTACACAGCTGAATGTAATCGAGGTTTTTGTAATGTTTTATATGTTAAATGTGCATATTTTTGGCACAATCGTTCCAAAAAAGCAACATCTCCGGTACCACAAGTACAAAGATTTCTTACCTGTTCTACTGGTTTAATGTGATCAAATATTCTTCCACACAAAAGTCAAGAAGATGGGAAAGCTATCACATTTTTTAATACATAAACATGTAGTTGGGTTCCTTATAAAGAGATTGGTATACAATATTCATTTAAAATTATTAGACAGCAAAATGTCTTTCCCACCATTAAATACGATTGGCGTAAAAGGTTGGGTTACTCTTCCCACCGAAGTGTGTTAATAGACGCAACATGTTGCACAGTGCTGGCTCCTTGGGTACAATTTTATTATTTATGTTCCTGTTTAGAATAGCCTCTGGAAATTATTATTTTAATTTTATTGTTATCTGAAATTGTCATATGATCAGTCCAATAGTCCAATCTGCATGATCCTACCGTTGCGTGCTCTCTTGTAACCTCTCTTTCCGTGACATGTGATGTTTATGAGAGGGTTGCAACAAAAGTATCAGCGGTATGCCTTTATTTAACTAATTGGTCATGCACTGCACACCCCACCAAGAGATAATTGGATCTGAGATTGTTTACAACTGAGCTGAGTGTTGTAGAATGATGTATACATATTAACCAAGTACTTCAATTTTTAGAATATGTGATGTAAGAATACATTTCCTAAGTTATAATTTGTGTTACTAGAAATATCATTTGGTTTGTGATTCAAATTTTGTTTGTCCTCTTGTCCCCCACAATTATTGTTTGAATATTATTTATAATAACTGAAACATTGTTTAAAATGAATTTTTCTTTACAAAAGATAATGTTAGATTTAAGATATGGACTATACGAACAATTCTTTTACATCTTAACTTAGTTTAATATTACGTATATTCCATAACCTGCAACCAAACTGTACTGATTTTGTATGCGATAGCTGTATTTTATACTCGAAGGTTGCCAAACTTTGAAAATATGTTTTTTCTTTTTAAAATACAAGTCAGGTTGCTTGTATTTGAATTATTGTTGAATTGATACAAATATCTATTGGCCAAAATTTCTTGAGACTAGGGATCGGATAATTAATAAATTAAATATGCACTGAGAAATTTGATAATAGTGGAAAATGTGCACAAGAAATAAAGCAAGAATAATAATTTTTGGTAAATATTTCCCTATCGAGTCCACGCTCAAAACACACTTTAAAAAATGAAAACAAATTGTACTGGGTAGATAATGGTCAGTAATAAGTAATTCAGTAACCGGAATTGAAAAATATTGCGTTTTAATGTTTTTTTTTAAATTTAAAAAATGCGAAATATTTTATTTATTTATTTATATAGATTTCTCACCATACATGTGTTCTTATTTTTTTTACATACAAAAATATTAACCTCACTAGGACTAGGAGCCTGTATTGAGGTTAAATTTATAAATTTGAGTGGTGCATTTACACACAAATCACTAAAATACAAAAAAATCACTAAAATACAAAACACTACATCCAAAACACTAAAATATTATATGCGGAAAGTAAGAAATAACAATATTATATTGTGACCAGATGGGTAATTTGTAACAATACAGACCATAAAACAAATCCTTAATTACTATACCCACCAAGAAACAAAGGTAGTTCAAAACAACTAGGGTGACACTCCGATTTTGACAAATGGGACTCAAATAAAATCTGGTTATTTAAAAAATATGTATGTATATATATATCTTATTATTTTAAAATATGTTTTTTTTTTATTATTAAAAAAAAGGCCAAGGATGAAAAAATAGTATGCCAATCCTCTGACAACACAAAAATCTTAACATTTTTTTTAAATTTCGCTAATGAATTGGAAGACTTTATGTAATCTGGCAGAATATTAAACAGAAGTGGAGCCTGATATAAAAAGTTTCTTTAGCCAAAAGATGTTTTAGTACTTATTGCGACAAAGTTCATTCTTGAGCCAATTCTAGTGGTACGGATTTGTTGGGTTCTTTCTTTATTATTTTTCAAGGACCGCCATGTTAATTACGATGATGAAATACGCATTTTTAAAAGAAAAAATCACTTTCTGTCAGTTAGACAATAATAAGTACGAATTGCAATCTTCGGAAATGATAAATAATGCGTATTAATCATTATTTTGTTCGGTTTCATGAACACGAAAAATCATGCGAGACGTTTGCCGTCGTAATTAACAATATGGTGTTCCTTGAGAAATGACATTTCACATTTTTAAAGATAACAAAATAACCATTAAAATGCAATATTTTTCAATTCCGGTTACTGAATTACTTATTACTAATTGTAATCTACATAGTACAATTTGTTTTAATTTTTTTAAGTGTGTTTTGAGCGTGACCTCCATAGGGAAATATTTACCTAATTTTTATTTCTATTTAGTTTTAGTCTTTTTGTGCTCTAAATGAAGGTAACCTGACTTTCAGTTTTACAATCTTTTCTGGTGATGATAATATTTGCCCATTGATGTAACTGGACACTATTTGAACTTGGGCTAAAAGTTTTAGCAAACAGCTCTCTGGTAAAATACCGCTTGATTCATTTAATAGTTTGTAGTCCGTGGCAATTTCTTCAAAGTAATTTTATTTGATAGTTGAACTCTACGCAACCTTTTCTACTAATGTTGGGCATTTTAAGCTTGATATGACCAAACTTACTGTGTTATGTGTCAAGTTTTGCAGCTAATATTATGAATAAGATTCCTGTAAAGGGGTATTTGTGATATGGTTGAAGGGTGTGATGTGTATTTAATTCAGGTTTTCTGTGGGCATTGAGAAGTTTTGGCTGATTTGATGTTCTTTGCTTGATCGTTATATCTTGTCTTATTTAATTGATGTGAAATGTCCCATGAGCTGTTTTCCAGTTTGAAAGTTTATTTCAGTTACAAACCAAAGAGACGGGTAAATCTTATATTTAAAATTAAATAATCCTTTTTTTATTTTTATTTGATTTTATAATGAAAAAAATCCATGATATTTTTGGTAGTAACTGGATTAAAACTGAGGTGTTGGAGGTTTGCATGAATCTGCTCGATATTTACTTTTTAACTCCCGTATTATTTTTTATTATTTTCATCGTTAATACTTCAATGTTGAACAATATCACTTTTAATATCGGCTTTTTCCATTTTGGATCGGCACCAAACATTCTGAGTCGTGGCTCGTGGGACATTTTTATAAGTATATTTGTAAACCATAAATTTTCACAATGGACGTGGTCCATAATATATTGGAAACAACTAGCTCAAGCTTTCCATTTGTTTATATCTCAATAGTCAATAAATATAACTATAATGGACAGTGTGTAGTTAATGTATGTTCCATAAGAGTTCCTTATATCGATATATTATGTAAGAAAATATCATTTATCTAATAAAGTTCAACATTGAAATATAACGCTTAGTTCTTTTACCCGCCTCTTCCTGTCCTTTTTCATGCGTGCTAGTCCTGGGTCCATCTACAACTACCCGATCACAAACCACCAATGATTTGTGATTGATCGGGTTACTTTTTCAAAAAAGGTTCCATCATTTGATCGATGAGTAAGTGTGGCGAGCAACCATGATGTATAACTGGGTGGAACTCGTTCTCACAACAGAAATAAAGATGGTAAGTTTGTACGTAAAATCAACATTGGATCATATTAGCAATTAGCATATTGATAAACCTTTCCCCAATGGGGACGGGTTCCATGAGTCCATTAATCCATTATCTGGAACCTATAACTATCCTATTTGTGTTGCGAGAACGAGACTCGACACCCGGTCTACACAATTTATGATATACATTTATGGTTTACCTAAATCAACACTGCGCAGGCGGCCAGTGGCAGAGCATCGATCTACTTATTTTTTTCTATGTGTAAAGTACCTGGGATATAAAATGAACGATTGACCCAGAACCGAGGCATTCTGCACTGCTACGCATTGTACAGGTAAAGATCACATAGAAGCGGTTCTAATTAGCTTCAAACCTACCACTGTCTGTCTGCGCGTAAGCTGAATCGTTCAACTTTAAGAATGACTCCTACCAACCTTATGATGTTTTGTAGACTAGCTATTATTATGGTATTTGCATTGTGATTGACAATGCAGGCTGCTTTTTAAGTGTTGTCGAGCCCCTGCTATTGGCGCCAAATTGTTACAGAGAATAGAAAACTGGGGGCGTCGTTGGTTATGCTTCGGTGATAATTCCTGCTTTTATGAGCGCGATAATATATAGTGTAAGCAGGATCCAAAGGTGATTAAGAGCGGCGGCTTTGGTTAGGTTATGAAATCGCTTTAATCCCTGGGTTCATATGAATCCAGAAAATGCCCCCACCGTAAATAAAGAGTGTAAAGACACTCTTCTCATCAAGTGTGGGTACTATTTTATATCATTGCTGGGTGGACTAATAGCAAAGTAAACCAAGTTTGTATTGCAATGAGTTAAATATTTTGTAATAATATAGAGTACAATTTCCACAAAGGAAAGATTAACCCGGACCGAGGAAGTAATTTAGCTAAGAGAGATCCCATCGGCGGAGGTTGGTTAAAAGCTGATGAGAAGTAGGAAAGTGCCCATATTCCTCTATCAATGCCAAGTAGTCCACAATGTAATGTTTGCAGATATTAATCTTCCACTGTTTATACTTCTGGGGAATCTATCGGGCTCAAGGTGGGTGATAATCACCCAAAACATTTCCGTTACTTAATATTTGAAATCGACCGTAGCATCAAGCTCAGCGTCCAATTGAGCAAGTCCCTCCTGGGCCACAGTATGACATAAATAAACTTTATATTTCTCGAGTCATTTTGATGGCTGCCTCAGTATTTTAAATGGAAACCTCTGTTGCACCGGTGCAATTTAACACATGCCCTGAGCTTGGTACGTGTCGAATTTATAAGTACCGTAAACCTTTCATAAAATGAGTATTTTTATAAACTATTCATATATTCAAATGTAATAAGGAATACCTTTCTTCAAGAGGTAATTATTTTAAATGCATCTGTGATGGTTCATGCAATATACCAGGGGAGGCTTCAGAGTAGAAAAGGGGACAAAAGATATACACTTCGAAAAAATAAGCCTAAACATTACCCAATTATATTACAAGCGATTAACCATAATTTTTTATACTTTATTTGTAATTTTAAAGTGGAGATTGAACAAAAACTAAAATGGTCTATTGGAAAAATAAGAACTGAGGCGACGTGTTGTTGGCAATGGTAGTGTAAATCTTGAACTTGTATTGTGGATACAAAAGTAGGTTGTTAGTTCTTCCTTTGGCTGCCTGCGTGTTTCAAGCTGTAGCTCATTCCATCAACTGACAGCATATTTAAGGTACTTAAGTCCAGAAGCATAATAATAATTTTTTTTTTTTTTTTTAAGGTGCCGGTAACCCGGGCGTTTATTAATATCAAGAGTTTTACATTTACATATTTGTGCGCTACCCGACTCACTAGACAATATCTGTTCTGAGCCGGGTAGCAGTATCTATAATTACATATATCAATAAAGAATATAGCAAAAAAATACAAAGATAATAAATAAAAATACAAAGTACAAAAGCATAACTTAAATAATAATAATACAAAGTACAAAAGAAAAACTTAAATAAAAATACAAAAGATAACCTACATATAATAATCTAGATATAAAAAAATTTACAGACATATATAAAGTAAATGAACATTTTCAGTATGAAAGTTCTTTTTTTTTTTTTAAATTTTAATATATGTTTAAATAATAATATACAAAGTATAAAAAATTAAAAAAATTAACACGTTCAGTTTGCAAGAAGCTTGTTAATGCAATTCCTTTTTTTGTTCAGTAACCACGTATTGAAGTTTTTATATGTATGTTTTCTATTGGTTTGAGTTATGTGTTGTGTTTCTTTTAAGAAAATGTTGAATATGGAAGGTGCGAGGTAAGTTTCATGTTTTTTTGCAAGAGTGGATTTAATTTTTGGCACTTGTAAATGTTTGTTAAATTTAGCTCTAGTGTTCTGGGAGTGAGATATGTGGGAAGGTGACGATTTTATGCAATTTATATGGATAATTTTCTTTATGAATAGCTTCCTGATATCAAGTATTTTATTTTGAATTAAAAGATTTTCAGTGGGATGAAGATATGGTTTTTTGTACATAGTTCTAATAAGAGATTTATGAGCTGTATTAAGGAGCTTAATGTATGTGTCTGCGGCTCCACCCCATGCCGATATACCATAAATTAAAATGCTTTGGCAAAGGGAAAAGTATACATCTTTTAATAGTTTAGGTGACATAATGTTTCTAATCGTTTTAAAAATATATATTTGTTTCCGGATTCTCATTACAAGTGAATTTATGTGAAGTTCCCATTTTAGTTTGCAATCCACTGTTAAACCAAGATACTTAATACTATCCGAATGCTCAATTTTTTCACAGTCGCAGTTTGTGGTTTGTAATGTAGTACATGGAGACAGATGTAAAAGCGGGACGGATTTAGGTTGCCCAGTTTTGGTTTTACTGAATGTTAAAAATTTGGTTTTCGAGGTGTTTAGGGTAAGAAGATTTTTGTCTAGCCATTTTTTTTATCTCCTTCATACCAAATTCTGCGCTTTTAAAGACCTTTTCCCACGATTGCTCTTTAAAAAGAAGTACAGTATCATCTGCGTAGCTGATCACATTATAGCAGAGAGTTGGAATTTTAATATTAGTGAGACCATTAATATATATAAGAAAAAGTATAGGGCCTAAGACACTACCCTGAGGCACTCCGTACTTAATTTCTGCTGTGTCACTCAGGCATTTGTTTAGTTCAACTATTTGTTTCCTATTTTTTGTATAACTGATGAACCATTTAAGCGGTTTTCCATTAATGCCAATATTTTTAAGTTTTTCGTATAGCAGATCATGAGAGATGGTGTCGAAGGCCTTAGCCAGATCTAGAAAAACTCCAATTACTTTAGATCCCTTATCTACGTGTTTTACAATGAAGTTGGTTAGTTCAGAAATTGCCTGGTCTGTGCCCATTTTTGCCCGAAAACCGAATTGATGACTTGATAGTAAGTTGTGTTTGTCGAGGTAGGATATCAGTCTTTTTTTCATTGCTTTTTCTAAGAGTTTTGATAGAGAGTTAAGTAGTGAAATGGGTCTGTAGTTAGAGATTAAAGTTTTATCTCCAGATTTATGGATCGGGATAATACTGGCAATTTTAAGTTTGTCAGGTACAATACATTGGCAGAAACTTTGATTAAATTTATAGTTGACTGAAGGCCATAGTGAGCTAGAAGACTTAGATATTCGTTAGTTTTGGGTTTAGAGTCAAGAATGTTTATGTTTATGTCTCCTGCTAAAATGAGTTGTTTGGTAGTTTTATTGTTTTCCATGAGATGTTGTAAGGAATTTAGGAAAGGTGTTATATTTTTGTAGCATGGAGGCCTATAAATAGCAAAAATAGATAAATCTGATCCTAGTGATATTTTGATGCAATTTGCTTCTGTTAATTTTATTTCCAAGATAGAAGAGTTCAGTGACTCCTTGATAAAGATGACTATTCCATCATTTTGGTTAAGTTTAGTAGTAGTGTGGAAAGTCGTATATCCCAATATGTTAATGTCAGTGAAAGTTTCGTCTATCCAACATTCGCTTAAAAGGATAATATCAAAATGAGTGTTAAGATCTTGTAAAAGTACTGCAAAATTATCAAAGTTTTTTTGAATGCTTCTAATAGAGATCTTCTAATATCTTCTGTTCAGAGAGTTATTTTCGGCGACGGTTACTTTAAAATCTGTTGAATTTGTGAAAGTGTGTTCTTCATTAGATGAAATTTCAAAATCAATATTTAATGTTGAAGCCATTTTAGAGGAAGTATATTAAGTTCTATTGTCTCTGTCGCAATATTAAATGCAGTATCCATATAATACATAGGTACATAAAATAAAATGCAGAAAGTGATTAAAATAAAGTCGATGCCATGAGAGTATGGAGAATAAGGCTGCAGTCATGCATCTACTACGTGGGCTGTGTCATTCGAGGTTCCACTTGTGTCACTTCCATGGTTAGTTTTTGCTAGTAAATTTTCTATTTCGAGGATGGTATTTTCTGTGCGAATAAAGGTCGCTCGCGAGTCTGTCTGTTGTCGAATGTAGACTCGCCCTGCCTTAACCCATACATAGGCAAAATTGTACTTTTTGGCTAATTGCTTTTAGAGAAAAAGCATTCTTTTTGCGTGGGAGGTTAGGAGCTCGTTAATAAATATTGGCATTTTAGGTCCCGAGAAGCCTATTTTACTGGTGTTGAGTCTGTCGGCACTATTTTCTGCATTTTTGTTATATTTTTTTGCTTCATTTAGAAACTCCTCACGACCATTTGGATTTTTAAATTTAATAATTATTGATCTCGTTGCCGTGTGGTTTCTTTTTCCTGGCGCCCTGTATGCGTCCTCAATGTCATTTTTGTTTAATTTTACAGCATTATTTATATTGAAAATAATGTCATTGAGTTTCTCGTCTTGAATTTCAGGAATTCCTCGAATTTCCGCACACGTCTGCGAGTTTTGACGCTCTTTTTCATCTAATTGTTCTTGTAGCTCATGTACTTTTTGTTCTAGCATCTTGTGTTTTATATCCATCATACTTAGCTCTTTAACTTTTTTATCCGTTTGTAATACTTTTTTTTCGATGTCGTCTATTTTGTCGTAAACAAAATTAAGTGAGGTTTTGTATTCTTCGAAACGAGCTGTGATTGAAGTTTTAAATTCTATTATTTCCTTTGACAAATTCATCATAGTTTCTTCTATAGTGGTAATTTTTTTATAGTTGATTTTAATTTCAGCTAATTCTGCAAGAATAAGCATTTCTATTTTTGTCGGAGGTTTGTCTATGGTTAAATCAGCTGCATTTTCTTTAGCCATATTTATTCCTTGGATGTTCTCAGCAGTACTCTTCTTTGCCCTTTCAGCGTTGCTACGGGTATTAGACATCGTAAGCTTGGATTTCTTGCTCGTAGATGGCGTTATATTTAATTTAAATTAAATAAGGTGAAAAGAAAAAAATAATTGGTTTGACTGAGGATTGAACTCTACTCCGCAAGTTCTGCCCGCAAATAGTGAACGACGCTGCACCTACGCCACACCCGGGATGTCAGACGTTGTGAAATTATCAGTTTAACTAGGGAGAACTGGATAACTGACCAATTAATGTTTGGATTATTTTACAGCAGTTTTTTTTTTTAAAATTCACTTTTTTTTCAATTATAATATTCTTTTTCGTTTTACGTTGAAGTTCACTTTACTGTCATTTATGAGTTTACGAGTTCACAGTAGTTTTAAATGTACACTGATTGATCTTTCACTGTATTTATGTAATTACAAGAATGTATGTCATTGTTTTTGACTTTGCTCGTTATAAAAACTTGTATTACGACACTGTGGTCACTTGTATTAAAATAAAAAAGTGCACGAAATACGCGCACTTGTTAGTTTGTTTGTGTTACGTGTTTTTTTCTCATTAATCTTAAAATTTTTGTTATGTTTTTATTTAATTTGTTTTAGAATCAGGTGAAACACGTCTATACTGTGGGTAGCGACGAATATATGATATTAATAATACTCATAAATTCGACAACGTTTGGACTAGAGCCCCAAAATACATGAAAAAAACCGTCAACTCTGCAGAAACGGAAGGTCCGTTTGATAGATTCCTCTATCTTAACAAACAGATTGCAATTTTCAGATTATACTGAAATACCGGCCCTGAGAGGATTGATGTGCGAAACATGGTATTACTTGTACATACATAAATCCACTCTTCACCACAATTTGCCCTGATGATGGACACTTGTCTAAAGAAGGAGAAAGCGTAACACGGCAACATACATCAGGGGTGTTATGGATATTCGCATCCGCAAATGCAGAACATCTGCATCCGCAGATGTGAACCTCTAATAATCCACAGAACCTCTAACAGATACAGACGAGTTACATAATTAATTTAAAACTAGCATTAAAAACCCACTCTGCAGGTTTTTACTGCTAGGCCCTGTGGACGGCTTTTGGTTCGGCTTCGCCCAGTTAGTGTTGGTGACCATTTTATTCCAAAAATAGCCCACTGTCATCCAGTGATAGCTAGTCACCGGGACAAAGTAACCGGGTCGGGCAATGACGTCATATGTAATATATAGCCGTGTTATACACAACTAAGTTCTACCGTCACTCTTTCAAGGGAAACCGGAGTACCGGACCTAAGAATTTTTTTTTATATAAATCAGGTCGTTGGAATTATTCATGTGCGAGACGCAGATGAAAGCGGCGCTATCTATATGCGAGTTTTATAATTAATTCTTACTAATATAACGTCAGAAAAAACTCGCGGGAACATATTACGAGGGGGGACCCAAAAAGGGTAATTTCGTCATAACTTCTTTATTTCTCAATATTTTTACACCAAATATTGATCACCTTGAAAGTATTCTCCATTGAACATAACGCATTTCTCCAAACGCTTCTTTCATTACTCAAAACTGTTTTTAAATTTATTTATCGGGATGTCCTTTAGGCCTTCCGGCTATGTTTATTTTACCTCCTCCACGCTTTCCTTTCATGTCCACTTTCAGTGTGAGGAACAAAGAGAAGTCACAGGGGGCTAGATCACATTGGAAAAAAATTCAGGGTCCTTCGAGCTGATTTTGAAGCTCTTAACATGCCTGAAGTTGACGCTCCCTTTGCTCGTCTGTGAGAAGGCGGGGGACAAATTTGGCTGCAATCCTTCTCATGTGCGATTCTTCAATTAAAATCCTCTGAATTGAACTCCATGACATTCCAGATATCTCACAGAGTTGATCAATGGTTCGGCGACAGTCTCCACAAACGAGGGCATTGATTTTGTTGAGTTTTCGTCAGTTTTGACGTTGAGGGGCGTCCTGAACGGGTTTGGTCTTCAATTAACATTTCTCCATTTTTAAAACGTGAAAACCACTCGTAGACTCTGATTTTACCTAGGGCAACATCCCCATAAGCAGTCAGCATTACAATAGTTTGCCAATTTCCCCAACAGGAAAAATTTCACAGCCGCGCGTTGCTCTCAATAATCTGCCATCACTTTTTCGCCGAAATGGAAAAAGTTGTTTTACTTAAAAAACTCTCACGGGCGAACCGATAGCGACACAACTTCGCATACTGACTCAGGAGGACTGACCCTAACGGATACCTGGTCGAACAATGGGTCCCCCATCGTATATCATGCATACCTAAATAGATTACATAATTAATACTGTTTGATGATAGATGGCAGAACTTCTGTTTGTATCTATTTGTGAATGGCGTGTGTATGCAGACGGAAGGGTAATAATTAATTTAAAATAAGGCTCGCAGGTTGGTTTTGAATGAATTGTTTTCCCTACAGGCGGCAGTTCACTGGTGCTGAGTGGTAGCGCAGCGCAGGGGACAAGTGGGGCCTACGAGGATGGGGACGACGGCATCGTACCTTCCACACCCACCTTATACGTGCCCCGGAGAAATGACGGGTAAATTCACGCCTATTTATTTTACGTTTGCCTTAGATTTAATTATTTACGCACATATTTCGCGCATAAATTGAGCTTTATTCGAGTGATGGAGATTTCTTGGTTTTCAGTTTTCGATTTAATTAATATCATACCTCCAAACATATCAACTGCTTACTGCGGTTTAACCTCTAGAGTTCAGTGTACAGGGTGTCAGGGGTTAAACTGCATTAACTTATTAACTGCATTAACATGATGGTACAAGTAAAAAAGATAACTTTTTTCTAAATTCCAAATTTTAGGGTTACCTTTTTGATAAAACAATACTGCCAATTACAATCATGCAACATTGCATGATTGTATGCTCAAAGCAAATTTATTGGAAAAGTTTGTACTGCACACTGAGGATTTTTAGTAGATAGATGTCTTTTTGTATCGGAAAAAAATAGTTCGAATTTCGGAAAAAGTTGTATATCTTTTTTTCTCCTACCGTCACGCAGAATCACCTCCAGAAGTTAATGAACTTTAACCCCGGACACCCTGTATATTTATTTCACCTTCAGATATTACCTATACTAGGCTAGTTAAATTTATAAATAAAAATGTCAGTTTATCATCAAGTATGGTATTGTTTACTTGTTGGCTTTAACAAAAAAATCTTATTTATTGAAGTTTTTTGCTGGTCTCTACGGTTTAAAGCAGTGGTTCCCAACCGGTGATTTGTGGACCACAGGTGGTCTGGTGGTTTTTTTTTTTTTTTTTTTTTTTTTTTACATTAACTCCACACAGGAGGCCCTGAGGAAAATAATTTCCCTCAGGGCCTATGTCATCTGGGATGCTGTGTGGAGGGTCTTTTTGAGGAGAGGAAGGAATGAACATTGGTCTTGAAGAGACCCATGTTGTAGGAAGGAGGAAACCCAGAGGCCGGCAAATCATTCCACAGCCGAGCTATTGAACACAAGAACGAGTCGAAGAAACGACCCGTTCTCATGTGACAAATGTCAACCGTGTACAAATGTTGGGCACGCGTTTGGCGTGTTTCCCGACTATGCACCGGTGCCGAAGGGATCAATGATGCTAGTTCCTCGGAGCATCTTCCATTGTAATACCGGTAGAACAAGGATAGCATTCCCACCCGACGCCTGTGCTCTAAAGATTGCAATCCGTCTGTTAAGATGGGAGAATCTATCAAACGGACCGCCCGTTTCTGCACAGAGTCGAGGGTATTTTTCAGGTATTTTGGAGCTCCAGACCAGAGATGGCTGCCAAATTCAACCGTGGGGCGTACTTGTGATTTGTACAAGGTTAGCAGTTGTGTACTATTAAAGTATCTGCGGGCCCTGTACAGTACGCCCAGTTTTTGGGAGGCTAGCTTTACTCTGGCTTCAATGGAGCCCCCATACCTGAGCTGGTCACTTAGGGTTACACCAAGCATATCAATGGAGGGCCTGTTCGGAAGATTGCTTCCGTTGAAAGAGACTAGATTTTCATTTCGATCCCTTTTGGACGTAATCAGACAAGATTGGGTCTTTGAAACATTAAATTCAACGAGATTATTTTTACCCCAAGAGAAAACACTTTCGAGGTAGCCGTCCATTCTTTGCTTCAAAGCCCTACGAGCTGTTGGAGTTTGTGAGCCCTTTGGGGGCTTGTCAAACAAAAAGCTATCATGAACTGTACTGTCATCCGCATAACAGTGAATTGGTGCACATGACAAAAGGTCGTTGATGTGCAACAAAAACAAAGTTGGAGACAGAACCGATCCCTGCGGGACGCCAGCATTTATCGAGTGTGAGGAAGAGGTGAAACCATCGACTACCGTCTGAATCGACCTCCCCCTCAATTCTAAAAGTGACTCTAAACTTTCATCCCCACTCTATAATTATCCACTGTCTCATATCAAAATAACGTTAGACGAGGTCAAAGCGAAATTAAACACTGTTGATATCAATAAGGGTTCCGGCCCAGATGGAATTCCTCCACTATTTATTCGAAATTGTGCAGATCAGCTTGCAATACCATTACACAAAATATTCACCAAAAGTCTGAACGATGGGGTATTTCCGGATCTGTGGAAGGTTGCCCACGTAATTCCGATCCACAAATCTGGCAGTAAAAATGATGTAACTAACTACCGTCCTATCAGCCTTTTATCTTGTTTTGGCAAAATATTCGAGTCCATTGTATATAAAACCATTTTTAACCATGTTACACATATACTAAGTCCTTTCCAACACGGCTTTGTAGCTAAAAGATCCACAAATACTAATTTACTTGAGTATATGGACTTTCTGTGTAAATCAATGAATAATAAAACACAAGTGGATGCCGTGTACACCGACTTCAGTAAGGCCTTTGACAAAGTTAGTCACTCTATCTTAATGAAAAAACTCGATAAAATCGGCATTCACGGAAACCTGCTTCGTTGGTTAGAATCATATTTATCACATAGAAGTCAATTAGTTACTGTTAACGGATTTAACTCTTCCCCAGCATTAGTTACGTCGGGCGTACCACAAGGATCTCACCTTGGACCCTTACTTTTCTTAATCTTTATCAACGACCTTACATATAAACTCCGCTGTAATTTTTCTCTATATGCTGATGATCTCAAATTATATAAAGCAATTAAATCTATGAATGATTGTGAACTCTTACAAGAAGACCTTAACACAATATCTACCTGGTGTGTTGACAATGAAATGGAACTGAATATAGCTAAGTGCAAAGTTATAAACTTCACCAAGAACACCAACAAAATTCTTTATTCATATAGCATATGTGGTCACAATCTGGAAACAGTTGAATCAATAAAAGATTTAGGAATTATATTTGACAACAAACTAACTTTCAACCAACATATTGAATACATTGCGAATAAATCAAATAAATTACTTGGTTTTATTGTAAGATCAACCAAACTGTTTAAGAATTCTAATAGCCTAATAGTTCTATTCAATTCCTTAATCCGAAGTGTTCTTGAGTACGGGTCAACAGTCTGGAATCCACATTATATTACACAGGTATCTAGACTCGAATCAGTCCAAAGAAAATTTACACGGATTTTGTCTTACCGATCAGGTGTATATCATCTTCTAGACGGGTACGAACAAAGACTTAAACATTTCAAATTAGAGAGTCTAGTTAAAAGACGTAACATAAATGACCTCTTAATGCTTTATAAAATTGTGAATAATCGTGTAGACAGTAACTTAGTCAACCAAATCAAGTTATACGCCAGGCCCAAATCTACAAGAACCCTTAACATATTTTGGACCGAAATTTTTACGAATAATACTGGATATTTTAATCCTATGTCTAGAATGTCTCGATCATACAACGATCTTGCTAAAATACACAGTTTCATAGATATTTTTGTAAATAGTATAACATCTTTCAAAAAATATCTCCACAATTTGTGCACTTAAAAAAAAAAAAAATTGTTGTTTTATTACTTTTCAGTAAATACTTCGTTATAAATATTGTATAAGTACTTGTTATTATTATGTATTTCAATTTTGTATTCAAGTTATGTATAAATAATACTTGTAATGTTTTTTCATGAGTTTGCTTATGTTAAAATGCATATGTGATTACTGCAGACACATTAGTCTAGGGATATTTATATTTGTATTCTAATGTATTATTATTACCCACAAAAATGCTGTATAAATATCCTGTTTGTGTCTCAAATAAATAAATAAATAAATAAAAGAAGTCGGCAATCCACGTACACAAGGATGCGGGAAGTCCGTAAGAAAGCAGTTTGTTGACAAGTCCTCGGTGCCAAACCCGGTCAAAGGCCTTGGAGATGTCCAGTGCAACCGTTTGGGTCTCACCGAAACGTTCCAGGCATCGCCCCCAAACATGCGTCACATACGCGAGAAGATCACCGCACGAGCGGTTCCGCCGGAATCCGTATTGACGGTCGTTGATAATTTTGTTCTTCTCGAGGTATGTGAGCAGTTTGTCGTTGATCACACGTTCCATCACCTTAGACAGAACTGATGTGATCGCTATGGGGCGGTAGTTGGCCGGGTTGGAGCGGTCACCCTTCTTTGGAATAGGATGGATAACCGCTTTTTTCCAACCAGAGGGCACAGAGCCAGTCTTCAGGGACAGTTTAAAAAGCTTCGTCAAAATTGGAGCTAATTCTGCAGCGCACCTCTGCAATACCAGGGCAGGTATTCCGTCGGGCCCACTAGCTTTATTAACATCAAGCCCTCGTAAAACATGGAGTACTTCCCGATACCGGATCCTCAGCTTTTTCATATGAAAACCGCAGTGAGGAACCGACGTCGGGACAGCACCTTGGTCATCGAGGGTTGAGTTATCCGCAAACATTTTACCTAGTAAGTTAGCCTTTTCGGTGGCGGTGTTTGCTAGTGAGCCGTCAGGTCTGGTAAGAGGTGGCAGACTGGATTTGCAGAAATTGCGACCTATTGAGCCCGCAAGTGACCAGAATTGCCTGCTGCCATGCGGGCATGCAGTCAGCTTTCTGCTGATCTGCTGGTCGTGCTCGAATTTTGACCTATTTATGATTCTCTTGGTTTCCTTTGCCATTTTGTTGTAAGCTGTTCTGTCTTCGGATGTTCTAGATGTGTTGTAGGCTTGGTTCTAGATGTGGTGGTCTAAAATGTGATCCACAAAACATCTCATTTCCTACAAAACAGAATCGAAAGGTATCCAAAAGCTGATTCGTAACCCTTTTGGTATTAATGATGGAGAGGTAGCTGAAAAAGTCCAAGAAGAGCACATTGAATTGCAAAATGATAGTAATTGCAAGGACGCGTTTAATTACGGTACCTGTTTATGGTTTATCATATGGTACCTTGTGGTCTCTGTGAGAACCAATAAATGTCATAGTGGCCCCTGGTTAAAAAAAGGTCGGGAACCACTGGTTTAAAGCCAATGAATCCAGCCACACACATTTCACCTTTTATCCCATCTTTTTAGGTTTTAATATACAGGGTGTTAAGGGACGTACTTGACTTACTTTAACCAGTGATTCCTGACATTATTTGGAGTAAAAAATGTAGATGAAATTTTGGTCTCCGGTGACTTTTTTTGATGAAATTTTTTTTTTTCAAAAATTTTTTCTTGAAAATCAAACAAAAAAAAAATTCTTCCGCATGTTGTCACTGGTCACTCAGCCGGGTGTCCGACGAACCCCTTACTCCGCCTCCAACTGTTCAACAACTACCATTTTTTTATGTTTTTGTAGAAAAAAAAAAAAAACATCAAAAATGTCACCGGAGACTAAAATTTCATTTACATTTTTTACTCCAAATAATGTAAATACTGGTTAAAGTAAGTCAAGTATGTTCCTTAACACCCTGTATATGTATATAAAAATCACCTACCTAAATTTGGATATCTTTCAGTTCAGATAGGTCAACATTTTTATCAGTACAGTATGCATATGTAATACGGTGCATAATGCAGTAATACAAATCTATGTAAAAGAAAAACAAAAACAGAAAAATATTTAAAAAAATATAAACAGTACATAGCGTATTATAAATACTCAGCGTCACATTATATGGATATTTATTTGATGTTGTTTCCAGGTTTGGTGAAGCAGTGAGCTCTCCCGTGGGCAGTGGGGGCTGTAGCGGGGGCCAGGGACGCTTCACCTTCGCCGAGGGCGGTTCGGGGAGCTCCGGCGCTTCCGCATCGGGGGGTGCCATGGAGGACACCCATGCCGACCTCACCTCGCAACTAGCACCGCAAGGTTAATATGCAATCACTGCTTTTTTTAGAATAATTTTTTCTTTCAATATGATATTTCCACTCCACACAGGTGTCGTAGGGGATGCTGTGTGGAGGGTCTTTTTATGGAAGGGAAGGTTAGGAAGTTCTGGGAAGGAAAAAGGTAAGAGGGGTAGGTGGGAAGTGGATGAATATTGAACTGAAAGATTCCATTACATTAAATTGGATGATATGAATTTTTTTTATTTTTTATTATTTAATATTATCATCTTAGGGAACGTACCCATACTACGTGACCAACTTTTTGCTATTTTTAACCCCCCCCCCCCCCCCGGTGACCAAAATCCTAAGCAACCCGCCACTCATTTGTATGGAGCGTGACATTTTGAAGACCCCCCCCCCCCCCTAAACGTGTCACGTAGTATGGGTACGTTCCCTATGTGTATAATCGAGAATTGACACTATACTATGAAGGAAGGAGATATAACAAATAATCTAACATATTTTAATTGAATTATTGCTTCCGTGACAGTTGTGCCCCCCCCCAATAAGTAAAAAAAAAGTGAGGTTCTCGCTAGAAAAAAAAAATTCTCAAAGTGGGCAAAATAAGGTTGAGAACCTATGTGCTAGAGCATGTGTGTATGAGCACCCAGCACTTGTAGCGCATTAAAAAGTAGTCGCCCCTACATTCATTAATTAGTAGGTATTAATTGAGTGTGTTGTGCTTGTTGTAGGTGAGATCCCCTCCATCACAGTGACGGAGCCCAGCAGCGGCAGTGGTAACGGGAGAGAGGACGAGGTGGTAGAGCAGGTGGGGGCGGGGCAGGGGGCGGTGGATGAGGACACCCCAACTGTCAGCTCGCAGGGCAGCCAACCCGCGTCTCCACTGCAGCAGGTAACCAACCAAACCTAACCTAATCCAAAGTCGCTTACAGACAGTTCAGCGACAATCTTTTGACGAACTTCTCAAAATAGTGAAAAAACCGGTCCTCACGACCCTTGTATATTTCTGCTTTATTGTATACGAGGACTGTCCGTAAAATAAGGTCTCCCAGGTGCAATGATTTTACGGGTGATCCGGCAACACTGTTATTAATTTTTGATTTTTTTAAAAAAGAAAGACAAACATTCCCATTCCGAATAACCCAACAATGTTTGAAAATCTCCTACTACCACCACAGAATGCCGAAAATGTTGCTTGTGTTGTGATGGAGGACTTAGCCAGCCGCGAGGAATCGAACACGAGACGCCCGAGAGGGACCCAAGCCTTATGCCCACTCAACCACTGACCAGCGTGAGTAGTCTGGTTCCCTCATGCCAAATGCCCACCACGCTGCACTCTCTATGACGCTAAGTCTCGGTGTGGTAGCTGTGTGAATATTGCTCTGTAATTTGTTTTTTCTGAGCTTTGTGGTATGGTCATATCAGTAAGACCACTATTGACAAGATTTTGACAAAATATTTGGGATACCATAACGTAACAACAATGGAATTCCAAATTCCTTGACTTCTACAGAATGGTGACTGGGAATGAGACCTTCTAAACGAACTTTTCGCTCTCATACACTGTTTTCCGTACACTTTATGCAGCTGAGAATGAATGTCTACCAGGGTGTTTTTCTTTGCACACAAAAAACGAATTACATAAGTATTTCACACCTGGTGGGTGCGGCGAGCAGAAGCTCCATCGCGAACGGCTGCCACGCCGAGGCTAGGCGTCACAGAGAGTCCAGCGTGGTAGGCATTTAGCATGGGGGAACCAGGCTAAATGCCCATGGCATGTTTGCTAACCATTGGCTTCGTCCAGGTAGTCCATACAATGCATGTGAGTCATTCCCAACTAATTAAGCCAATAAATAATTAATAATATAAATGTAAAGCTAATAATTATGTAATTCCACTGGTTTATAAATACATTTTACCATTTCATTTTACTCTACCTTTTTTGTTGTACAATTGTAATCTGATAATATTTTGGTGAATGACCAAATGATAATGCTAAAGATGCCTTTTTTATTATGTAAAAGCCCTTTGGGCATAAAATAAATAAATAAACAACTAAATAAATTAATGTTCTCCAAAATGAGCTTGAAAAAAATTCATATGTCATATATTTGGTTTATAAATGTGTAAATTCTAATTATAAAATTGTAAATGTTCTTTAAAATGGCCTGGAAAGAATCTCCTACTTGTGATCTCAGTAAAGAAACAACTCATTCACTCTGAATGCAATTATTAATGTTCTTGACCTTAATCACATCTTTGCGATTCTTTCAAAGACATAAAGAAACCATCCCTTCATTCAGAATACAATTTTTAGTGTTCTCAAAAGTTATCCTGACAGAAGCTCATTCCTGTGATATCTTGAACGAAATCATTCCTTTGTTAAGAATATTATGAACTAAATATACAATTTGGCTGTCCTGAAACGAGTATCCTTCCCAGTTGGACAAAGTATCATTTTGTAATGTATTGTAGTATATATAAATAAATAAATAAATCTGTCTGTCAGCAGGTGGAGGAGGGCCGCGAGGCAGAGGCCTCCCCGAGCAGCGGAGGGCGTGGGCCCCACCAGCGCGGGAACCAGGGCCAGCGTCGGTCCATGAGGCACACCCCACGCCCCAACCAGCATCACCGCCCCACACCCATCGTCTGGACTCCCGGTAGGTCATGGCTCATGTTAAAAAAAACGTGTACAATTTTTTATTTCATTTTATATTTTGGTCTTATTATTCAAAGTAAAATTATAAAATTAAAGTTTTTAATAAAGTATCTTACTAATATTATAAATGCAAAAGTTTGTATGGATGTATGTGTGTTTGTTACTCTTTCACGCAAAAACTACTGAATGAATTTGAATGATACTTTACAATAATATAGCTCATACATCAGAATAACATAAAGGCTATAATTTATGATGCTAACTAGGAAGGGGACGCGGGAGGGGAACGGGGACGCACGGGAAAGGTGATTCAGAGAGAAACAATGTGTTTCTTTGAATATGGCATTGCAAAGCATGCCAGGAACCAGCTAGTTAGGGGGCATATATTAATTATGTGAGCAGTTTTTCTTCCAATCTAGACCCCCCCCCCTTAACTCGTAGAATGCCGTTCGTGCACCGGTGTGTTTGAGATTTTACACGCGATTTTGACCCTTATGTATAAAGAAAGTGTATGAAGAACACGGTCAGAATTGCTTGCTCTATTATCGCCCTTTACCATAGAGAAAACCGCAATGCGCCTGGTCACTCCAAATAATTTATATTAATAATTTACCGGAGCGCGGGAATGTGCGCAGTTCTTGCGCATGCGCGGGAAAAATTCCTTTAATTACGATTTTGACCTTTCTATGTACAAAATTTCTCAAGGTCAGTGTCAGAATCGCTGGACACGAAATGTCATTGGGTGTCATGGATGCCGCTTTTTGCGAACGCTAATTGGTGGGCAACCAACCCCAACTACCCCGGCAAACAACAGGTTAAGATAAATTTGGGTCACTTCGTATATTCTTTTCAAGTAATGTGAGATTTTGCTGGAACCCCCCTCCCCCCACCCTCTTTTGAGCTCACTTAATGTATACCCTCTTATAACCAGTCGACGGCCGGCGTAGTCCAGCGGTAAGGCTCTTGACTTGCACACCGAAGGTCGCAGGATCGAATCCCGGCATGGCAAATAAATTTTATTTAATTAATTTGTGTTATTTCACAATTTATTCATTTAAAATAATATATGATATATTTGTGGCACGTTCCAGAGTGGAAGATACTCTCAGTATCGCCCTGGTGTAAGACCACCATTCAGAATTGAAATGGCTTCTGCCGTGTTTGGTGACCAGATCTGAATAGCCAGGTACTTCCCCACCCTCCTCTTCCCCATCTCCTTCCCCTCCCCACTGCCTTCAGCCTCACAACATACCCCAATTGGGGATGCCATAGTCTCACTGGCTTCAGACGGGAGCAGTTGGGACTCTTGTGCGGTATTCATATAAAAAAAAAATATTAAAAAAAAGAAATTGTTTTCTTATTTAATTTCTCAATAAAAAGCTTACGAAAAACACAGTTTTTTAACCTCCAAAACATGATAAAACATGTTTTTTTTTATTTATTTTTGGGACACGGCATCACTGTCTCTGCCTATCCCTGCGTGCAAACAGCGTAATGTTTGGTTAGTAATTTATTTGTAAATGTTGTTCCAGATGAGATGAGAAACAACCAGTTCATGCAGCGTGGAATGCGCGGCGGGCGGCGGCCCAACCGACGTGGACATCCGCCCTTCATGCGCTTCTAACTGCCTTCCCCACCACCACCCACCACACATTCATTCCATTCTGCTTCAAGACTGACCCACCCCACGCCACCGCCACCCTGCTACTTGTACGATGAATACACTTGCCATTAACAATGCCACCATCAATTTACTGACCTGATTCTATTATTCTACTATTTGTAGCTTACTAGTTCGCTGCGTTTCAAATTTTCGTTTTAATGTGCGTTTTCATCCCGCGACAAAATATCCCTGACAAAATATCATACGGAAAAAACATCCTCCAACAAAATATCTAATAAAAAGCTAACCTAACCTAACTTTACAGGTATTATTTTGTATTATTATTACAATAAAAAACACATAAATTTGTTTAAGAGGGCATTACCAGAGAAAACCGGAAATATGTCATTTTCAAAAAAGATTTTAGACGTATTGACTCTTTTCCACAAAAAATTATAAATGGATTTCGAAAGATTGTTCTTTTATCTAGCATTCGCATGTAATAAATTTTGAGAAAATTTTTAAATTTTTAGTATAACAAGGTTATTCCATAGGTCGTTGGGAGATTTATTAAATTTTCAAAAAAGATTTTGTATTATACCACACCCATTTCAAATAATATAATCATGCAGTAAAATAAATTAATACATTATCTAGCAAACGCATGTTTTAGAATTTTAATTTTAGTTTCAATAAAATCATTAAAAAATGTGTACGTACATGTGTTTCTTGACGAAAATTGGTCCATTTGTGTATTTATTTGCGCACTTACAAACTAATATATTTCAGATTTTTTTAACATTCTTATTAAATTTAGACATTATTGAAAAATGATAAATACTTATAATCAAAAAATAATTACAAAAAGTACATTATTTTAATAGTTTTATCATCACGCCTTTCAGCATTTTTGGATGAAGGTATAAATTAAAGCTAATTTGGATTGAAATAAATTCGATATTGAGTTATAATTTTAAAAAGCTGGTACGGAGAATAATTAATCTTTCTCATTGTAACCGCCCTGCACGATCGTAAGAACAACTTTCGACAAAATGTGGATTTTCGTCCGCTGGCTGGTTAAACGCTCTTAAGACCACTTTTATTAGTCACTTTTATTATAAAAGTGGTCTTAAACAAATTTATGTGTTCTTTATTGTAAATTATGGCGAGCCACAAAGTTAGTGCTTTTTACAAATATGTATTATTTTTGTCCCATTTTACTATTTTTGGACAATAATTTATTGTCTTTATAAGATGTCTGTATTATTTTTGTCTCATTTTTGAAGTAAAACTTCTTTACGCACACTCGACTTGGGGGGTAAGCTGGTGAATGCTTTATGAAAAGTGGTGATTGTTACGAAAAGTGTGATGCGAATGGTAATCAATGCAAACAGTTGGGCCTTTACTTGGCTTTGATTTCGGGAGTGATAAGGATAAGGATGGTCACCCCAAGGTCGTAGGTCACCCCAAGCTCGTAGGTCACCTCAAGGTCATAGGTCACCCCATGGTCATATTTCACCCCAATGTCATATGTCACCCCTAGGTCATAGTCCCGTTCGCTACGTTTGGTAACTTAGCGGGGATACCTGGGTTCATGGGGCGAGGTTTGTCTTGTAGTTTTACTTCAGTAGTGTGGTCTAAAGCACACTCGTTTTTTTTTTTAGGTAAGATTTTAGTAGATATTTTGTTGGGAGATGTTTTGTCTGTTGGATATTTTGTCGGGGATATTTTGTCGGGGATATTTTGTCGGGGATATTTTGTCGGGATATTTTGTCGGGGATATTTTGTCGGGGATATTTTGTCGGGGATATATTGTCGGGGATATATTGTCGGGGATATTTTGTCGGGGATATATTGTCGGGATATATTGTCGGGGATATATTGTCAGGGATATTTTATCGGGTATGACCGATCTGCGACGTTTTCAATTTGCAACGTCTGAATGGCTCCCCGTTAAATGCTGATTCGCCCTTTTGATCAAACTGCGATCGGCTGACAAGCTTAGCAACATGACCGGCTGTCCAAAATTTGATCGAAAGTTTAAATTTGCCAAGAATTGAATGACAACATTACTGTTTTGCTTGTCAGCTGATCACAATTTGATCAAAAGCTGAAACGGATCGAGTATCGCCATTCAAATGTTTAAAATTAAAAAATCGTTGATTTGATGATTACGGAGTTTTAAACACACTATCTATAAGAACCTTACAATTTGTCAAAGTTTCATTTTGCTCGACTAATGGTTTGATTTTTGGTACTTTTTTTTTGGATATGTATTAGGGAACGTACCCATACTACGTGACCAACTTTTTGCAATTTTTAACCCCCCCCCCCCGGTGACCAAAAACCTAAGCAACCAGCTGCTCATTTGTGCCAAGCGTGACATTTTGAAGACCCCCCCCAAACATGTCACGTAGTATGGGTACTAAGGTGGTCCAGGCCTGTATAGGAAATTTATTTTTTTCAAATATAGATGTAGCCACCCATTTTATTCGTTACACCTATCATTCCTATTATGTGTAAAAAATTTCAGCCCCCTATCTTATATACAAGGGGGTGCTCATCGAATTAGAAGTTTCCGACAAAAGTTCTGGATTTTAAGTAAAACACGTAATTTAAGGTTTATTAATATTACAAGTATTTTAGTCAAATAAGTTTAAAACGCATTTAAACTTGAACAAAATTTGGTAACAAAGCAATAATTAACATAATATTAGTCACAATCTTTCAAAACTATGTTTGTTAACTCCATTTAGAATGTTTCAATAGAAACGATTTTTCTGTTTTTTTCAACGATGTGAAGTAAAAATTGCTTTTCTTCCTCATTCTTAGTGAGTATCGTGTTGTAATCTTCAAATAGTTTAACACCTCTCTCCGCTGTATCATTAACAACACGCAAATTTTTGACTCAGCTTTTGCCTTGAAGGTACATTGTTATTCCAAGTCTTAGGAGGTAATTACAAGAAAGAGTTCTTGATATCAAGAACTAAGAGCGTTTTCAACGTTCTTTGTGTTGCAAAAGCTTCTAATGTAACCTCTGAGGCAAGCTTAGCAGAATCACCTCGTACTGAACAATTACCGCCATCAGAATTTATTTTTTGAACAATGGCCTGTTTCCCAGCATTAGACAGCTTCTCAGAAAACAAGGTAAATGAGACTAGTTCATCTGACAAATACCATAAGTGACGCTCTGAGACACCCCTAGCTGCTATACTGATTTTGGAATCAATGGCTTAGTATAATTTTAAGCTATTCCAAAGTATTAAGTCATTAATGGTGCGTCTGCTGCCAAAGACGCTTCGATTCAAACTTTGGTGTAGATGATAACTAATAAACCGAACAATTTGTTTATCTTCTCTCTTGATTAGTTTAATTCTTATTACGATCAAGCGCACTGGTAACGTATTGTGTAAATATGTTACTTGTAGATAGCTCAACGCACTACAAACTCATCTTTGGACTTATCCTCTAATATGCTAGTATTACTAAAAGTGCTACTGAAGCTGTATTCAAGTTTTAACTCTTGTCTCGACACCACCGAAGAAGAAGCATTACTTTCAGCAGCTATTTTTTTCAATTCTTCAGATCTTTGTTTCCGTTTTAGAGAACTTTCTTTGACCTTTTCTAGTTTCTTGTCGATTGAGGTCATAATCATCTTACGTTCTCATCTTTGATCGATGAGAAATGCTCTGTCTTCCGCAATTTTTATCAAATTCAAAGCGCTTGCATGGGCAATATCAAAAAGATTGTCTAGTTCTTATTTAAACAAATTACTTTTTTTTGTGCTTCAGAATTTCTTCCTCTATTTTTATTCAATAGCAGCCAGTTCTTAAGAAACTTAATTAGTTTTTCAATGCAGTGATTATGCTGTCTGGTCGGAATACTAGATTTACTCCATACTTTTATAAGTTCTTGAATAAGTACATGCGCGGAATTTTTCACATATTTGGAATCATTTAATATGAAGTGATAACGGAGTAACACTTGCCGAAGAGTAGGATGTTGCTTAAGCCTCATTAATGGCTCAATATCTCGAACGCCAAGTAGAAAAATTTCGTATTTTTTTCGAGTAGATGAACACATTTTACTACACTGATTCACTTCACAGTCTACTGAATAAGTATCAAATACTGTTCAAATTTATATATAAAACTCTTCAGTAGTTTATTTTAATATTTATTTAATAGTTTAACACACGAAACTGGCCTGTAGCAAAAAGTAAAAATTAAGCATTTTACACAAAAAATTCAAAAACAACACTCGATTGAGCACCCCTTTCTACTTGAGCTATCTCGCTGAAATTTTACTATGTTATTTTTATGAATACGTGTAACAAATTCACGGGGTGGCCAAATGAAAAATAATTTTAAAAATTTTTTGGACCACCTTAATGGGTACGTTCCCTTAGTAGTATACCGCGGCGGGCAGTCGATACCTTCTTATATAATCTGTAAATGACTGCTGACATCCTCTCTAGTGGCAGATGCATCTTATTGAAATTCATACATTTATATTTTATTTTGTGTTTTTTATTTGTTTTATCATTTTATAATTAATTTGACTACTATAATATTAGGCATGATTTTCAGCAGCCCTCTTGGCTGTTAGCCTCTGGGCATTTACTTACAGAACGACACAGTCGAGGGTGTCGCCACCGAAGACATTTACAAAAAAAAAATCCATGTTTTAAAAATAGTTCATTTGTTCGTTAGTTACTCCTTTGGCCGCCTGTAAAGTTAACTGTGTCAAGCTATGGAAAGTTTTACTGAAACAGCGTGCCATGTGAGGGAAGACCAATCTAAACAGTGATTTGCTAATATTACGTAAATGATACAGTAATGTTTGGAGAAATTGTGAACTTTGTTGGAGTATTACAAATATAATAGAAACAAGGGAGATGGGCCGTGAACTAGTGTAGAATTAGTATTAAATTGCGCACAGAGGTACCTCACCTTTGTTTCTACCTAACTTTCATTACATTTGGGTAGGCCATAAACATTTGCACTTTTGAAATAACCATGCAAAAAAAATACGGATTGTATTTAAATAAATTGGTAAGAACAAAAATATCCTTGAAAATCATTTCGTAAAAATGGTTTTCCAGGATATTTCAGTGATGCGAACGAAATAGGCGGTGTACAACATTGTTTTGTAAAACAGAATAGAATCGTTATTAAAAAGAATAGAACCAAATCATTGTTTTTGTAAAAATTTTATACCCAGAAAGCGTGTTGCTCTCCCGTAAAGCGATCCTTAGTCGCTTTGATAACCTTTGCAGTTTTGTCCTAGCTCTGCGACGGTCGGCACTCTTTGCCGTAATCTCTCTTTGTTTCTATTAATTATGGGTTATTTGTAAGTGGACTGTGGATAAATATTAGGAAATTGAAATAAATGTTGAAGGGAATCTTGAGATTGGTCAGTACGTTCCAAGCTCATAGTATTATGTTTTTTAACCTCTAAAAAATCAACTACATAATTAGATTTACGCATATTCCCCTGGTTCTCTTGCTGTGTTGAAATTAAAGAAATAATAATGTAAATTTCTTACTTTCTCACTTTATATTATTTCTAAACCCATATATTCCATCATTTTTCTCGTGTATTATTATTATTATATTGTTTTTCATTCTAGTATTTTATAAAACAATATATATTATTTTTTTTATTTATATTTGGTTTGACACCCAGATATTTCGTCAATACTTTTTTTTTTACATTTTTCAATCTTAACCCTTTAGATGCGTTTGTTGTTTTTTTTCATAGTTTCATGAGAAGTATCAATAATCCATGAAAAAATAAAGTAATGGTTTTTATTATCTTTACGACGTGTTATTATTTATTATTATATACTTTTTTATTTGCTTATAGAGACTTTTATCAAGGGGTATAAAGAGTCATTCCGAAATGTCGGCATACTGCACCTAAAGGGTTAAGGTTTTGAATTTCACAGTACCACATTATAATTAATTATTAGACGTATTTTTAAAGATTCCTTTGGGGATAATGAAGAAGTTTTTTAAAATTGTTTAATTATAAAGTCGTAAACCTGAAGAAAGGAAACCTGCATATTTTTTGCCTCTCCTTTTTCGTCACATATGTAATAATCCTTCCCCCTTTGTCACATATGTAATAATCCTTCCTTTTTCGTCACATATATAATAATAAATAATGCTTACTTTGTTCAAATTTGTTAAATCTGTCTTTTGTGTACTGATAAAAATAGCCTATGTACATTATATCATTCATAGTGTGATGTCAAGAAGTGTTCTAATCCAAATAAAATTATATTTAAATGATATTTGATTTTTTGAATTATTTATTACCAGCCCTTTTCTTTTTTTTTAATGTGAATACCGCACAAGATTCCCAACTCCTCCCTACTGTTTGGAGGAAATGGAACTAGGGCAACCGCAATAGAGAACTCCAGTCCAATTTTTTTTTTTTTTTAATGAATATTGACTTTCTAACTTAAATGACTGCGTTTTTATTTGTATTTTTAGAGTTAGTTTTAATAGTTAAAATAATTGTCAAAGTTTTAATTTTTCAAGATCCCCGTAAACCACCATATGTAGAATCGTGTGACGTCATCACTCCTGAAAAGTTACTATAGGATCGGGCAATCAGCTGATCAACTGCCGCCATTTTGAATTTCATTGTTCGAAGTATTCTTTCAATAATAAAGATAAACTAATAAGAGATACCTTTATTTTTGAAACATTATTTAGGCCTAAATAATGTTTCAATAAACATAACAACTAAATCTCTATAAAAAGTATGTAAATAAACGAATAAAAATGAATAAATTAATACAATGGCTTGTGGCATACCTATATTCCCATACAATGACTTTACGGTGACGTCATGACACGAGGAACAGTACGTCACCACTAAACATTTCAATGCCAACTAGACAGCGTGTTTTTACGACCCGATTAAAAATGGACTTTTTAATAATTTTTTAAAAACTCTGATTTTAATATTATAAATAAAACTTATATATTCAGAATCAGCTTTTATTGGTCCATAGTCTATAATATGAACATATTTTTTTAGGCCATAATATTTTTCACTGGAGTTCCTTATTGATGGAGTGGGGAAGGAAAGAACATTGGGATGCTAACACAGCTAAGGTCAATTTAAGCAATGTTTCGATTCTGAATAGTGGTTTATCACTAGGGCGATACTGAGAGTATCTTCCTCTCTGGGGATTGTGTTGTCCAACCTTGGGCAATTGAAGAGTAAGTGATTTTTTTCACAAGCACTATCATACTCGGTTATAAAAATAAGTATAGTTATCAATCTTAGTTATAAGCCACTTGTAATATATATATAGATTAACAGCCTTACTAAAAAACCCAGTGAAAATTTTATTCAATTGACAAACGGCCGCGAATGTGAAAACATTACTAATTAAAAAATTGTTCATGGAAAAAAATACACTTGGTTTACACAGCCTGAGAGGGTAGTTTATCTCTGTTTTAGTAATAATGTCTGAATGAAATTTGGAATTTTTCCAAAGTATTTTGAATGTTCTATATATTTCTTATTTTTGAAGGTGTCTTCATTTGTCTTTTGTATAACGGGCTTCAGAGCACCGGGCCATTTAAGGCCCCTATCTCTTTCATCGTGAGTTTAGTAAGGTTGTAGAATGGGAAGGTGTCGTAAAAACAAATACCATTTATGAAAACTATATAAAATTACCTTTTAGATTTGTGTAATTGAAATACACTTTAGTTTTAAAAAACTGACATATATTAAGGCGGTACACAATCCTAATAATTTTTGTACGCTCAAAACTCACATTTTAATCATTTGCGGCGAATCCGTAACTATAATAACTTTTTTATTTCCATGTCGCACAAGAAATGTGAGTTATTTATACAAGGTGTCCGGAAACTCGTAGTACAAGCGGGAAACTGGAGAATCCACATCACATTTGGAGTCGATTTTGTGGTTTAACTTTTTTTGATTTGAGCTTTCGTTTTCGAGTAAATCGGGTCCGAAGTTGGAATTTTTTAGGTTAAATTTGAAAAAAATTTTCACTAGGGAGTTGATTTCAGCTGTGTAATGTCTTATAAAATGCAACGAAGGGTAAACCGGGTTCAAAATTTTTTTTAACCCTTTAGTTGCCGAAAAAATGGAAAAATAGAAAAAAAATAATAATAAAATCGAAATGCTGAGATCGAAAAAAATAAGTTTTTTGGGTTCTCTACGTGATGTAGATTCACCAGTTTCCCGCTTGTACTACGAGTTTCCGGACACGTTGTATATTAGATTAATAAAAACAGTACCTTACCATTTATATATTTTACGTACAACGATTTCAAAACTTTATAACCCGTTTTTCAACTATAAAGTTCGCGGTAAGCACCAGATTTTATTTTTCTAGACGATGAATTAATAATTTCGGGAGGACAACATGGAGACACATTTTAAATATTTGTAGCACGTTCTTCAGAATTAATTAAAATGAACGCAGCCGAAAGGTCGAATCTCCAGGCCTGCTTGGGTGAATTCGACCGTACGTTCGAACAATACGCCGTGGCGCGGCGTAAAATTGTTTACACGCTTTCTTCACTTACGTCGTTAAGATTCCCACATTATTTGTCTTCTTCTTCTTTTCTTTGATACGGCAAATTCCGTAGTAGGTCCGTCCAGTGCACGGGTCGCGAGTAGCAATTTGTATATACGGTTTCTTTACTTACGTCGTTAAGATTCTAAGTATATTTTAGGGTATATTGTCATCTTAAGATTCAAACGCGAAAAAAATGGAATTTTTTTTTTACCAAAATATATTTGATGAAAGTGTACAGAAATTTTATAAAAAAACAAAATTTAAAAAATACAGACCTTTTATATAATGAATTTGGAACGAAACTGTCACCTCACTTTTTCCTCGTGCATACAAAAAAAAAAATAATAAAAAATTTCTAAATTTTTTTATTGCCAAAAACTAACCTAATAATAATACCGAATTTTATAACAGATTTCTTGCAACTCTAAAGACGTTAATTTCATTGATACGTCTAGGAACACATGTATTAGATATTAATATTAAAAAAAATCACCACTTTTATGAAATTCTCATAAAATAAAATTCTTTAAATGTAAATTTGAATTTTCATGTTTTACATAAAATACTTATTGACATTTCAATTTTCAAAGTATGATTATTGTTATTATAACTTGACTAAAACTTATTAAAAACCACAAAAAACACGGTAAATGTATCAATTATGCGAATGTAATAGTGAATTAGTCATATTAATAGATATTACGATCACATTTGTGTAATATTACACACACATCCGCGGAGTGAGTTTTTTTTTGGCGGTTTCAACGCGAATGACGAATGCGCAGGCGCCGCCACCTAGCGGTTCTGTAAGAAAACAAACAATTAAATTATGTACACTATGAAAAATTACATTGTTGCCAGATTTAAAAAACATTTTAAGAACAAATCTTATTAGTAATGTTATCGTGTTTTAGTGTTTTTTGTTTTATTCATGTTGCTGCAGCAACACAGGTTATCGGCCGTGCTGTGGTTTTTTTTAGTAAGGCTGTAAATGTATAATTGAATTTGTAAAGTGCCCTTGAGGTGATTTTCTCACAAAAATGGCACTATAAAAATCATCCATTAATAATAATAATAAGTAGAATCATCTGATTGGGGAATTATGGCTTTGACAAGGGGCCTCCAGATTTAAGTTTTTATTTTTTTTAAACAAAGACAAATATTCCCAGGTTACTAATAACCCTACAATAATTGAAAATCTCCTACTGCCACCACAGAAAGAGGAAAAGTTGCTTGTGTTGCGATGGACGACTTAGCCAGCCGAGGAATCGAACGCGTGATGCCCGGTTGGGACTCAAACGCGATGCCAAGTCAGCCACTAACCGGTCACCATTTTTTGTCATTATTTCAAGTTACTAAGTAGTCGAGGTATTCTCGACCGGTCCGACATGTGCAAACATTTCTAAAATTATCCATGCGATTTATTACGGTGTCCGCTGAGCTAATAACATCGTTACAACAAACAAAAGTAGATTTATTGATAATTAAAACATTGAAGAGATTATTTTAAAACGCAGCAGTAGCATAATAATTTTTTGGTTATGAAAAGCATAAGGTTCTACCAACAAATCTGTAAAAGAGAACTATAAAATAAGAGCACTAATATAGCAACCGAGTAAATTTAATTTATTATAGTATTGTCCGTGTGGAAAATGGGCTTATGTTAGTTTGTTGGGGAAACAAACAGTTGTACACATTTCATTAAATAATTACATGTTTAGATGGTTGTATGAACCGGTGAAGTTTCTGCATAAGATAGAATAATAAAAATGGATAGAAAAAGAAAATCTTAACAAAAAACACCGATTAAAAGTACATAGTGTTACGTTGCACATCCTAGCAGCCAACAATTCAAATTAATGCCAAATATTTATGACATTCTATAAGAGATGACGCTAACATCACGGCTACTCTGCGCATCTCCGTTGCGCAGACTAAATGATAGAAGTGTGTCGTTCCGGCCGGAACGAATCCAAAGATTCCGAGTCCGAATGCGTTTGATTCGTTCCGAGTCCGCAAAATGTTATGAATCAGTTCCGGAGTCGCTCGCACTCGGGCGAGGTTGACGCGGAAGGAGGTGTGCGACGCGGGCCGGGCGGCAGGAATCATTTACGGGAGGAGGTGCGCGGCGCAGGCCGGGCGGGGATTTGTCACTCTATCACTCGGGAACGAGTGACAGAGTGAGAAAACAGGACTTATTCACGGGATGAGGTGTATGGCGCAAGCGGGGCGGCGTTGTATTGCTCTAGCGGGGCGCGATGACAGCGTGAAAACATTTTTCGAAAAGAAATAGCATTATATCTTAGTCAAAAGATAGCAAGGAGCACTGCTTTTTACCTTTTGTCGGTCATCACGGAGCAAATTTGCCTTCCCGCAAGTTCGCGCCGGTGATACTCTGGTGAATTACTAGTTTTATGAAGAACGTAAAATATCTAACTAACCATCACGCCGTTTCTCCGCAGGGGTTTTTCTCATACCTGAGAGGAATGACCGCCAAACAACTCGATCTTGGCACACACTCCTTGCCTCACTCACATTCATACATCGTCTCAAACATACTCTTCTTTTATTCTGACTTTTGACATGGCCCGACTCAAGTATCTGATTCACTTGATCTTGCCATGTCTTCCCCGGGCGTCCCCAACATCTTCCACCATTCACATTTTGGCATATATTCTCCTTACACTACTTTCTTCGTTCATTCGCTCTACTTGCCCAAACCATCTGAGGGTCCCCTTCTTAATCTTACTCATTATGCTTACATCAGCCTTGCATTATTTGCGGATCTCCACATTTCTCTCACGATCATACATAGTTTCACCATATATACGCCTCAGGGATCTCATTTCAACAGCATTCAGTTTACTTTCATCCTTCCTCTGCCGGTTCCATGGCTCACTGCTATACAAGGACTCCACTGTTCGTAAGTTTCAAATTTATCGTAAATATCTTACACGGTTCTCATAAAGCCGACAAAGATATCACTCATGTCAAATACATTATTATTAGCTATATAAAGATAAGACTTCTCGCTCGCAATAAACAATAGCATGTTAATGTACACACGCCCGGCTACTTAAACACATGATTCCTTAACTCCGTAACGTTCCACGATTCCACCGAGTACGGCGAGTTCAGCTGAATCAACTCTCGGCATTGAATCAGCAGGAGTCAAATTGAGTTTGGTTCCGGCCGATTCAACGACTCCGGCGAAGCGCCACAATGAGTTTGGTTCGGCGAGTCCGGCGGAATCAACTCTGGCATTGAATCAGCAAGAGCCAAACTGAGTTTGATTCCGGCCGATTCAACGACTCCGGCGGAATGCCACAATGAGTTTGATTCGGTGAGTCCGGTGGAATCGCCGGAATCAAAGGAGCGAGTCCAGTGAATCGAGTCCACTCAGTCGAATATAGGTCCGGAATTGATTCCGTAAAATGAGTGAATCAACCCACTTCTATAGAGTACGTCATTGTTTAAAAAGCTAGCATGTTGATGCGAAAAACCTCGCGCAGTTCTACCGATATAATGACTCAACGCTAATGTTGTGATGGAAGAAACCGTCCCTATAGAGTTCATTGGTTTAACCTTGGATCCGTGGGACTACGCTGAACACCTCGCGTGAACCCACGCGGGGCGACCTAACGAGCCCGGAGCCACGCAGAAAGCCTATTTAACTACTTCTTACCCCATTGTGCTGCCCTTAACTTGTAATAACCATTTGAAACCCGATTGAGCCAGAGAGAGATTTAGGAAAACCAGATAGTTTACAATGATTTTAGTACCCATAATGTTTACTGTAGCCGATACGATGTAAATGCCTATCTGTGAATAAAACTAAGTCCAAGTAGCCACACTCTTTTCATTTACTAGTTTTAATTGAGATGTTTTCCCACCGCACTTGGTGTAGCTGAATATGAGGCCTTGTCGACCTATCGGCCTATGAGAACGAGTGCTCGACCCTGCCGATGAGCTAGTTACCAGGAAAAGTAAGTAAGTCGAGGACATGGTTCCGACTCCACACATTGTAAGTTATATTTAAATGCTCACAGACGTCTTTTTCCTCACAATAGATAATGTATAATTAAGCTAGTACCCGTATAAAAATATTACATCATAAAATAATGATCAAAGATAAACAAAAGAGAAATAACTTTTTTCACATATCTCACACAGCTTGCACAAAGCAGGGATATAGGGTTCATAGTCAATATATAATATAAAAGAAAATGTACAAAAGGGTGCGTCCCGCTAAAACTCAGAAACAAGTCCCGATACGGTCAAGGGAGTTACATGGTGTGGTAGCCCTCTATCCCCTATCCATGAAGAAGTTTCCTGTTTTTACCTGAAGGGCGTGCTTTTGAAGATATAATATAATATAATTCACCCTCTAGAAATTTCTAGAACAGTCCAGAACATCCCGGAAAATTTTCGTATGTAAATTGTGATTCTCTTATTTAAAACTATGCAGGGTGCTTGACTTACAACCAGTGATTTTTTCATTGATTGGAGTAAAAAATGTAGATGAAATTTAGGTTTTTGGTGAATAATTTTTTTATAATAATATTTATAATTTTTTTCTTTCGAAATCAAACAATTTTTTTCTTTTCTACATATCATCACAGGTCACTCAGCCGAGTAATTGCCCAACCCCTCATCCCAACCCTTCCTGTCCAATACCTACCGATTTCTTATGTTTTATGTTAACACCCTGTATAATATAATATATCAGTAACTGAGTTGGCATCGCATTTTGGTCCCACCCAGACTTTGCGTGTTCGATTCCTCGGCTGGTTAATTCCTCCATCACGACAAAAGCAACATTTTCTTTCATTAATTTGGGTTATTTCACAATTAATTCATTTAAAATAATATATAGTATATTTGCGGCTCGTTCCAGTATCGCCCTGGTGTAAGACCACCATTCAGAATTGAAATATTGCTCGAAATGGCGTTAGCCGTGTTTGGTGGCAAGATCTGAATAGCCAGGTACTTCCCTACCTTCCTCTTCCCCATCCTACTACCTTCAGCCTCACAACATACCCCCAATGCCATAGTCTCACTGGCTCCAGGGAGCAGCTGGGACTTTTGTGAGGTATTCACATAAAAAAAAATATATCATCATTAGGGAACGTACCCATACTACGTGACCAATTTTTTGCAATTTTTAACCCCCCCCCCGGTGACCAAAATCCTAAGCAACCTGCCGCTCATTTGTACCAAGCGTGGTATTTCGAAGACCCCCCCCCCAAACAGGTCACGTAGTATGGGTACGTTCCCTTACATAGTATAAAATGAAGTCGGTCAAAATGTATGTGCGCATAGATCTTTTAAACTACGCAACGGATTTTCATGCAGTTTTCACCAATAGATAGAGTGATTCAAGAGTGTGTATTCATTTTTTCCTTTAGATTCTTACGTAATAAATATTAAACAGGGGGGAGTGGGTCGGCCTATTCTTATTTTTTCTTATAATAGGGGGGGAGGGGGTCGAAAAGTAGCAAAATTCGTCTTACGTATTAAATGAATGGCCCCTAACTGGACTATTAAGTGACCCCCTTATCAGGCATAAGAGCTACTCTTTTCTGATACAGTGTACACGACCTTGAGGGTCTTCACTCATGGAGAAACTGAAAAAACCAGTTGTCGACGCAATCGCAATCAACCACCTGAACAAAATTGATATTTTTCTGATCTGACATGTCAAAACATGACAAAACTTGACAGCCATTACCATGGCAATCAGTCAAAAAAGTTTCCCTCCCTCAACCAGTCTCCCTCGATCCGACCCGCCACACAGCAGGTGGACAGATGCGTCGGCCGCCAAGACCTGGACAAACCTTGCCCCATGAACCCGGGCACCCCTGCTAAGTCACCAAACGTAGCGAACCACTTGGGATGACCTGAGGCAGAGGTGTTGGTTGTCCAATAAATGGTTTCCGGGGCGGCGGTACCCATACCCGCCTCCCCAATTGTAACTATATCAATATACAATACAATAAATACTTCTTTCTGTACTTCAAATGCCAAAATATTCCAAATGGCACTGATCGACGTTTCTAACGATGTCTAAGCCAATTAAAAAGGCATGCCAATGGCCCGTTAAAATCACATCTTAGAAGATAATTTATAAGACATTAAAAAGACAAGTGATTTTGAAATAAGGTTAATAAATAATAATTTAACAATTGCAATAACTTTAGCCAATACAATCCAAGTTCACAAGAATCGGTGTAGGAAATGAATACAATATTTTTACAAAAAACTCAATATTTATTCGATTCATAACATTAAATCTCGTTTTTTCACCGGGAAATCCAGTAGCAATTCTCATCAGCTGTGTTGTAATAATTCTATATGAGGGACGGGAGACAGAAATGAAAGGCGTCGGTCGATGTATGAGTCAGTCTTTATTGGGCTAAGTAGCGGAGGGTCGGTGAAGCAGTAACATGATGTAATGCAGGGTGCCGTGATGAGATGCTGCAGGCGTACGGATGTGATGGAGATGGTGTGGTGAAGGTCAGCGAGTTGCTCAACACCTTGGCGATGGAGATGACCTTTCTTCCAGGCCGTTGCTCGACGCTTTGAGTCGCGGAGATGAACGGTGAGTGGCTCGGTGAGTTGAGCCACCAGCAGGTAGTCCTGGTGAGGCGGAGCGTGTTTCCATGGCAGCGAAACACGGTGGGTTTCGGGGTGCCATGAAAATGGTGAGCTGATCCCTGGACTGAAGGTGACGCAAGCCTTGTAAGTCGCGGGATGTAGCTGTTCTGCGGAGCTGAAGGCACGATGGGCCTTATGGCTGAGACGTGGTGATGGACCTCGGGAAGCTGCCCTGGATGCGTAGAAATGCCATGCAGGAGCACTTGTGCGATCTGTTACATGTTGAGATATTGACCGACTGTTAAACTGATACTGACTGAGCGAGCGAGCGAATCTGTTGCTTATATAGCCGCGGTAGAGTATTTACTCTCACGGTAGGTAATACATGCCCTTCGGCAGTTGACGAGAATGTTCGGCGCCGTACAGATATTGTACGGTGCTATCTCGAGACCTTTCTAGGCGGTGGCGAAATTATTATATTTATCGGCGCGGCAGGCGGCCGAAGTCCATCCTGCCGTCGTAGGTAGATAGGTACATAGGTGAGTGGCTTGCCAGCGCCGCGCGAATATCAGATGTTTCTCGATGTGTCGCCACAAATATATGTACACGATTATAAAAAATCCATAAAAAAATCATTTCATGTTACATGCGTTCAGTTTTCTGTGTCGAGCATTTTCCCGGTGCTGTGTATTTTGCCTATACGCCAGGCGCCATTTGTAAAATCGTATGCAGATCGCATCTGTCATCATTAATTATTTAAACAAACAACTAGAGAATATTTGACTTGATACATGAAAATGACATACATATTATATATTAATTACCAAATCGAAATAATATATTTTTTAAACACAGATAACGACCGACTTCTTAGATTCGACCAAGAAAAAACAGGCGATCCTTGTTGTTGTAGGTAGATGAGTGGCTAACACGGTGCATCAGCAGAGCACCGCTCTGAAGCCAGTGCTGCAATTGCACTAACATTATTTAACCCCGCCCAAATTTAGCACAAATAATGTAAAAATGTTCGGTGTTATCTATGTTATTTAATTTTACAATCTTAGAATACAATTGTGAATTAGGAC